>OZ024728.1:41218621-41691121 GCA_964016875.1 Fallopia convolvulus
TTTGCCCAGAGCGCAAGGAGGCCTCAGAATACGTTCTATGAGAGATCTCAACTTAGCTTTCATCTGCAAATTGTCTTGGAGATTCCTCATGGATAATGGAGGTCCTTGGGCAGAGATCATCCGTAAGAAACATATCCGACCTTCCGGCACGAAACCAATTACTCCTTCCATTTCTTGGCGATCTATTCAAAAGGGGGTCAATGAAGTTGTAATCCATGGTATGCGATGGGTTCTTGGAAATGGTGAAACAATTCATTTCTAGCTTGACTGTTGGATAATGGATCAACGACTTATTGATGCTGCTACAGGAACCATTAGTGAAAGCGAGAAGCAAGCCACAATCAAAGAGTTTTGGATCAATGGTGAGGGTGGAATTGGAACCAACTATCCCAACTCATCCCGAACTTGGTGCTTCCCAAGTTGGTTGTTGTTTGCGTCATAGATGAAGAAGACTACCTTCACACCATCACTTGAAGGCACTCACAATCGGGTGAGTACACTATCTCGTCGTACTATAATTCGTTACACAACTCGAGACCCCTCGAGGGGGTGGACTCCTTGATCTTCAAGATAATTTGGCATCTCAAAGTCACCGAGAGAATCAGAAGCTTCATATGGCTGGCCATAAGAGGTGGCATCCACACCAATAGTGAGAGAGGTAGGCAACACTTGACCAAGTCTACTGCTTGCCCCATTTGTGGCACGACCGAGGAAATGCCGCTTCACCTCTTCCGTGACTGCAACTGATTGGAGGGTGTGTGGCGTTACTTACCAATCCCAAGACCCCATCAGGATTTCTGGACTTCCGAATATGCTACATGGGTCCGACTTAACCTCTCCCATGTTGGCTCAAGAAACAATGGGAATGACTGGCTGAGCATCTTTGCCACCACTCTCTGGTGGATGTGGAAGTGGCGCAATGCCATCGTCTTCGAAAACCAAGTGTTTCAAGGAGATAGATCATCCTTCATTTAAGGAGAGAGTCAAAGAGTACACACCAGCGGTGTGTAGCCTCAACAAACCCACATCCCAATTGAGGAGATACGAGGAGCTTATCCGCTGGGAGAACCCCAACGATCGGTGGATCAAACTAAATACCGACAGGGCTGTGAAGGAGGGAAGAGCTACCGTGGTTGGGGTCCTTAGGGGTGAATGGAGAATGGCTCGGGGGATTTTTTCACAACCTGGGAAGTTGCTCGATGCCGACAGCGGAACTTTGGGGCATCATCAGTTGGCTCAAGTTGGATTGGACCAAAGGCTACTGTAGGGTTCGTCTTAAAATAGATTCACACTTAGAGATCCTGTTACGAAACAAACCTTGCGACCGAAGCCACCCTCTCTACAGCCTCGTCTCTCAAGGACAAGGCTTAATCCGTAGAGATTGGTGCATTCAATTGTAATATCCGCTAATTCTAATATAAGAAACGGGTATTTATTTTAATAATATTTTTCTCTAAAATAGAGAGTTTAATTATTTTATAATTTTCTTAGTGTATTCTTAAAAATTTATAAACGATTATTACAATGGCAAGTAAAATTTAATTAATTATAATTAATAAGCAATTCAGATTTTCATTTCATACTAAATCACAAAGCAAATAAAAATACAAGGTTTGGGCAAAAATAAAAAGGAGCGAGAGGGGGACTCGAACCCGCGACCTCTTGCACCCTTCCCAGACTCACACACACTCAAATCCACTACACCATCGTATTTTATCTACAAATTAAAGACTTTTTTATTTCTTTAAACCTTTTTTCCTTCTTCTTCTCAAATTGAACATCAGACTTCACAATCTGAGTGACGTTCAACAAATGCATGTCAAAATTCTTCTCCAATGGCCATGGTTGCTTTCTGTTGTAAGGGTTGATTTGACAACAAATAAATTTTATAGTCAAGACCCCGCTGAGTATAGGGGAGTCAGGATCGTTCCACGGGAAGCACGGTTGTTTGTTTATCAACTACAAAGAATAAAAACTAAGCAAAACAACACAAAACACCTACAACCAACCTCGTTAATGACTTTGTCAGGGTCGTTAACGAACCTGGATAACTCTACTAACGACTTCAAACACGGGTTCGGTACCGAGGCAACGAACTCAGTAACGAATGTAACGATGAAAACTCAAATAGGAATAAAAATCTAGGACAAGGGTTACAACAACATAGCCATGCATATAAACTCGTAAGAAGATAAAGATCATGCCTTTAAATAGATAAATTCATCAACTTTCGCTGACTAGCAAGCAAATCAACCTATTCTCATAAACTAATTCACTCAATTACTTGTTTTAGATCCAAAGCTCGGAAACTTTCGTAATCGAACAATATCAACTTTTAAGTCTATAACATTCTTTCTCAGTCAAGTTAAGAACTCAAATTACCTTGATTCTCATCTAGGCATAAACACAACAAGCAATCTAGAAAAAGAAAAAAGGCATTCAACACTTCAACTTACTCATCAAACATGCATAACTATGTCGGGTTTCAACCCTGACCCTAGATAGGAAAACTAATCACTAATCATAACTATAAAGCAAATAACTTTAATAAGAGAAAATATTGAAAACAAAAACTACTTCAAATTGATAAGAAAATTATCGTCTTACAGACTTTAGAAGAAACCGAAAAACAACAAGAATACCGAACAAAAGATACGATTAATGACCCTGGCTTCGCTCTCGTTCCACCTCGACTCGATAATCCTCCACTCGACCCCTCCTCTCTCTCGGCTCTCCTAAATCTAATCGCCTACTCGCCACCCCCTTTCCAGGCTAGAAAGAAGGGTATTTATACTAATAAAGCTATCTTAATAAAAAGGCTAGAAGATAAAAACTTTCCTAAAGATAGAAACTAACTCTAAAAAGATAGAAAGATAATCTAGAAAGATAACAAGATATAAAACATAAAATATAATAACCCTAAAACTCATTAAAAACCCTACCGACACGGAATTATCAAGATAGATTTCCGCACAGGGTCGGTAAACATAAGATCTCTCGAAAAATTCTATCTTTAAGCCTCGTTAACGACCCTTCTCAGCCTCGTTAACGAGCCTGGATTTGCTCTTCTTCAACACTTTAACTCTAAAGACCTGGACTTCGACTTCTTTATCTTCATATTCTTCCGTCCTTCACCATAGTACTCCATTTAGCTCCAAAAAGCACTCCTTCCTTGCTAAAAACCTACAAAAAGACATAAAATGGAGTAGCTTCCATACTTTTCACAAAATATGCAAACTCATCCAAAAACACACAAAACTAACCCTAAAACTATTAAAACTAAACCAAATAAACTAAGAAAACACACTAAAAACTAGACTAAAAATATGAATATCAAAATACCCCATACTTAGACTTGTTTGTCCTCAAGCAATAACTAAACATAATCAAAACCAAACAATCATACTCATCAAGCAAATAGCCATCATCTAAAAAGCAACTTCAACACATAGAAGAAAATAACAAATGACTATCAATGTCATCACACGTATATGCACCAAATAGACATAAGAAAATACAATCCAACCTCACAAGGATAGTGTATGTTTCTCTCAACTCTCAAGTGTTTGGGCTTATAAATTCAATCTTTCAACTCATCTTATATACAAAAACTCATAGAAATTGGAACTTATATCACCAAACTCTCCACCTAAGATTTGTCAAAACAAGCAAAAATCATCAAGAGAACTTAGGCTCAATGAAAAACTTCATAGAAGCTTCCATTCAGCCGGGTTGTAATGGGGCTTGGTAGTAACAATAAGGCGTGGAAAATATTTTGGCTATGTGGTGCTAATAATATCTGGGAATCAAAGACTCCTAAAAACTCACACATCTCCAAAACACTCTCATACAAACAACATACCAAACTCTCTTTTTTTATGCACTTTTTCTCTCACTCACCCATCATATCCTAAAAAGTCTCATAAAAACAACTCAAAAGAATCTCTGGTTTTTTCTTTAAACACAAATACACATCTTACTTCGCTTTCTTTTCTTATTTTTTTCAACTCTTTTTACTTTCGCAGCCTTGTTAACGAACAAACAGGGTCGTTAACCGAGCTAACTCCTATTCGTTCTCTGCATTTTTTTCAACTTCTCTTCTTCATTTGTGCATCCTTTATTACCAAGAGATCTTTCTTTTTACAAAATAAACCAAGAGACTTCCAATCTACCCTTCATAAACCCTTAATTTCAAAACCAATTATAACATCTCACCCAACAAAAATAGCCTTTCCAATCTAAGTCCTAATCCCCGGATAGGGTCAAGCTTATCTTGGCTAGGGAACAATTTTGTGGAGCTAAAAATAAAGACTTAAAGGCTCAAAAATTGGCTATCAAAAAGAAGGATAATGATAAGGTAGATATGGATTAATAAGGCTTATAAAAAAGTTCTCTATCATATAATTTCACAAGTAATGAACTATAAATCTTATATAGGTCTCAAGTAATAGATAACCATCACAATTCCAAGAGATAATATGCATATAGAGAGTAAATCACACAAGAAAAGAAGAGGGATTTTTTTGAAGTTCTCCCTATAAGGCCAAAAATAACTCACAAGGTAATTATTTTGTTGGATTGTATCACTTATACTAAAAGGTATACATGCTCAATTTCATCATATGCTATTCCTTAATAAAAACAGTTTCAAAACAAGAATCAGGCTATACTTATCAAAGACATGCTTGCAAGGAATTATATGATCATGCTAGCAACTACTATCATAGAACCATAAGAAAAAGGGTATCTATCAATTCTAAAACTCTTTTTTTTTCAGTTTTTTTTTCATTTTTTTTCATTTATTAAAACAAAGAACTACTTCAAAACACAAAAGACACTTAGTCAAACAAGACACTAACTTTTCTATCCTTTCCCACCCCATACTTAAAATTACAGTGTCCCCACTGTAATAAAATTAAGAAGAAGAAAACAAAAGAAAACAAAAGAACGAAAACAAAAGAAAAACTTACAAGATCCTGAAAGCAGAAAAGAAAACACCTCTTCAAACTGAATCAGCACCCAGGTGGTGGAAAATAATGCTCGAAGTTCTCCATGAAGTCATACATCGTCCTCCAGCGCTCTGCATCATCCGCCTCTCTCTGTTGATGCCTCGTATCCTCGAATGCCATGCGAGCAGAATAGACACTCTCCCATCTATCCATCCTCCGATGAATATGTGTCTGCTGAAGGTTAAGCTGCTGCATCTGAGCAGAAAGATCTTCGGCCCATGGAGGCGGGATACTCGATCCAGTGTACTCGGGTTGAGGAGGTGGTGGGTAGTGGTGCTGGAAGTGGTCTTGAAAGAGTACATGATTGCAAGGCATGAGACCATATGATTGTGGGTCGATAGATTGCTGCGGGGGGTCGTTACCGATGTTGTGAGCCTCGGTAAAAGCATCGGTAGAAGCCTCGAAGTGGTCGTTAACGACCCTGGCGAGCTCGTTAACGAAGATATTGTTGCCCAGAATTTCTGTATCGAGGTCCTCGTCCTCCATGTCGAGCTCCTTTGTACCTCCCTCGGTATCTTCTTCTTCAGTCCCAACTTCTTCTTCGTCCATGGCTTCTTCCTCTCTTTCAATTTGGGACTCACATGGCCGGAGCGTTAACTCATCTTGCGGCTTGGGCTCTAACGGGAATGCATGCCCCGTCCATGCCTCGTACCAATTTGGTACGTAAAGAAGCTTTAACTTATCTAGGGTGGGTGCAACATCTCGGCCTTGAACTTTTATGGTGTACCCATCCCGACCCTGAGTAAAAATACCGGAGCTAAACCAATAGTTTCGGTTGAGCAATTGCGCGTGGGCCGGTGTGTAGAGGGTGATATCAACTCCAAGATTGGTCGCCAAGAGACTAACCAAATTCCCGCACCATACTTCCTTCGACTTGATCGACTTCTCAACATAGTATAGCCATTCGTACCCCAAGTTCAATGGGGCGGGCTCCTCAAAAAGAATGGTGCGGAGGCTTGCAACTTCTATCCTTGTCGGCCTGTTCCAACTCTCTCTTAGGCCAGAATTTAGCGGCTAGGACTCAGAGGATGATCCGAAAAATGGGGTTGATGATGCTTGCCCCGGATAATGCTGCCGTAGAAGGCTCTACTTCCCCGGTAATGTAGCTCCAAGTCCTTGTCACCTTGTAGTCCTTTAGACTGTAATCTCGAGAAGGATTTGGGAGCTCAAGAATACCATTGAACTCCGCCATTGTGAACTCACGGTTCACGTTACCGAGCCTGAATCTGATTCGTCCTTCTGAAGTCTTCGTCGGGAATCTTGTCTCTAGAGTGGCTAGGAACTCGGATGTGAGAGCCGGGAAGTGTGGTACATTCTCCTTCTTCAACAAGTGAGGCACATCGAGGATAGCAAAGGCCTCCTTGACATCATCATAGATCCTCATTTGCTTAGCACTCGACCTCGAGAACCACCTAGTATAGTGGTCCTTGTCTAGTATGGTATTGTAGCGGTCCGCTTGTCCCTGAGTGCGCAAGATCACGTTGTCCATGCGGGGTGGAGATGGGGACCGTTGAGTCCTCTTCTTCTTTTGGGCTCTGGTTGCGGCTCGGCTAGAACTTTCCATGTGGACCTACAAACAATACGAAGTAGCTCTCGGAATACCCCGTTAACTGCCCAATTGGGGTCGGTAATGGATCTGGACTGGTTTTTGGCCATGACAATACGCAGGATCGTTAACGAACCTGAGCGGGTCGTTAACGAGCCTGTACGAGAACCAGTCGCAGTTTCCGAGTGTCAAATACTCCAAAATTAAGCCATGAATCAAGCATGCATCAGTCATAATCCTACGTAAGACACACAATCGGGTATATGCACCCCATACTTGCTCAATTACCCATCCCGAACATGTTATAATTTCCCAAGAAACTTATGGTGAAGATCAAACAATTCCAAAATAAAGTAGTTCATGCTTTTCTTAATCAAATTTCAATGGAGAATCAAGTAAGAACAAACCCATAGAAATCAAGATCTACTACCAATATATCAAGCAAAAAAATCGTTGAGCAATAATAAACATGCCATTCGATATTCTATATGAACAAGATATGAAATTTTGACCCTATAAACCATGAATCATGCAAATAGAGAGTTAGGGTTTAGAAATCATACTGTTAGATCGAGAATTTGAAGAACAAAGATCGAAAATTTGGGTGGTTAACGAGCTCGGATCTCGTCTTGAAGCAAATCAAAGGCAGCGAACTCGTTAACTAGGGTGGGACTCCGAAGTTCGGTGGTGGTGAGATTTCCGATCGGTTGTGAGAAATATTGGTAGGATTCTTGGAGAACTTAAGCTTTTGGATTGAGGATTTGAGAGTAGAATTTTGGGAGGTTTGAAAGGGTTTTATAGGAGAGGGCTAGAGGTAGGGGAAGAGGTGAAAGGGACGGCACATGGGTAAAGATATAAGATAGATTAGGGTAAAAATACTTACCTGCCCGTTTCGCCAATTCGGGTCGCCAAACTGGGTCGTTAACGACCCTGGGTTGGGTCGTTAACGAACCGTCGCAGCCTTCTTTTGAGTGATTCCCGAGCCCAACTCCTGCATCTTGTTAGTTTAAAACTATCCTATCTTGCTACCCTAAAAACTACTAGAAAAACTCAAAAGAAAACTAGGAAAAAGATCTAAAAAGAAAAACTATACTATACTAAAAGTACCGGGTTGCCTCCCGTAAGCGTTATTTTTAATGTCGTCAGCTCGGCGTACTTACCTTGGCTAAGGTGGCTCGTTTGCAGCTATGTTAGGGTCTTGAGGTACCCCATACTTAGCTATGTAGGCATTATTGGCTTGAGTCACTAAATTTGGTCCTTTATCTTCTATCAATATGCCCGTTATTCCTACATAAGGGTTAGTGAAATCCAAAAACCAAGGTGGTCTGGACTCCTCTATAGCATAAACAG
Source organism: Fallopia convolvulus (assembly GCA_964016875.1). Taxonomy (NCBI): domain Eukaryota; kingdom Viridiplantae; phylum Streptophyta; class Magnoliopsida; order Caryophyllales; family Polygonaceae; genus Fallopia; species Fallopia convolvulus. Next base: position 41,226,527 of record OZ024728.1, read on the forward strand.
TAGAGCACGGTGTAGGAACAAAGTATAAAGAAGAGTCGTAACCAGCATTAGCGAATTCATGGTTAAAGTACTCACCTAGATTATAGCCCTGCATGCGGGGCTCGATAATGGGCCAAGGAGGTTCGGTAGGGGCCTGTGTAAAATTCTCATCCTCTCTTGTACTTGGAGGAGGCTCGTTAGGAACAGCTATGTCGAGTTCTGGCTGGGTCAACTCGATCTGTGCAGCCGCAGTTGGGTCATTAGTGTTTTGGTCAAGGCTGAATTCCACGCGTTCCTCTCCAATATCGAAAGTGAGGAGTCCTTTCCGTACATTGACCCTAGCACCTGTTGTAGCTAGGAATGGCCTTCCTAGGATAATGGGGACGTGAGGGTCAGGCATATCGAGGACGATGAAATCATTTGGAATAAAGAATTTCCCAACTTGAATGGGATAATCGTCCACGACTCCTGTGGCCTTTACGCTTGATCCGTCTGCCATGTAGAGGTTCATGTCTACAGGCTCCAATGGTCCCATGTTGGCTTTTGACCAGATTGAAAGGGGAAGTAAACTAGCACTGGCTCCCAGATCACATAGAGCTTTGAATTTGTGGTCGCCTATGCCAATTGCTATGGCAAATCTCCCTGGGTCTCCTAGCTTTTCTGGTAGAGCAATAGATCGGACCTCATCTTGCAGCTTTGTGATGGATCTTTTCCTGCTAAGAATATCTTTCAAAAATTTCGTGTAAGCCGGCATTTCGTTTAGGGCCTCAGCGAATGGGATGGAAATATTAATGCCCTGGAGAATCTTTACGAAACGTTTGAACTTACTCTCAGTAGAGTCCTTTGATTTCTTGATAGGAAAAGGAAGAGATTTCACCATTCTCGGAACCAAGTCAGGCTCGAGAGGTGATGCTACCGGGTCGACATTAGGGTTGTTAGGTGTTCTCGAAGGATCGTTACCGACCCTGATGGGGTCGTTAACTAGCCCGGGATTGAGAGAGGGGCTTGGATCAGAAAACTAACCTGGATTAGGGTCGTTGACGAACCTGGGAGCCTCCTCACCATGGGTTGCCAGTTCGGTACTTGCTCTCGTTGGCTCGTTACCGAGCTGAACCGTTGTAACACCCCCTTCCTACCCTGGAGGTATTACCGCCAATAACCCCGATTAAGACTAAACCGAAGCTACCGAAGGCTTTAAACTGACTGTACAAACTAAAAACAAGGTAAATGAAACCATTAAAAACCTAACAAAATTAAGTAAAACTTTACAGCGGAAAAGAGAATAAAAGGTCTTATACAAGCCTTAATTTAAAAAGAATTAGTAAATAAATAGAACAACCTTCTATTTAAACAAAATCTTCATCAAGTCTTCCTTAAGTTCTTATTTCTGAAACTCAGCTTCGTTTTGAAGTAGTTCAACCATGATCTTCACTCAAGTATAGCCATTGGAAACCTTTCTTCAACTTCTGGAGCTTCAAACATCTGAATCCGCCTCTTGAATCAACTTCCAAGAAGAACCTGATGTGTCGTAAACCAACGGTGGACACCAGCCGACCATATAAAAGAAAAGAAGATGGACGGGTTAGTCTAATGAAAGACTAAGCAAGCGGAGAATCTAACTTGGTTCTTATGGTTGTAACTAAACATATTGGCATCCAAATCCGATTAGACTTGGATTATGATCCAACAGTTAGCAGTCTTATAGAGAAAAAGAAGGAGACTTGTATAATCAAGAGAGAGAACACCACCGCTTGTGGTTTCTTTAAGAAGCATAAACAATTGTTGGAAACTCATATTAATCACATCACATTTTGAAAAGCCTCCATCGACTAATCAGATTGACTTAACCAAAGTTTGATTAAGAATCATTCATAACCGGGAGCAAGAATGGCCTTCCGACTGGACGAACCATTCAGGTATATTAATGTGCCTAACGCACTTATCTTATATTACTTTTAAAACTTTTCACAAACAGGTTGGTGATTCATAATCGGCTTGAACTACTGCGAAATATTTTGGTATTGTAGAGATCATCGGAGTATTTCATCCATGGTCATCTACCCTGTACCAAGATCACAGGACTTACGCTATCCTTGATCTTTCATTTGCATATGGTGAGGTAGAGATTAGAGAGGCCTATTACCCTGTCGTCTACACTGCACCGTGCCAATTGCACTTAGCTAGAGTGCGCATCACCCCTCTCACACGAAGAGCAGGGGAAGAGTCATGACCCACCATTAGGATTAGGCCCCTCCTAATGTAATATTGTTTTAAAGAGAGGATATGGAACCATGTTCCCCTCCCTGAAATTACCTTAATCAACAACAATGTCTCAGCGTGAGACAACATACAAGGTCACACATAACGAACCTAAATCCAGTTCTACCGCAAAACTGAATAAACAACATGGTCATTATTTCTAACAAATATAACAACCTATCATATTTTAATAAGCACATAAGTTGTTCCCAACACAAATATTAAATGGGATTCAATTCCTCATTTAATAACCATAATGCAAGAGAGAACCGTCCACTTTCCTTAGAAGGCGTGCTCAACGTCCTTAGCAATTCAACAATAATCTTTATCACCCTTCTGTCAAATATAACAAAAGATTTCTCAACAACGAGCTCATGGATACACTTCTTAGTTGTATTCTCAACTCTATAACTTCCTAATCAATAAACGATTTAATTTCCGAATATCTATATATAATAAATCCTTAGTTATTATGCTTTAAGGAGCCATCTTGGCAAAATTATAACTAATTATCCGCTTCACTTTTGAAACAATTTTCTAAATAAAAATTGTTCATTAGCAACAGTTCTTAAAGGTGACCAAATCTCGGATTAAACGGAATAACAACGAATCCCGAGTAATTATCCGAAGTCCTTTACCTGCCAATCGGTATCAAAACTTGTATTCGCTATAACTGAAGATCCGGACGTCCGTTTCCCGAGCGGTTTGAACCTGTGAGACCGTATCAATGTCAAGATTATAAAAACCATAAAGTTAATTAGCAAAGCGGAACCTAAAGGTCCTTACGGTGGCTCAGCAACCAACCCGCTAATTAATTTCGATCGTATATACCTTCACTCGAGCCCATGGCTCGTTTAGCTCGATAGTGGCTCGATCCCCGAGCCCAAGGGTGGCTGGGCGTTGCCCGGGAGTAGCCCTCGTGATGGGTGGTGGTCGGATCAGAGGTGATCGCCGATGACAACGTTTGGCGAGGCAACGAAGACAGCCGGCGGTGTGAATTCTTTCTCCCGATCCATTCGCTCCGCCTGATTCTTTCATGGTTCTAGTTTTTGCCTCAGCTCGGGCCCAAGGAGAGGAAGAGGATGGAAGGTTCAGGGGGAGGTGAGGAGGAGGTGAGGAAGAAGATAACCGGCGGTGAAAACTGAATTCTTTCTCCCTGGTTCACCGTCGTTCCGTCTCGCTCCTTCCTCTGTTTTGTATCTTTGACGAGGCAAATAAAGATATGCCAGCGGAGAAGAATTCCATCCTGATCCATATCTCTCTTGGTTCCTTCCTAATTAAGAAAGAAAAGTATTGGGTTTTAAAAACAAAACCCGTCTCGGAACGGGACTCGCGTTAAAGCGGTAAAATTATGTACCTCGGATGGAAAAACGTACTAAATACAAAATGTCCCGTAAATTATGTAGACCAATAAAACCAATTTTTCATGATTTTATCTTGCTGCCTTTAATTTTTAAGGCTTCCGTTTCGTATTTTAAAACCTTTACAATACATAATTAAAAAGACGGCTTATCCAATAAATATTCTTTTTCCACTGAAAAATCCTAGAATTCATACCGATCCATAAAATCATTTCTTTGTGATTTTAGGATATCACCAAAACATTTCCAGGATTTAATCTCCAACAAAAATATTGGATTAAGCGTTAAAACGGACAAAGAGGTTAAAAAGGATATCCGAGAAAAATTCAAAAATATCCTCAAAAACCACAATTATTACAACCGTGGCGTCCTCTTCAGTCGTAGGGCCCTTGTCCTTAGCTTGGACACGCTCCGGTAGTTTCTTTCCGCTCCTAATGTGTACTGCTGCTATTTGTCCTCTAGGGTTCTCTTCCGGACGGCCCGGAAGTTGCCCTTGTGGCCTTGGAATCTGTGCAGCAAGGTTCCCTAGTTGGGAGTCGACATTTTTCTTCCACACATCGAACTCTCCCCATCTTTTGTTTTGATTGTTAAGGTTGGCTTGGATTCCGCTAATGCCTTCCTGTAACCCTAATTCCCATGATGGTGGCTCTTGATAGCTTGGAGGTCGATACGGTGCAGTACGTCTATCCGGTGGGGGCGCTGCATAGTTGGGATTCGGGTTTTGGTTGCCCCACGCTGGATAATTGTTTGACCTGTCAAAATTACTAGGTTGGTTTCTGTATGGGCCTCTCATATAATTCACTTCAGCATATGTCTCAGCGGCTCTCACCTGTTCTGTGTTAGTGCAAGCAGAAGTACTATGGGTAGAAGAGCCACACTCTTGACAAGATTGAGAGGATTTCAGAAAACTTACCTACTTCTTCAGGCGGTTGACCTCGTCTTGCAGAAATTGATTTTTGACATCGAGGTCAACATCTTCCTTGTCAGGCATGTAGAGACGACTCTGGGGCTGGGGAGATTGCTGGGTTCCATACATGGCATCATAGTTAGACAGCTTGTCCAACAATTCCCATGCAGTTGTGGGTTCCATCTCTATAAAACCGCATGATGTATGCATGTTGATGCGGTTCTTCGTTTCTGCATTTATACCCTGGAAAAAGATTTCTTGGAGCACATATAAAGGTTGCCCATGAGTAGGGAATTGTCTAAGCATCTCCTTAAATATTCCCATGTTTTCACAAAAGTCTCATTAGGCAGCCGGTGATAGGAGGTGATGCGCTTTCTCAACTCCGTCGTCTTGGCAGGAGGGAAAAATTTTGTAAGAAATTGATCATACAAATTCTTCCAAGTCCTGATAGACTTAGGAGATAAGCTCTCCAACCAGCTCAGGGCCTTTCCAGTAAGAGACCACCTGATAGCTTTTAACAGAACATATTCAAGTGAGACACCTTCAGCAGCTATGGTGTCACATAAATCCAGAAAATTCCTAATATGTTTCATAGGGCACTCAGTAGGTTTCCCTTCAAACTAAGCCCGTTTGATCAAAAATATAAATTGAGACTTTATCTCAAAAGGTTTCTCTATCTCCGGAAGCACAATTGGAGACTCTGGCACCCTCAGTTCTGGATGCATGTATTCTTTGGCATTCCTCCGATAGGCATTCAGCTCTTCCAGTAGACGAGCACTGTTGACTCGTTGACGCTCAGCCTCAGCAGCAGCGGCATCTTTTTCGGTTTTTAACGCCTCCATCTGCCTCTGGAGTTCGGCCATCTGACGAGTCATCTCCTCGGGTGTAGCCATAGCTCGGTTCTCTCGGCGTCTACGGTGCAAGGAAATTTCAGGTTCTGAATAATAACTGGCGTTGTCAAATTCGAGCCTTCGACGTCCAACTGGCATACGCTGAGAAAACAAACAAAGCAAACAAAAATTAAAACAAAAAACGGGGCCGTGCTATTCCCAGACCCACAGATAAACAAACAAACATTGTTGCTTCCCCGGCAACGGCGCCAATTTGTTGAAAGGGTTCATTTGACAACAAATAAAATTTATAGTCAAGACCCCGCTGAGTATAGGGGAGTCAGGATCGTTCCACGGGAAGCACGGTTGTTTGTTTATCAACTACAAAGAATAAAAACTAAGCAAAACAACACAAAACACCTACGACCAACCTCGTTAACGAATTTGTCAGGGTCGTTAACGAACCTGGATAACTCTACTAACGACTTCAAACACGGGTTCGGAACTGAGGCAACGAACTCAATAACGAATGTAACGATGAAAACTCAAATAGGAATAAAAATCTAGGACAAGGGTTACCACAACATAGCCATGCATATAAACTCGTAAGAAGATAAAGATCATGCCTTTAAATAGATAAATTCATCAACTTTCGCTGACTAGCAAGCAAATCAACCTATTCTCATAAACTAATTCACTCAATTACTTGTTTTAGATCCAAAGCTCGAAAACTTTCGTAATCGAACAATATCAACTTTTAAGTCTATAACTTTCTTTCTCAATCAAGTTAAGAACTCAAATTACCTTGATTCTCATCTAGGCATAAACACAACAAGCAATCTAAAAATAGATAAAAGGCATTCAACACTTCAACTTACTCATCAAACATGCATAACTATGTCGGGTTTCAACCCTGACCCTAGATAGGAAAACTACTCACTAATCATAACTATAAAGCAAATAACTTTAATAAGAGAAAATATTGAAAACAAAAACTACTTCAAATTGATAAGAAAATTATCTTCTTACAGACTTCAGAAGAAACCGAAAAACAACAAGAATACCGAACAGAAGATACGATTAACGACCCTGGCTTCGCTCTCGTTCCACCTCGACTCGATAATCCTCCACTCGACTTCTCCTCTCTCTCGGCTCTCCTAAAACTAATCTCCTACTCGCCACCCCCTTTCCAGGCTAGAAAGAAGGGTATTTATACTAATAAAGCTATCTTAATAAAAAGGCTAGAAGATAAAAACTTTCCTAAAAGATAGAAACTAACTCTAAAAAGATAAAAAGATAATCTAGAAAGATAACAAGATATAAAACATAAAACATAATAACCCTAAAACTCATTAAAAACCCTACCGACACGGAATTATCAAGATAGATTTCCGCACAGGGTCGGTAAACATAAGATCTCTCGAAAAATTCTATCTCTAAGCCTCGTTAATGACCCTTCTTAGCCTCGTTAACGAGCCTGGATTTCCTCTTCTTCAACACTTTAACTCTAAAGACCTGGACTTCGACTTCTTTATCTTCATTTTCTTCCGTCCTTCACCATAGTACTCCATTTAGCTCCAAAAAGCACTCCTTCCTTGCTAAAAACCTTCAAAAAGACATAAAACGGAGTAGCTTCCCTACTTTTCACAAAATATGCAAACTCATCCAAAAACACACAAAACTAACCCTAAAACTATTAAAACTAAACCAAACAAACTAAGAAAACACACTAAAAACTAGACTAAAATTATGAATATCACTTTCCCTTCTCACCAAAGACAACCTCACCTTATGTCATCCTTCAACTAGCACACATCCAGCCAATCCCTTTGGAGCTTCTCCTCCATCAATCGTCCATTAAAGTTGTGGTGAATCCATGGAAGCTTCAAATTTTTCTGTTTAAAGGGCTGATTTATCATTGTTTTACTCACACCTTGCTTCCCCTCTCTTTCTCTAAGCAAAATTGTTTTCTTTCAATAAAAAATAAATCAGCCAAAAGCCTTGGATACACTTGCTTTTTTTTTTTACAAAACACCTCAAAACCCTAGTCTTTCTTCCCCCGACCACCACCGGACCGTCGCTGCTCCTCCACCGGACCGCCGGCCACCACCGCCGGTGCCTCCAGCAGTGCACGTCGTCCGCCTGGTATTCTCTCTGGTTCTCTTGTACGTGAAAAATAGAAGAAGGAGGAGGAAGGTGGAAGGTGAGCCTAATCCTAATTTTGGGTAATGTTTAATTAAGTTTGGGCTGAGTTTATTAGGCCCAAAATGCTAATTAAAATCAGTTTATTACCCATTTTAGGAAAAGGAGGATGCAAGCTCATTTCCGCCCCGTCTTGATTTCCGTGCTAATATCCGTCCCGTTACTCTCGATATAAATTTCCAACTATTATTTTTAATTATAATTCTTTATGAAATATTTTTCACATATATTATATATACAATATTTATTTAATTAAATTGAATAAATATTGCATGTGGGTTTTAAAAGGAATTTATATGATTAAATTCACTTTGCATGCACATTTGTTTAAACATAAAAATTTATGTAAGACCTCACTTTAAAAATAAAAATAAAAGAATATTATTATTTGGGTTTTTCCACCTAAAGTATTATTATAAATAATTTAGAATATAATAAGAGAAAGAAAATAAAGAAAGGATTGTATAATAAATAAATAAGGTTCTAGTAATAAGAAATGCCTTTGCATGTCAACTTAGACTTTACAATAATTTTGGAAAATATTATAAATGACTTTAGACTTAGTAAGAATAATGAGAATAATATTTATTTAATCAAATTAAATAAATATTGTTAATGATGTTTAAAAAGGAATTCTTGGATTTATTCCACCTTTGCATGAACCTTTAAATGAGTAGAAGTATTTTTATAAAAGTTATTTTAAAGAGGTATATTTGAAAATAATAATCAAGGATTATTATTATTATATAAAACTTCCACCTAAGTTATTAAATAAAATAATTTAGCTCATATGTTTTCTCTTAGCGAAAGGAAAAATAAGAGAAAATGATAGTTTAATAATGAGATAAGAATGTTAATAGAAATTCGCTCGTTATCTTTCGTATTACTAGGTTGAAGTTTCGAGCCCGTTAAAGTCCGTCGTCTTTCGAACCGTAAGAAAAAGAAACCGAACACGAGTCAAGGCAAGTGGATTTTCTCATTGAAGCCTCGATAACACGTTCCGTGAAATTTCTCGATGTTGGGAACAACTTGTTTGATAAAAATAAATGAATCTAGGAATATCGATTGCTAGAATTAATGACCCACTTGTTATCGTTATTACGATTATTATCATTACTAGAATTATTTTGCTAGGCTTGTTTGTGTGGTCTTTGCTTGTTTAAAATCTCTTTTCGAAATTAGTTTGAATTTAATAATAAGGGGTGTGGGCTCGGCCCAAACACCTCTAAATAACATGTCGAGTGGTATGGCACCATGCCCTCTCTTCCCACGACTTTAAGGATCATGAATCATGATCTATGTCCGCTCCTACTCGGAGGAGGACGTATGCACCCCAGCTAGGTGTCGGAACTCCATTCCTTTAAGTGGACTCCGACCCATTCATAGCCCCCCACACTCTTAAAAATCATTAACATATGTGAAGTTTTATCATGACATAAAGATAAGTGCCAATGCACATTAAATTAAACTAAAACCGGGCCGGAATAGTACAACTTGGAAGACCAACCCGGCTCTCGGTTTTTTGACGATCGTCTTTCCAATCTGAATGCTTATTCGGGCTTGTCCAGGTGGGTTTGGTACGTAAGCGCCTTCGAGCCACCTCCCCGATCTGGAGCACCGAATAAGATGAGGTTGGTTGAGGTCCGAAAAAGGGCGCGAGAGGCTTTCTAAAATTTGTTGTGTAATTAAAAAGTTCCCAACATTAATTGTACTCTAAAAGGAACTACTTTCTCGTAGTTTCCTTCGCTTTCGGATCCAAGTTATCTCTCTTCGAGATCAACTAATTTCCGTCCTTAAAGCTCCACATAAAGTTTATAACTTTCAAGTACATCACTTCTACTTATCTCCTCGATGAAATAATAAAATTACCAAACTACCCTTGAGAATTTCCACTCTCACTTGCTTAGTCTCCTTAGACTAATTCCATTATTTTCGCATTTTTGCCTAGTATTTCTCGCCTTTCGCGACAAATGCCAAACTCTAGGAAGTTCCCACCGAAGTTTGAAGACAAAGGCTAGAAGATTCGAGAAGAGTTATGCAAGGATAGAAGGTCAAGGAAAGACGATGTTGAAGGAAGGAAGGAATTTTCAAAGAGCAAAACAAGCATGAAGATGGTGTAAAAATCAAGTTGCAATTCATGTCTTTGACAAGTTTCTCACTGATATCAAGTTGCACTTGAAAGTTGGTACCAATACGACATCTTTCAAGAGCAATTGAGGGAAAACTCTTATTGAACCAGATGTATGAACCACTATTGTTGCCTCATTTGGCAATTAAATAATGAAAGGCTTGGATAGTTTGTAAGAGAATCCAGGATTGACTCATCACAACACATATGACAACTAGCACCATTGTATATTATCCAGGTTGAATTCTTAAAGAGCTTGGAGATGAAAGTTGTACATGTGAAACCAGCAAAATCACCATGCAACTGTTCTTTAATTCTAGATGAATTAGAAGCCAACAAACTAAGCAATCTCTTGATTTTTGTAGATGATAGTTTTGTATTTTCACTTCTACAGACTGAGTATCACTTGAGGTTGAAGCCTTTAATGATTGAGCATTTCCTGCAAATATCTCCTCCTTAGTTTGCTTCTTCTTCTTGTAATTTGGAGGAAATTTGATGATGAAGTAACACATATCTACGTTGTGGTTAGCCTTTTTGCAATTTGTGCAGTATAAAGGCCTCCTATCATTTGATGTGATACAGTCATAAACCTAGATCGATCACGATGAGCCCAAGTCTACCGAGACCTTAGCGTCCGCCTTGGATTCCGACCTAGCTCATTACTATTATATTTATATTTATTATATTTCCTATTTTGTCATGTTTCCTATTTATAGTTGGTTTCTATTTATAGTATTATTGTATTATGCGTGTGACCTCTTATACTTAAGAGGCCGACCCGATAACTAGTTAGGCCTATTAGCTATACCTAGTTAGGTTTTTCATTTTCTATTTAAAACCTTCATTGTACTCAGTTTTAATTACGTCTTGCTATATACAAATTGCTTTTTGTGAATCGAGTTTCTCTTCCCTAAGGCCTAAGCGTCAAAACCCGATTCTTGAACTGACCCTTTTCTATCCCTTTTCCTACCGCCCTCGTCTCAGCCCTAGGCCACCCGAACTTGATCCGTCGAGTTTTCCCTCACGAGCCACCCTGTGGTTCGCGCTTATCCCCGTTTGTTTCGTTGGAGAAGATCTGAGGCCCTTCCAAGCCTAGATCGGGCACCCATGCGAGCACAGGAGGCTCGACGAAGGAGTCCTTCTCCAACACCACTGTTCTGCATCCGTGTTCATCCGTCGAACCCTAGTAAGTTCGGTATTCTTATTATCAAAAAAATCAATCGGTTCGGAAACAAAAAAAAAAGTTTGTTGATCTGCTCGAAAAAATTCCACCAGATCCTAGCCATATTGATTCGTGTGATATTTTTGACCAAATAATTCCAATAGAACTTATATTTGCATGCATATCTTGAATTGGAATTGCAAAAGATACGTTCTATTTTTGGTTGAGATTGCTATCTTTAATTAGTTGATCACAATATCATTGTACGTACATGAATTTCTTATTAGTTTGTAGCCGATCACAAAAAAAAATTACTTCGGCTAAAAAGCCGAGCAATTTAAAAAAAGAGAGATTTTTGCCATATTTTCGGTCTAGGAATTGTTGTTAGTTGGGCGGATTTTATGTAATTTTGTAAATAGGAGCGAGTCATGAATTGGCCCCTTTATTCGGACCTCCCTTGGGGTCAACCGCCTCGAAGATTCCACAATTTGCCACACCGACTCGTCGTCGTTGTTCCTACTACGATGATATGTTTTATGAGTTCCGGTACCCATCCCGGCCGGATTATTATCATGAGGAACCTTCCGAGATACTAGTTGCAACATCGCCGACTCGACCTTGTTCCGGCATGACACGCTCGCGCCACAATGAGCCACAGGCAAGCCACTCCATGACGCGATCGCGCCACACCCTCCCCAGCCCGCGTAATTACGACATTAGCCTCTGTTTTTAGAGCGCGGGCGATGACCACCATGACGTGGCCACGCACCCCAATGCCAGCCCGCGTCTTTTAGTGCCATCGCCGATTACGGCCTAGACATCCACGGGTGCGGACCACTGTTTAGCTGCGTTGGCTATCAGTGATGCAATGGCGTCGAGATTGGCCTGGATCAAGGCCATCTCCTCCTGTATAGCTGCTCTCTCTTGAACCAATTGAGCCAGCGATGCGTGCCCGTCTTGGATAGCGAGCCCGTTTTTGACCGTGAGCCCGTTAGGGATAGCGAGCCCGTCTTGGCTGAGCCGAGTTTGCCGATTCCGGAGTCTTGTCCGATGTCATTTCTTTCCGTCGCTGCAGAGCCACCGCCTATCATTGTCGCGCCCGTAGTTGACCTTGTGCCATGTTCGGAACTCGAGTTTGTTTTGCCTATTATAGACGTTCCGAATGACGACACTGAGCCCGACGATGTCTTTGTGCTGCCTATTGATCTCTGCCTCTCCCTGGATCCCCCGAGCTCGAAGTGAGGACGCTTCGATTCTAAAAGAGGGAGGATGATGCGATCCGGTCATAGACCTAGATCGATCACGACAAGCCCGAGTCTACCAAGACCTTGGCGTCTTCCTTGGATTCCGACCTAGCTCGTTACTATTATATTAATATTTATTATATTTCCTATTTTAGCATGTTTCCTATTTATAGCTAGTTTCTATTTATAGTATTAGTATATTATGCGTGTGACCTCTTATGCTTAAGAGGTCGGCCCGATAACTAGTTAGGCCCATTAGCTAGACCTAGTTAGGTTTTGCATTTTCTATTTAAACCCTTCGTTGTACTCAGTTTTAATTACGCCTTGCTATATACAGATTGCCTTTTGTGAATCGAGTTTCTCTTCCCTAAGGCCTAGGCATCAAAAACCCGGTTCTTGAACCGACCATTTTCTATCCTTTTTCCTACCGCCCTCGTCTCGGTTCTAGGCCACCCGAACTCGATCCGTCGAGTTTTCCCTCACGAGCCACCTTGTGGTTCGCGCTTATCCCCGTTTGTTTCGTAGGAGAAGATCTTCCGAGCCTACATCGGGCACCCGTGCGATCCACCTGAAAGGCGCGCATCATCATTGTTCCCTTTGTTGAATTGAACTTCCTGATGTGTTACTAGAATTCACATTCATAGAGGTTGATTCCTCAAAGCTTTGAGATGGATTTTGAACCTCTCTCTGCTTTTCGTCTTGAAGCAACAAAGAGTAAGCTTGATTTATGCCAGGCAACGGTTTCATCATTAGTATAGCACCACTCACAGAAGTAAATTGTTCATTCAATCCCATCAGAAAGTCAATCAATCATTGATCCTTAATATTTTTCAAAATTTCTTTGATAGATCCATAAGAGCACACTGGAAACTTATGAAAACTATTGATTTCATCCCAAAGCGACCTCAATTTTGTGTAATAACCAGAAATAGAACTCGCACCTTGATTCCGATTGTGAAGCTCCCTTCTGATTGCAAGTTGTGCTCCACTGGATTGACCAAAGTGATCATCCAATTCCAGCAAGATCTTCTTTGTTGTGTCAACATACAAGACGTTGCAACGGATTTCTAAACTTAGGCTGTTCAAAATCCTTGACTTAACCATATCATTGCATCTAATCCAACGATGATACCTCACATTAGTAAACGGAAGCTTTGCTAGGGTTCCATCGATGAAACAAACTTTGCTCTTAGCCGATAAGGCGATCCGCATGAAATCCTCCATTCGCCAAATCCAGCTCCATCAAATGTCATTGTGACTAAATTCAGACCTAGATTGTCGTCGGAAGCCAAAAATAGAGGATTGTTGTTATCGAGAATCTCCATCATTGTCACCTTCTCTTCACTCAGCTGAACTTCGATGAAACAAGAGGGAAAATGATTCGAAGGCTTGATTGAAGATCACAGAGAGCGACTCGGATTGAGAATCTGAAGAAATGATACCATGTTGTTGTAGCTAGAATGTGAAAACAAAGAAGCTTGAACAAGAAGAAAAACCAGAAGAACATGAGCAGGAAAACCCCCTGGGAAATGTGTATTGTATTTTGTGAATAGTATCTGTCTCATTGCAATGCAGGCTATACATAGTAACACAGTTATTACAAGTGGGCAAAAATAAACATAGAAATTTAATACCAACCGTCTTTATCCTAGGAGAAGAGGTTTTACCAAAGGAATTGAGTTGATTAATTTCGGTAAAATTGAAGTGTCCTTGTTGCTTTGTATTCCACTGCCGAAGGAACAACAGATCCAACAATTTTTTTAGTAATATTTAGGAAAGCCTCAATACTACTTGAACACTAGCCTAAAAGTTATAACCACAAATATTTTTATCAATGTTCTTGACATATTTGTTATCATGTCTCGTAAAAATTTTGCACGACATATATACTATCCCTACTTAGTACGTACCCATGCATGTATACATACATAGTCAATGTAGCTAGGGTTCATGATAAAATTCATCCATAGCACGTCACAAGTTTCATATATCTTTCCTGACAAATATTACTCTTAACAAAACCAAGGATTCTTGTGGATGCATATTTGTTCACATATTTGAATGAGTAAACTAGGTACTACATCCATAAAAAGTTCTTGTAACTGTGTGCTCGAAAATCAGTGATAACTCCTCCGCCCAACCCTAATTCTCGTCACTGCAACAGGTGTTAGCTCACAGCATCTGATCCAAATATCTTCACTGCAACAAGATACAAACAAGTTTAAATTTCCAATCATGAAGTCCATGAAGCTAACAGAGCAAGCATTAAAAAGTCCATATACTGTAACATCAAAACAATCTTCACCTTCAAAAATTACATCCAAATATGAAATATCACCACATACAGAGCAAGCACATTTGTTAGAGAAACAGAGAAAAGCTAATACTCTTCATTTTAGGAATTAAAAAAAAAAATTAAGAAACTGTTTGATTTTACTTAAATATACTTCTATAATTACTTTGCTTAATTTTGCTTATTGAGAAGGAAAAATGTTTTTGCCTTTTAAGTTTTTTTAAGGACAAAATTGGAAAAGAACTTAAAAAAATTTGTAGAATGACAAGTATTGTTGAACATTTCCAAACGGAGGGGGTAGTTAATTACTCTACCGTTAATTCTTGCAAATGTTAAGTTGAATTTGTAAGAAGCTGTTAGAATCATCAAGCAAAAAAGTCTATCAAGAGATTGTGTGCTTCCTCTTTTTCTGCTGTTACCAAAAGTAATTTTAAGGGGAAAGCAGTGAAAGGAGGGGAAAAACAAGGGAAGGAATGTTACTTGATCTCGTGCCATGAATGGATAGTTTCTTTGCTGGTTTTGGCCACCAATACCTTGCTCACCGCAAGAAGGATTAAAATGGCTATTTTCTCCAGGAGCTGCATAACCTTGACCAAGTTCCGAGTTGGTCCCCTGGCCATAAGACCCACCAATTCCATTTTCAAAACGTCCTGTCTGATTTTGCCCATAAGAACCACGCCCATCTTGCCCACCATATTGTGCTCCTCCTAAGGATGGAGGAGGAACGTTCTGCCGATTTTCATAGTCCCTCTGGTTTCTTGATGGATAGCTACTTCCCTGATTGTAATTTCCCTGATCATATGGGGTTGTGGGACTCATTCTCTCCCCTTGCCTGGGTGGAGCAAAGTTCTGTTGTGGAGGATAATTCTGTGACGGAGCAAAGTTCTGTTGCGGTGGATTATTATAAATTGGACCATGGTTTTCACGTTGTGGATAGTTTTGCTGTGTTGGGAAATTTGGTCGTGGAGGACCATAGTTCTGCTGTTGAAAATTTTGCCGTGGAGTGAAGTTCGGGCCATCACGTTGCATGCGTCCCTGTTCAGGGTATCCTTGTGGATTCTGCGGTGGACCTCTTGGCCGCCTTTGCCTTCCATACTGAACAGGAGGAGGTCTAGGAATGATTGTCCCATTGATGTACTTGTCTCCTACCATAGATATGCATTGAAACTCAAATCACAATTCAGACACAACTCTAGAAAGAAAAAGTTTATTCATCATAAGTAAATCATAATTGAGTCTAGAAAGCAATATTTATTAAGAATACAAATTAAGCAGGTTCTTACCTCCATACTCCTTGTTCACTGGATCAATGTAGGAGTCTGGCAGCACAAATACAACTCCAGGCATACCTAGAGGAGATAAAATTGTGCAAATCAGGTTCACAAAAGCCTACATTTTCATATGGTGAGAATAAAAAAAAACATACCTTCAAATTTCGAAGACGTCTCCTCATCCATCTCAGCTTGAAAACCAGTATATGTTGTGGTGCTACATGCATACATTCGCTTCTTTGCCTCTTCAACACTAGTACATAGCAAGAAAAGACAGGAAATTTACAAACTCATCTATTGCAAAGAGAATGATCTCAAGATGCAGCAGCTTAATACAGTAGTATCTATGAACAGGTCAAAAGGAATCCTAAAATACTCGGTAGCATAACTTTTGACAGTATGGTTTTCTTTTAACAAACTCTATATCCTTCATAACATTATATAAGCAAATGAAAAAGGGATTTTCTTTTAGATAGAAACCACATCTAATTTGCAAGCTAAATAATCTATTAACAACAAAAGCAAACCAGAATCCTTATTCCAAAGTGTATTTGGTTTTCTTATTGCAATGCTTCTACAACATAATTCGAACAACTAGTTCCAACTCCACCGAGGAGCATGAATCCCCCCCCCCCCAACCCCCTTATGGTTTATCAATTCATGCTATTTCCCCGATTTTTGCATCCATTTCGCAGTACAAGTAAAGCAAACAAAATAAAAGAGTAATACACACAGAAAGCGAAGCATAATGAACCGAAACTTCAGAATCGAAAAATTCTATACCTGCCAACGACTTTAGCCAGAGTCTGAACATATGTCTCGACCATCTCTTCAGGAGAAGGGCGAGGATCCTTGGGGAAATCCATGGTGATAAGCCAGTGCTTGTAGTCGCAACCTTCGAAGAGAATAGTGTTCTCATCGATTTGATCATCTCCGTGGTTAAAAGATCTCGAAGCCGAAAGGGAGAGCGAGGTGGTGTGTACGCTACGGGAGCCAAATACCGGGAGCGAGTTGGTGGTCGATGGCGGCTGCGGCGGCGATGAGAAGGGGAAATGGAATACAGGAAAGCGACAGACGGTGACTGTGGAGGAAGCGCTAGAGGTAGAGCGTGAGATAAGAGCGGAGGACAAAGACATGGCTCGCCGGAGGCGGAGAGCGTTCGACGCCATTGCTAGGGTCACAAAAGGAGGAGGAGAGAATGAGATGGGGTTTAGGGCTTAAGGGTGTGTCCAGTGTGAAACGACTGAACATTCATTTGGGAGTCTCCATTAATCAAAATTGGGCAACTACTATATCCATACTTTTTTTATGAAAAATCCGGATAATACCCCTCAGTTTTGCACTTTTTCAAGGGGTGCCCAAAAGAAGTTATTACACATGGTACCTTGAGTTTTAATTTTTTTTCTTCCCTGTACCCATTTTTACATTTTCTTTCCAATTTTTATGGGATGAGTGAAGATAGCACTCACACACAAGCGAAGTCGATACCCAAGTGGCGGGATGAAGGTCGGCGGTCATGCGCACGAAGGAGGAGGGCTGGCGACAGCCGACGGTCGGGCTCCTTGTGCAGCGAACCAGCCGATCATTTTTTGTATCAGATTTAAGTTTTTTGTAATTGGGGAATAAGATTGATTTTAGGGCAATTGAGTGTTTGATTTAGTTGATTTCTCTCCCCCGTTACATTTTTTGTGCTCAAATTGGTGTGTTATCTGAGTTTGATTTGAAACTAGGGTTTGAACTTGTAACTAGGTTTTTTGGTTGAGGTTCAAATTCAAGAAATTTAAGGTGGCGATTCTTTTGGTTTATGATTCATACACTAGCTATCTCTTCTAATTTGTGCATTTTAATTCAGCTTATAGTTCATTCTAAATCCATATATTAATCAATGTGAATTTTAGCTTATAGTTCATTCTAAATCCAAAACAAGATAGTGGAATATTAAACATCTTTGTAATAAAATACAGTATGTAGTATATCTATATATTCTTAGAACATATTAATTTTCTGGACACATACTATGTGAATGCTTATTGCTTAACCTACTACTATGTCGGAATGAAAACAATAGGGTTAAACTAGAATCTGCTTAGACTTTTACTGCATGTTTTAGAGTTCCTTGAGTGAATAAAGCACCATGTTTATGTGGAATCTCATTTAGATTCAAGATTAATGTGTGAGGGTCAAATTCTCCTAAGAAAATATGTCTAAAATTTCTTAATTTATAAATTTAGGAATATACATATATGTTGTGTGTTTGAATTTGTAATGTCTGGCCATATGTTCCTTGTTATTATTTTGCTATTACTGTTATATGCTTGTTATGAAATGCAGTATGGGATAATTGCACTATATAAATTTTGGTCAATTTCTTCTAACAACATTTTAGGTTATAACTAGAACAAAGGCAAAATTGCACGGATTCTGCCAGCAGTTTCTAAAATTCAGAATCAGCCAACAATAGTTTACAACTACATATTGAAATTTCAACCAACAGCATCTAAACTTTAGAAATCAGTAGTTCAAAATTGCTCTATTTCTTATCAAAATGCAGCACGTTTGTTTTAGGTAGTTTAGGTCAAACTTTCAACCATCACCTTCTCAAATTCTTATCA
The DNA here is from genome assembly GCA_964016875.1 of Fallopia convolvulus. Lineage (NCBI taxonomy): Eukaryota > Viridiplantae > Streptophyta > Magnoliopsida > Caryophyllales > Polygonaceae > Fallopia > Fallopia convolvulus. The sequence goes on from OZ024728.1 coordinate 41,244,775, forward strand.
AAATGGTCAATTGATTGAAAACGGGTTTGTTTTAGGTAATTCTTGTCAAAATTTCAACCATGCGGCTTTTGAAATTAAGAATCAGCTAGCATTAGTTTCTAGCATAAAAGTGACTAGTATAGTTCACTTGATTACAAACGGGTTTGTTTACATCCATACCATAAGGTACAATTTGCAAAGACTCGGAAATAACAAATCACATATCCAATACACCCTCAGCCAATATTGTTAAGGAAATCCAAGTCTTAGCCACAAAATACAGTACATATCACATGTCCAATACACCCTCAAGCATCAGCCAATCCTAATTGAAGCTCTTTGCGCCGGTCGACATCTACAATTTAGATTTATCGCTCTAAATGATGTCGATGAAGTTGATGAAGAACCACAAGAATCCATATCTTTTTTCTTGAGTTAGCCTGGTTCACATACAAAAAACCATCATTAAGAATACATAATATAGTATAGTAGACCGTAGCTTCAATTAGAAAAACATACATGTTGTTTTATCATAACAAAACACTATTATTATTTGTTTACAAAGCACTTTCAGCTTTCAACTTATTTTAGATTGAAAGGTTAAATTTCCATGCACTATTATTAAGAACACTACTATTATTTGTCTACAATTTCCATGATCACTTGTCTCAATTGAATTTTTCATTTTCCTTAGGTTTGAAACCAAGCCTGTGCAACATGGATTTGAAACCAGGAGAAGACAAATAGCATCCTTGATGCTACATGGGTTTGAAACTAGGCATGTGCTACATGGATTTGAAACCAGGAGAAGACAAATAACATCCATGGGCAATTATGGCTTGTTCTTATTAATACCTAGTTGTATTTCACACCTTTCATCATCATCACCATCGTTTTGCCCAAAATATTTCACATTAACAAATTATACCCTAAATTCCTAATTTAAACTCAAGATCGATATAACCCAAATTGAACATACAAACAACAAATTAGTGCAATTATGCCTTTCCTCTACCCTGAGAGATGATTGAAATGTCGCACTTTGCTAAAATCAATTTATATCAACAAGAAACTATCCATTTTTTAAGCAACTCAGAGAAAAAACTACAAGATAAACTACAAGATCATCAAATGACTTAATCAAATTGCCTATATAAGATAGCAATAATTCAATATACAAATTTGTAACTCACGATGTACTTTCATTAATCATTGTGCATTTAGAAATTCAAGAGTCAAAATTAGGAATGAAAAAAAATAAGGATTGAAAAAATCCTAAATTTCCCTAATTTCAGTAAGGAATGGAAAAATAAAAAAACATAACTACAATTTCAAACCCGAATTTCAAATAAAATCAGATAGTATGTGAAATTGAGCATAAAAATACCTATTGAGAGTATAAATCAACTCAATAAAACTCTAAACCATCCTATTTCAACCATTAACCCATCAATTTAAAAAAACCCTAAATCACCTCAATTTCATACCTGGAAATTCAGGGATGCGGTTCGTCCACCACCTCTGACTTCCGATGTCCGCACCCACAATATTCCGGTGCCGGGCTGCCTAGAACGCGGTCACCCTCAGCCTTCTTGTTGCCTTCGTCAATGAGCTCTCCTTCTCTCTCGTTTCTCTCTATCGTGTTTTTCTCTAACGTGTTTCTGGAATAGAAAGCAAACCAACCAACATTCATTTATTAAGATCTCCATTTATTAACTTGATTTTTTTATGAGAAAGAGTCACGTGAGAATGGGCACTCAGGTGAAAAATAGAAATAAATCTCGATCATCCCTTCCAAAATATCAATGCCCCTGATTAGACATTCATTAAAAAGGATAAAATACGACAGTGCGAATTTTTCCCGTATTATTCACGTATTTTTTGAAAAATACATTTTTATGAGACGTGTCCAGTTTGTTCATCAAAACTAGCCAATTGTTTGTTAATACTAACTAATTGTGCATCGAGTTTTTGATAACATTGTTCGTCGATTTTGAACCTTTTTAATTTTTAATTTTATTTTTTAACCTTATTTATGTGTATGAATACAATATTATCTAGTTTTTGATGCACATATAATTAATTTCGGTACACCCATATTTGTTCATTGATATACTCCTATTTGTTCATTGATATAACATTGTTTGTTCATTGGTATACTATTATTTGTTCATTGATATACTCTTTTTTGCTCATTGGTATATCATTGTTTGTTCATTGATATATCCTATTTGTTCATGGATATACCCTATTTGTTCATTAATATAACTTTTTTTGTTCATTGATATAACCTTGTTTGTCCATTATTTGTTCATTGATATACCATATTTGTTCATGAATATACCCCTATTTGTTCATTGATATAACCTTGTTTGTTCATTAATATACTCTTATTTGTGAATTGAAACAAACTTATGTTTGTGTGTTAATACAATCAATTTGTACATTTAGGACTATCTATTTGTTCATTTTTGTATTTATTTTGTGGACTATCTTTTTTCATTACTCATATAATTAGTTTGCATTCACATACTCATACAATTAGTTTCAATGCACACATATATTTATCTAGTTTATGTAGTTGTTATACGAATCCTTTTTTTAGAGCAAAGTGTTAATATATTAAATATCCAATTCAGCTAAGTCAATTATACATGGCAGAATATCATTTACAACTACTTGTTCATGTTTGGATTAAGATACAAACGTGTGATAAAGTGAGCTACACAATTGTCATGTCTACCTATATGAGCACAACAAAAAGAAACAAATGAAGTGCTCAATATAGTACCTAAATAAAATAAGTTTGATGTAGAACCTTGAATGCAAAGGATAATAGATAAAGAATCAGACTTTTGCAATGATATGGGCCTTTTTCACTTGTGGGTGTAAAGGGGTTTTTGGGTGAAAAGTGATTTTTAGTGTCTCGAAAAATGTAAAAAGTAGAGCGAGTTGCACGAATTTCAAGAGTATTAAAAGTAGTTTTTGGGTAGAAAGTGAAACAAGACCATGGTGTATGCTAATAGAACGAGCCAGCTGCAAACTGAAGAGGAGTGCTTGTACCTTAGCTATGTTCGGAGCTTAAGAACTAGCCACACGTTTCACAATAACAACAATGACAAATCCAAAGGAGTCAAATAAGACAATACCGAGACTAACATCAAAACGATTAGTTTTGTCTCACATACAACTAATTATGATGGACACATATATATTAATGCATACAATTTCGATACATATTCGTCCATTTTTTATGTACAAACAATAGATTTTTGATGCACAAAATCACAAATTTGATGAACTAAATCACAGTTTTGATGAACAATATCACAATTCTGATGCACAAACAATAGGTTTTGATGAACAAAATCACATTGTTGATGGACAAAATAACAGTTATGATGAACAAAAGCACATGTTGATGAACAATATGGGCACGCATCCTATTTCTGTTTTTTTTTCAAAAATACGCGAATAATTCGCCCGTGCCGTTTTTTCCCCTTTTAAGTGAAACGATCAGCACCTTTGATTTTTCTCCATCCAACGACTCTTGTTCTTTCTTATTTCGCACTTGCGCGCCCATTCTCACTTGATCCGGGCCCTTTTTATTATGTATTTTCCCCCTTTTTTAAGTGAAACGATCAACGCCTTTAATTTTTCTCCATCCAACGACTCTTGTTCTTTCTTATTTCGCACCTGCGCGCTCATTCTCACCTGATCTGGACCCTTTTTATTATGTATTTTTCATCTTTTTAAGTGAAACGATCAACGCCTTTAATTTTTCTCCATTTAACGGCTTTTGTTCTTTCTTATTTCGCACCTGCGCGCCCATTCTCACCTGATCTGGATCCTTTTTATTATGTATTTCCCCTTTTTAAGTGAAACGATCAGCACCTTTAATTTTTCTCCATCCAATTGCTATTGTTCTTTCTTATTTTGTACCTGCGCGCTCATTCTCACCTGATCCAGACCCTTTTTATTTTGTATTTATTTTCCTTTTTTTCAATGGCAATTAACAGAAGTTAGAGGAAAATGTAAAGAAGGGTACGCGGCGGAAAGAAAATATTAAAACTCGAGGGTACCATGCGGAATAACTTTTTTTTGGGCACCACTCGCAAAAGTACAAAACTAAGGAGCACCATCCGAAATTTTCCTTTTTTATTTACTAGGTAAGGATTAGGCTGGCCTCTTTACGGGTGTTGACCTATAACATCCAGATGAATGAGAACATTAAGTCCTGGCTATTTCACATGTGTTTTGTAGGAAGATAAGAAGATCGTAGTCCATCTTAGTAATTTTGTCGGTCACTGAGTTGCAAACCCTACACAAATGGTGAAATGCACACTCTCGAACTTATGAAGTAGAACTCATAAGTCAGAGATAATAATCTTGACTTCCTAAGGGCGCTTACTAGTACTCCTAGCCGCATTTATGACTATAAGGTTGTCACCCTCAATCTCAATTTTCTGGTATCCTTTTTGTTTGGCTGCAACTACGCTTTCTCTTAGGGCAAGCATTTCAATTTGCAAGATTGACTTAAACGGGTGCTTGGAAGTACCAATATCGAGTATTTTGGATGTGCTGTCTCGATTTACAAAACCAATTGCTGCTTCTTCCGTCGCCAATTTAGACCCATCAAAGTTTATTTTCACCCATCTTGTTTCCGACTTCTTGCAATGTCTTTGTTTCTTTTCCTATCAAGCTATTGCAGAGCGTTTTTGCCCATATTCGTTCTCCTCATCTTCCCCTTTTGTGGTTTTCTCCTAGGATGTTGTCTGGTCACATGTATATTTCTTAAGATCTTGTATAAAGTCATTCGGTTCCTTTTGGAAGACTAATCTATTCATTTAATGTCATATGCACCACCAAATGACTGCCAACTTGGTAGATTCGTCCTTGATCATCCTCCAATATAGTTCTAAATAAATCTGCATGGGTGTCTTATTGGAGCTATCATATCTTTGGATTATGTCATCTATTTTATGATTCAATTTGTTTGCTATGTTCATTGTATGGGGACAGTTTATCAATAGATGGGCCGAGCCTTCATATGTGCATGAACACATGAGACATCCTGGGGGAGTGGGTAGACGTTGCACACATACTATTGCCTTAGTTGGTAATCCATCCGCATCAATCTTCCATAGAAACTTCTTTACTTTTTGGAAGGTATCCAATTTCCAAATTCAATTATTAGGGCTTGGGTTCATCAATTCAATGTTTGTGATCAGGTCAACAACTAAAGTTGTAGAGAGTCATTTGTTCTTACTCTATGCCCTATAAAGTCGATCCTTTATCCAATTCTTTGCTAATAGAGTGGTTACTATTCTTTGTACTATATGTTGGGGTAGTACATGCAATAGTTCGTCGTGTTTCCACTGTTTACCTATTGTGATGAACTCCTTGACTGTGATCGTTGTGTCACATGATGTTTGATCTAAGGCATGATTCAATAGAGGTTCTTTAAGCACCCATTATCCTTCCAAAACTTGGTAGTAGCCCATCACCCACCTACCAAATTAGCCCTGCTTCAAACTCAAGTCTCAAGTTCATTAATTTTGTCCATTGCCAAGAAGTGTTGAATTGTTTTTTGTATGAAAGTAGGAAGTTATTTTTTAAGTGAATGTGTAATATTATTTATGTGCATTAAAACTAACCATATGTGCATCAAAACAACCAAAAAGTTCATGTTACTTTACATGTGCATCGAAACTAACGACATGTACATCAAAAACTAGCTCATTATAGTATTCATTTGCATAACTAAAATTTTAAAATATTTTTAAAAAAGGTTTGAAATCAATACACAATGTGCATCAAGATTCACAAACAATTAGTTTTCATGCACATTCAAGATGAATGCACAAAAATGTGCATTATTATATATGTGCATTAAAACTAACCATATGTGCATTAAAACAACCAAAACGTGCATATTATTTTGCATGTGCATCAAAACGAACGATACGTACATTTAAAATAGCTAATTATAATATTCATACACATAATTAGGGATGTTCAAGGTTGCGGGTCGCCAACAATCCGCGCTGACCGGACCCATAATTTGTGGGTCGGGCACCCAACCCGGAGATAACGAGTTAGACTACGGGTCACTTTTTTTAATTTTTCAGGTTGCTGGTCTGGTTGGGTTAAAGCTGCCGGATTGTGGGTCAATCCACAAGACCCGCAAGTTTTTAGGTTAAAGAAAAATGTTTCCCGTAACATTAACCGCAAAAAAAAAGAACGCGCCACACGCGCCTGAATTCCACCCCAACAAAATGGCCCAAACCCTAGCGACGCCCTTGCCGCCGCCGCCCCTGGAGCACTTCGTCTCCGACAAGAACCACTCCCCGCCACCGGCCTCAAGCCCCAACATAACGAGAAAAACAACCTTGTTCGCCATGGAAAGTCTACCCGCACCGGGAGCAAAATCGGTTATTCCCAAAATGGAATCTCAACAAGGAGCCCGTATGGATCTCAATATGCTTAATTACTGTCATGTTGTATGATCTCTCAAGAGATTGCATAAACGTTTGCAAAGAGATACCAACGCCTTCCCCGCTTCGCACTCAATATCCATTGTTGCCACTGATGGGGTTCAACGAGGCGCCGCTTAAAGCTCGCCTGCTCTCCGTGGTTCCGCGCTCGGGTTCGCTGGAGTGGCGGGCTTGGGTGGTTGTGAACAGGAGACGCCTCGATTTAATGAGGCCGAAGGTCATTAGGTGGCCACAAAATCGTAATCGACGCTATTTTCATCCTCTAGCTAAATCTGGGCTTGGCCGGTGGGAACGTCGTCAGACGTTGTCTTGTCTCGCTTTTCCTGGGCCGGTGTTTGTTCAGTATCGCTACCCTTGCCACTCCGTCTACGGGTTCGTGGCGGCCGGGCGGCCTGTCTAGGGTCTTTGGACCAACCATCACAAAAAATCCAGGTGGATCTGCAAACCCCTATCTCCCCACACTCTTTTACTTGTGGCGCTTGCTGTCCTCTTCGGCTTCCTCTATGCTCGTGTAGATGGGTCTTGTTTGGTTCTGCTTGGTGCTTTGTTAATTTTAGGATACCATCCCTACTTGGTTTGCTTGCTGCCTTATTACTTGTGGCCTAGCTCGTGTTTTATTAAGCAGGATCAACATTCCTTAATATTGATCTATATACCCTGCCAACTTTTACTTGCACTCAAAGTGCCTTACTCCTCAAAAAGATTCCTTATCATCTTCATGATCTGCAAGCTTTTAACAATTTGATAAAAACTTTTGTTAACAATTTCAGCACTTGTTTTAATTATTACTCTTATGTGCATAGACTTGTGTCTGTGTTGCAGGGATTGTTTCTAACCCCGTTTCTTTGCAACCCATCAACAATTAAAAAAATTGAAACTAAATCACAAGCCACCTCTGTTTCGGTGGGAAGAAAAACCAATAGGGCTCTTGACAGCCTTCTTTTAGTTGTGACAGCATGCGTTTTTATAATGTTATGTTCGCCCACTAAGTGTAAATGCGTGATCATAAAACGATCCCCATCGTGGCACTTGTATTAATGGATTTCCTTCCGTTCATATGGTATAACCACCTTTTATGATAAATCCATCCATCCTTGCTACTGTTGGGAAAATAAGTTCCAAAATCATAGTGGCCAGAAAAATTGGCTTGTCCGGCTAACTTCCATTAAAAGGGAGCAGGCATCCGAAAAAATGGATAATCAACAAGGGGTTAAATCCTGTAATCAAATGGCCAAAAGCCAGAATATAACAAAACCAACATCATGGATGTGTCCCCATCCTCCCATGGCCAAAACCCACACCAAGATCGGTATTTTATGAAGATTGCCTTGTGGAATTGTAGGGGTATAAAGCGCAAGTCTTTTTGGACTGAAATCAATGCTTTATGTCGCCTTGAACGAATCAATCTAATAGCGCTGGTAGAAACTAAAGCCCAAAATCCACCCAACAGTAAAAGCTGGCAAAAAGCGGGGTTTGACTCCATTGAATTCTTACCGGCGAACGGTTACTCTGGCGGAATATGCGTCCTATGGAAGGGACACCAACTAGCGAACGAAACACTAGACACAATCCATAAAGACGACCGTTTCATTGGTTTCCACTACACTAATCTGGAATCCCGAAATGAAATGGTTATTATTTTTGCATATGCCCGACCACGGGCGCAAGACAAGGAACCATTTTGGATAAAACTAACGGAATTCATAAAAACTTGTAACCTCTCATGCATTCTAATGGGAGACTTAAATGAAATCCAACACCCGGATGAAAAACAAGGGGGAGCCACCCCAAACCATTCCCGTTTTGAACGCCTTATCAACTTTAAGAATCAATGCGATGTTTGTGACATCCCGACGATTGGGAACAAATTCACGTGGAAGAGATCTAAGGATCTAGAAAATACAACCTATGAGAAATTGGACCGTACCCTAGTCAGCAACCAAATTATCCAATGGTACCCCTCTATCGTAACCAAAAATCACGCGTTTTCATCCTCTGACCACTGCCCCATTTCGTGCGACCTCCCAATAGGGGTTCCCTTCAAAGCACAACCATTCAAATTCGAAATGATGTGGACATCCCGAAAAGATTTCCAACACGTCATCAAACAAGCTTGGTGGCTCAACGCCGGAGGATCTCATATGTTTAACCTAACGAAGAAAACCCAACTGCTTAAAGCAAAGGCGAAGGCGTGGAATAAACACACCTTCGGGAACATATTTGAACAGATTAAAAAACTTGACGAGGAACATCTTCAAATCCAAAAAGAGATCATAGAGCACAAAAACTTGCAACTGATTCAAAAGCAAGCGAGATTGTTGAAGAAACGATCTTGTCTCCTAAATTTCCACAATTCCTATTGGAAACAACGGGCGAAAAACACCCATATCAAACTAAATGATAAAAACACCAAATATTTCCACCGGATTGCGAACGGTAGAAGGAATAGAACTAATATCAAAGAAATCCGAACATCGGAGGGCACACAAATCACAGGGTTAGAAAACATTAGAACAGAAATTAAACGAGATTTCCAAAACCGTTTCCGGGACTTGGAAATAAACCGTGGAAAACTCCAAAACATGACCAAGACTATCCAAAAAGAAATAACGGAGGCAGACAACACAAAACTCACAAAACCGGTATCGAACATTGAAATTAAGAATGCTATGTTCGATATCGGGGATGACAAATCCCCCGGCCCGGACGGAATGCCGGCAAGTTTTTATAAAAAATATTGACACATTGTTGGCCCTGACGTTATCAAAGCTGTTAAAAGCTTTTTCCATACATGTAAAATTTTAAAACAAATTAACCATACTTTTATAACCCTATTGCCCAAATGCGAAAATCCCAATTCAACAAACCACTATAGGCCAATTAGCTTATGCAACACTATCTACAAAGTGATCTCAAAGATCCTAACAAACCGCCTAAAAAACGTCTTGAACAAACTCATCCACCCAATGCAAGAGGTTCATCCAAAACCGGAGTATCCACGATAACACACTCGTCGCACATGAGATCTTCCACTCCTTCCGCAACAAACGTGGACGGGAGGGTTGGATCGCAATCAAACTTGACATGGAAAAACCTTATGATCGGATAAGTTGGGAATTCCTGGCTAATATCCTTCATAAATTCGGTTTCCACGATAAATTCTTGGGTTGGATCCGAGAATGCGTTGAAACAGTGTCCTTCTCTGTTCTAGTCAACAATGGACCGACTGAACAATTTCACCCCCAACGGGGTCTTAGGCAGGGGGATCCCCTATCACCATACTTATTTATCCTTGCCGCCGAGATTCTGGCGAGACAACTCCACTTGCTGAGCTCCAACCCAAAAAGTGGCATTGGGATCCAAATATCAAGAAATGGAACAAACATCCCATTCCTGGCCTTCGCAGATGATATCATTATCTTTGCTAAAGCTAATAGCCAAGCCTGCAAAAATATTAAAGAAATTGTCGATGACTATTGCCAGATTTCTGGCCAGAAAGTCAATTTTCAAAAATCCGCCTTCCAAGTCACCAAAAACACAAGTAACAACACGAAGGAGCAAATAAAACAGATTCTCCAGATTTCGAATACAGTGGCTCTAGACATATATCTAGGATGCCCGATTATCAACGGGAGAGTAACGCAAAATACCTTTAAACCCCTGATTTTAAGAACAAGATCCCAACTATCAAAATGGAAAGCAAATGCCCTTTCTCAAGAGGGTCGTAAAATCCTAATCAAAGCAAACCTCTCAGCACAACCAAACTATATTATGCAATCGTTTCTGCTCCCTCAAACAACTTTGAAAGAATTAGACCAAATTAACAAGAATTTCTTTTGGAACAAGGAAAAAACCTACAAACCACTTATAAGCTGGAATTCCATTTGCCGTCCTGCTGCTCATGGAGGGGCGGGAATCGCCAAAGCGGAAGAAATGAACCAAGCACTCCAAATGAAACTCTATGGAAAATATTATCGGAACCAGATAACCTCTGGGTCAAAATAGTGACAGAAAAATACCTCAAAACGGAAAGTATCTTGAACTACAAGAAAAAACATAACACATCATGGCAGTGGTCCAAGCTTTTAGGCCTTAGGGACCTATTCGTGAAGGGGCTCATCTGGCAAGTAGGTGATGGAAAAACCATTCGGTTTTGGAAAGATAACTGGAGCGGTAACGGTCCTCTTATCCCAAAATCTGGGGATGAAACCCTCATTAATTGGGAGGAACCAGTTGATGCGTACCTCCGTGAGGACAATTCATGGAACATTGAAAAATTGAGTAAGGTCGTTAATCATGAAGACCTCGAAAACATTTCCAAAATTATTAACCCCATTAATAAAATACCAGATAGATTGTACTGGCAACCAAGTAAAAATGGTTGGTACTCTACCCATTCTACCATGCTCCGGCCTTTGGCAACTAAGCGCTCTTTAGTTCATCTCGGTAGAACAAGGAAAAGCTCCACCAATCCAAAGGTGAACCCAAAATTAATCTAGAATGGATAAACAATCTCAACATCCCCCCCCCAAATGAAGAATTTGCTATGGAAAGTCGCACGAAACGGCCTACCAACAAAAACGAGGCTTGCTGCCAACCATATTCCGGTACCACAAGGTTGTGAAGCGTGTAACAACCAGACTGAAGACACAAACCACATTTTACTATCATGCCCCCTTACTAGGGCGACCCTTCATTCTGTAAGGCCAAAACTACGTTGGATTGTTGACCTAGTATCCCCGGACGACAAAAAACCACACCAGGTCCTCGAGGAAATCAGGACAAAGTCAACAAGAGAGGAATTGGAACTCCTCACGTACACATGGTGGAGCCTATGGTTCTCCAGAAATAAAAAAGTCTTTGACAACAACGATGGACCAACCTTGAATAATGCTGATAACATTAGCAAGTTTACTCGAAACCAGGTTAAAGACTGGAAACTTGCAGGAGCCTCTGATTCCCCTAGTTCTCGTAATTTTACTGCGAGAGCTGGGAAAAGGAAAAAAGCCTGCAAAGTGGGCAAAACCCAAGAAGGATTACATTAAGTTGAACTTTGATGGTGCAGTGTGTGCAGATGGCGTGGCTTCTTTCGGGTTCATCCTTAGGGACTCTGGTGGCACCCCCATCCATTTTGACGGAGGACTGATTGGTCGACAGTCTGTTCTGATCTCCGAGACCATCGCCTTGCGCCAGGGGCTTCTCGAGGCCATTCGTCGTGGCATTCCCCGGATCCAGATTGAAGGCGATAATTTGCAACTAGTCAAGGCCGTTCTTGGTGACTGGCGCTGCCCATGGGTGATCGAATTGTTACGTGCGAACATCCATTGTTTGTTGGCTCGGTTCCAGGATTGGAGTATTGCGCATATCTACCTTGAGTGCAATTCTGTGGCAGACTACATTGCTGGCTCTTTCCGACATGTCTCTTCCGTTTCTCTGGCAGTTGATTTGGGACTTTGTACCCTCATCCGTCAGGATGGCCTAGGGCGGTCACTAGTCTGTTAGTGACCTCCCTAATTACTTTCCTTATCAAAAAAAAAATCCACAAGACCCGCAACCGTTTTTTATAAAATTATTATATTATTCGTTAAAAAAATTAATAAAAGAGAAAATTGTTTTGAAAACTTCAATAATAAAAATAAAAAATCTTTTATGTTTTTAAGACTTATTTTTTTATAGATATTTGAATTACATATCAAACGGGGGTCAACCTGCAGCCCGCAGCTCGGGTCACGAGTCAATACTTTTTTTTGCGGGCCAACGGGTCAACCGCGACCCGACTTGCGGGTCGCCGATCACCCGACCCGTTGAGCACCCTTGCACAAAACTTAAAGGTTAAAAAATAAAAAAGCTTGAAATCAATGTACAGACAATTAATTTTGATACATATATATAAAGTTAGCTTTGATACACATCCAAGGCGAAATAATACACAAGATGCGCGCCGCCTAAAAACGGATTTTTCGGAAAAAAAAACACAAATTACACACATGTCTTTTTTACCCCTCTTTTATGAAAGTCTAATCTTGGGTGTTGATTTTTGTTAAACAACTAGATTTAGTGCTCGTTTGGTTAAATACAGAAAGTACAATTCATAGGAACTTAATTCATAGGAATTGATTTCCTGGATATTATAAATCATGTGAATTTAAAAAATATGTTTAGTTGAAATAAATTCCTAGTAATTAAGATCACACCTTTTGTTTGGTTGAATGTATAAATTCATGTGAAATTACTTACTATTACTATTATAACCTTTATCTTTTAAAATCTAGAGTTTGATTCATGGGCAAATAGGAAATTTCCAATTTAAATACAAAAAAGATTAAAAATATTTGGAAAAAAAAATGGAGGAATTTGATCTTACCCACCCCCACCTAGGTAATTGTAATTCCTCCATTATATAGGAAGTGCAAATCATGGGAATTTAACTTCATGTGTTTTATCCATAGAAATGATTTAACCAAACACATATATTAGATACTACTTCCTGGGTTTTTCAAAATCATGGGATTTTAATAGACAACCAAACAAGCACTTATTCTTATTTCACATTGTATTAATCATTCACACATGATCCTTTTCCTATAAATAATACAATAATTCTACAAGATCGGGAACTAGCACTAGATGAATAAACCAGTGTTAACCTTTTACATGGAAATCAATCTTAAAATATTATTGGCTTTGTACTCATTAGTCTAATAATAGTGTCAAGGAACTATTTAGAGAAAACATCAACTGTTCAGCTAGCACAACTTACATATTAATAACTTCCAATAGCACAAGTTGCAGCAAAATAAAAAGCATTAGAGCAATCACACATTCTTCAATCGAAGTTATGCAAAAATGAAGAATGGGATTCTTACTTACTGATTAGCTTCTTACCAGTGGCGGAGGGAGAAGGGGGCGAGTGGGGGCTATAGCCCCACTCAATTTTAGGCCCCACTTAATTAATTTTTTTTTTAAAAAAATATATAAAAAATACTAAGTAATTTGATAGAAACTAGTCTACTTGGCTAAAATAACTAGGTTATTTTTTTTAACAAAAAAAAAGTAGGTTAAAGGTTTTCAAATATACATTTTTTTACAGAAACATACAAAATTTGATATACTGTTCTAAAAATCCCCGCTTAATTTCGTTTAGGTCCTGCCTAGGGCTGAAAGGTACTATCCCACTTAGTCTTTCAGCCCGTTTAGAAGACCACCTAGTTCGTCTATGCTCCTGTTTAGACCGTCTAGGGACCACTTAGTACTTATTAGAACATTATACATGTAAAAAAAATTATACATAAAAATACAAAAAAATCTATATTTTTCAATTTTTTTGATATAGTCAAGAGTTTGACCCCGAGAATTTTAGCCCCCACTGAGTTGAAATCCTGGCTACGCCACTGCTTCTTACTTACTGATTAGCAGTTAATTACGAGAGCCAATTCCATATAAACATGGCAACGGAAATTTAGTAGTCGTGCTTAAACTTGGAACTAAGAAACCAAAAGAGCAGATCCATGATATGTCGATTAGGGTACTTGAACAACTTAATCGAATTGAAGATCATTATATCCTGCATCAAATATGAAAGAAGGTTGTCAATCTCTTGTACATATACAATTGTAGTATGCAAAAAAAAATCATTACAAGATTCACAAACAAATATACAACACTACCTAGTATAGCTAGCTAGGCGAGGTCTAGATGTACACACCGGTCCTGGGGATCTACATGTATTCACAAACAAATATATGACAGACTTAAATGCTTGTGCACAGAATTAGTACTTTTACTAGCTAGTAACACCAGTAATTTACAGCCCTGATCTTTGCTATATTCTGCAGATCAAGAGGATCTGCCTCTATGCACTGCAATTGACAGCAGATTGAAGGCAAACAACAAATTCATCACTAGCTGCAGAACAAGCAAAGAGAATATTTTATATCTACTAAACAAACGTTGACAAGTTTTTATTACGGCCATGCAATAATGTCTCATAATTCAGTATTAAACTTCACAGCACTAGGAGGTAAGGCTACTGCCCAAGATAAGTAGTCATTAAAGTTGAGAAAAAAAAATCACTAACCTTTCTTACTTATGCTTCTCTTCGGCTGTAAGTAACTCAGGTTCTCGTGCGTTTCTGAGTTTTCATACTCTTCAAAATATAGCTGATCACCTCCTTAAGTGTGGCCTTTCTTCCTTCCTTGTAGTTCCAGAGCTCTGTTATAGTATATCTTCCACTAGGATTATATTCATTCATCTCTTTGAAGGCCACAATCACTGCCCTATATATCTCATCTCCCCATTCTTCCTTCAAAAGCTTCAGCTTTTCATCCTCTTCATTGATTATTCCCTAATTATGAAAGCATCTAGTCATTTAGTATTCAGTCATCGAAAAGATTTAGGATTTCAATGAGTTTTAACCACATTGGTTGTCTAAATTATATTGATTACTACAAAATACATCCAAATGACAGCTCTCATAAATTTCTTAATGATTAATGCACTTATGGTCCTAAATGAATTTGTGCATTAGATTGTGTCCTACATGAACCTCTAAACTCCAATTGTTTCTTAAACACGTCTTTAACCTTTGATCATGTCCTTAATTGGTCTCAAATCTTTGAAAAATAAATCAACAAGCCAAGGACTTCAATAGGACAAAATATATGCCAAGGCACTCATTTAGGACAAATACAAGGTTGAGATCATAAATGCAATTTACCCTTTTTAAACTCCGTAGCTTCTTAAGGCCATGAGCGTTTCACCTCACAAACCAACAAAGTTTTCACAAAAGCTTAATATTTCAAGTCATGCAAAGTATTTTATTCCAAATTCAATTTCGATCAAAAACTTCCTTTTCAATCCCATTAAGCCCAACTCCCTTGACATATATTAAAAATTGATATCCTTAGATGAAGGGTTTACTACAAGTCTTAGTTATTTGATCTACTTGCCAAAATAGATGCTACCATTATTAAAAGTTGTTCATTACATGAGCAAGCAGATTACAAAACATGCATACCTCAGTCCTCCCATCAATATGAACAACTTTATATGGATACCACGTCGTATCTTTCAGATTTTCCTGCCAAAGGGAGCATAGCTCAGCTGCTTTTGATAGCCCATCATCTCCAAATTTTAGCTTGCATGGGCCAATGAATGCTTTCACATCGATTTCTCCCATATTCTTGATCCCAATATTTGATTGCCTGCTTGATATCATATCTTTTAAGCCCTACAAGAAAGAACTAAATTTTATGAACTGCTGTGTATGTACAAAGCACAAATTAAGGTAACAATCCTAACAAGTATCATCAGATCTCATACACTCGAACTGTAAACTGAATGTGGGCTCTGACCTAAAATGTGTGCACATGGACATTGGACAGCCAAGCTATTAACAGCTGACAGTGTAGGTCTAAAGCTGCAAAAAATTCAAAAACCATACCTCAATCAGCACTTTACGAGTTTTCTCCAGCTCATCAGTGCTCTCTCGCTCTTTTGTGACTAGAACTTGAGTTGTTGACTCCATATATTCCAAATCTTCAACTTTCTGCTGCAATTCACTTGTCATATCTTCCATCTGTCTTTTGACAGCGTCATCATCTCCCAGGTGGCTCATAACTCTCAATGTCCCTTTTAATTCTGCGATTTCCCTTTCTAGCTTCTGTTTAGCATCCAACTGTTTTTCTAACAGGATAACCTTTTTCATTGCCTCCTCATTCTCCCTCTGAAGGTACAAATTTAGTCAGCTTAGTGTAAGGAAACCTGAAGAATGGAAAATTGCATTCATAATGTAATTTGAACTACTACATTTTGTTGTTCAACCAGCCTCCGAATGTTCACATCTGCTTTCTTCTGCTCCTGGGAAGCCAATTCAAGTGAACTATTTCTAGCATCATTCTGAAAAATATAGCATCATTAGTTTATTAAGAAAAAAATCAGTAGTTGAAATAAACTGCTTACACTTGTGCTCACAGTACTCATAAAGGCAAAATCAACAATGCAAGCCTTATAATGATGCCAAATCGCAGTTGCTATTTCGCACAAGGCTAAAGTTGCTAGTGGTATGAGTTAGCATTCAATTTTTTACATGGCAATTCTTAACAGCAGGCATGCCATGTTTTACAACTTGGGAAAACGAAAGCAAAACAGGTACTAATTTCTAAAAATCTGGACAAAACATCCTTTAAAGACAACAAAATTTGCTATTCTAAAATAGCAACCATAACTTGAAAGGCTTGTGAATAATTTGCACATTCTTGCTTGCACACAGCATAATTAAAATTTATTTTAAACGAACTTCAGCAAAAAAACAAATTAGATTAAGAAAAACTACAGCAAATTAGCATTAATTGCAATGGACTTGGTAGTACTGACGATTTTCTTCTCATCTTCAAGCTTTTTTCTTTCACGTTCGGTGAGAGCCTCACTTTTGTTCAGCTCTCTAGTACGTCTGTCAATTTCTTTTTGCCGCAACTCAAGATCACGGCTGAATTGCTCTTTCTCCTTCATCATTCTTTGAACATTTTCGCGATAGGTCCTTTGCACTTTCCTAGTGGCTGTTGTATTCAAAGCTCAAACACAGGAAATACATCAGGAAGATTTTAAAACATATAACTTGAGCATATAATAATTTTCTTCATATACGATGTATGTTCATATAATGCTAGTCAATATCCAATAAAATGCATACAATGTATTAACAAAAAAAAAAACTACAACCCATTACATATGAAACTATCAAGAATCAAACGGAAAAAAGAAACAGAAATTGCTATGACATCTTAAATAAACACAAAAATTTTTGACATTAAAGATAAAAGAAAACTGTTAAGTATGAGACACTGCTCAAAGGCGCAATCGAAGTCTAAAATCCTAACAATATATAATGTAAGAAGATCACCAGGCCACAATCGAGTGCAATTCACATCACTTTGTTTAATCTAGACCCCAACAATAGCATGCAAATAAGACGAGCAAATTCAAAACTGAAAGATCTAAAACAGGTTTGATACTCAAGTTCTTAAACAAGCTTATTCATTATCACTATGCTAGATTCGTACATGTAAGACACTTGTACCTTTTATAAGAACATAGCCATTAACAAAATACATGGGCACACACATATAATACACCTAGTAGATTTGATGTAATGAAGCCAAAAGCAGAAGAAAGGGTACTGACTACTGGAACTGCAACTGACCTTCCGATAAAGCTTGATGCATGCTTTCCACCTCCTCAACCATCTTCTTGAGTGACATGTCCAACTGATATTTCTTGGATTTCATTTCATCCAAATCTTCCTGCTTTATATCAATCTTGTTAACTAAGCTTTCAACAACATATTTTTCCTCCTTCATGATATCATTCAGAGTTTTTAACTGCCCCCTATTTCGAAGATAGGTCCCTAAATGGCTCTCTGAATTATAATCATCAGCCCGCACAAACCATCCATAGAGATGAGAGCCAGGATTTTGCTTCTTTTCAATCCACTCCTTACCATGCCTATTGGTTTCAAAGGCTTTCTCAAAATTCAAAGCATTATGAAATCCAGTCCATCCCCTTTCAAAGGCGATCACAGCTTGAGCAGATTGGTCATCAGAATTATCAAGCACTTCCACGTTAACAGGCTTATACCTAGAGAATTCTTTCTTCAGATGTTCAACATTTCCTAAACCCTTTTGGTGACTGCTCACATTCACAATAACCCCCACCCATGGCCAGCAATACAGCTCTTCTTGAAGAGCAGATTGAGGGGCCAGAGCACACTCAGCTGGCTGGTTGACTAGATCCAAGGCAGAGGACAAATGATTCTCCATGTATCTTGCCAAAGCAAGATGGTTGGCCTTTTGCTTTGCACTTCTGCTAATTGAACCTATTGCTACTCCAGATGAATGCTGCATGAGGTCCTTGTACCCATACTCTTGCTTCTTCTTGCCGGCGCAAAATGGACACCTCAAGGTTCCATCTGGTTTCAAAACTTGATACTTCCCTTGTTCCAGTTCTCTGTAAGGTTTGCACATATAGTCCTCTATCTCAAATTCACCAATATCTGACTGATCATCTGAGCTCGAAGCCATTCTAGATTGAGATCCAAACTGAAAAATATGCAAATCAGAGAATAGGAAAGAAGGATTATAAATCATTCAACCAGCAGGAGTAACAACGAAACAGCCAAGTTTAAAGACACAAATTGTTGTCTTAAAAACGCACCCCTAAGAGACAATATTTTAAATAAAATCCCAGTGACATTATACTATTAAGAAACACTCCAGCAGAAATTTAGACCCATTTCTTTAATATGTATGGAGATGCCGCGGGTGTGGGTGGGAAGAGGTATCTGAGGTGAGGAATTGGGGAAAGAATCTATCTAGGGTTCAGGATTCAGTCGATGAAAATTCAGGCATAGCAAAATTTGGGCAAACAAAAAGCCCATGCAACAAAATAGTGGCTGATTAATTCATTACGCCATCAAATAAATAAAATCAGAAGCAAACGATCATTACCAAATTCACATCAAAGAGCTATCTTTTGCTATTTTCTAGCAAGCGCAAAAATAAATAGACATGGAAATCACATTCTAGGATACGTTTTGCCCATCATTGTCGAATCTAAAGCAAGGAGGAGAAGATGCACAAGAAAGTAGAAGCTTCATTTAGGGCATCACCATTTAACGCCCAGTATATAGAAACACAAAACGAGCACTTAATTTAGGAAGAAAAAGTTGAGAGAGAGAGAGAGAGATTTACAGGGGAGGAATACAGACGCAGAGAATCGAAATGGGAGGAGAGGAAGAGTGATCAGTGTACTCGTTGGGAGGAAAAGAAGAGTCCAAATGCGTCAAAGACTCAAAGGCAAAGCTTAAGAAGGAAGAAAGCAATCAGATTAAAAAAAAAAAGAAAGCAATGGACACTAGAAAGACATGCGGGATTTTTTTCTTTCTATTTTTTTTAATTGGGAAAGAATTAGGCAAAACAACGATGACTTAGCATGTGCATCTTTTTCATATGAGAACATTCACTTCTGATGAGTCTTCAGCTAATCGGATGAGAGTGTGTGTCGTAATTTGACAATACAGTTAGCCGTAGTATTACAAGTACGAGGCATATAGTTGAATTCAACTGTCTCAAAATTTTGTAACAAGCCAAGAGAATCAACCACAACCATGTCAATGGTCCATGGATAACTTCGGCTTCCTCGAAGGGCATTAATAAGAAAATTAGATAAAGAATATGGTTTACCTGAAATGGTGTAAGATGAGGAAGACGATGGCGGATCCGAACGAGATGGTAATTTTGCCTCAACGTGGAAGTCTCAGAGCATGGAGGAATGTTTGGTGGGCCTAGTGGAGCGGCGGGTAGGGGGTAGAGTTAACTGTGGTGTATTGGGTAAATCATGAGGTGGGTCGGGTAACGTGGAGGCTTGGTTGTCAAGGGTTGTTGGGTTGTTGTTGACGGAAGCGTGGAATGGTTGGTTGGGTGTGGGGTCATCATAAATGTGTGATGGGGAAGTAAAATTAGGAAGAGGTAGATCATGTGAGGTTTGTATGGGTAGAGAAGAATTATGGTACGGGAATTCGGTTTCATGGAATAAAATGTCGCGAGATATAATAATTTTCTTATCCTTGAGACTATAAAGTTTGTAGCCTTTGGTGTCGGATGGGTAACCAATAATTATACATTCTATAGATCTTGGATCAAATTTGTATGGTCTTAAAGCATGGGTAGAAGCAAAGCATCAACAACCAAAAACCCGTAAATGAGAGTATTGCAGAGTTTTACAAAATTATTTTTCAAAAGGCGATTTGTTTTGTAGAAGGGGTGTAGGGTTGCGGTTATTCAAATATGTTGCAGTGAGAATGGCATCACTCCAAAAACACTTTGGTAAGTTAGATTGAAAAAGGAGAGCACGAGCAACATTTAGTAAGTGTCTATGTTTTCGTCGGCAACACCATTTTGTTGGAGCGTGTTGATGCAAAATCCCTTTTGAGGAATAAAAATCGGTATGTTTAAATTTTGGGCCGTTATCGCTACGAACGATTTTAACTCTTTTGCCAAATTGGTTTTCAATAAGAAGGAGAAATTGGACCACAAGAGGACGCCAAGATTTTTTTGGTCTTGGATTTGGCGACCATATACAATTGTCGTTAAATCCTAGACGCTAAATCAATAGAATAGTACAAATATTTATGAAATGTTCTGCCTACTTGACAGGATGTTGTGTGCAATGGTTTTCAAACGTGTTTTTTGTCTAAGGAAGTTTCTCGTATGTTTTCTTTATGTTGGCAGCATAACCAACACGACCATGTGCTATGATTCTCGTGGCGAAGAGACGTCTAGGCATGGCCATGTGTTGGTCTAGCCCTTTAAAAATACTAACTATGTTTTTGGCAAGTGCTCTAGTGGAGGCTTGACCGGTGGTTAGAAAGATGATATCTTGTGAAGAGTGGGAGGGATTGCCTCTACACTCGGGCGCAGGTGTGTAGCTCTATAGTATCGAAATGCAATGGTGGGGAAGAGTTGCATTGCTGAGTAGGATTGTGTGTGAATTGTGTGCATGACTAACTAGACTTAGGTATTGGCTTGTAGAGTGATGTATGTTGTTTGTGGACTTACTTTTGTGCATAGGAAAATATTTTTAAATATCCTATGATACTATATGTTATTTAACTTGCTTAAGGTAATAGCTGACCCCTCGAAGACTTTTATTTTCCTTACAATTCCACGTACAGACCAAGGACCCGTGATGATGCCTCGGTGGAATGGTAGAATGGATCATTCATGCGCATGGGTCATTAGGTTAAGAATCAATATTTTGGTGTTCTAGTTATTTTACATTATATAACTTATTATGTTGCCTAGTTTTAGTTAATGACAATTGTGGGGAGACTAGGGGAGTAGGGGTTGTTATTGTGATTTCATTTTAAGTACGGTTTGGGATTCATGCATGTTTTATTACACTTTCGTTTTTTAATTATAAGTAGGATGTTTTGTTTACGTTTCTTGTCGTGCCCGAGTTGCATGATCCGATGAACTCGTTGTCAGGATAGCCTAAGTAGTATCTGATGAGGTCTACTACCGAGTAGCGCCCTGGTGTAAAGACAGGGTGTTATAGTCGCCCAATTCACATTGTGGGGGAGTATGTGGGGCTAGAGATGAGAGTTGGTCTAACTAATTCGACCAGTCCAAAGAGCAAGTGAGATCTCTCTAATTGTTGAGGTTGCATCTAGGACGAGTTACACTCAAAGGACGATGGCTGATTGGACTGCTACGATGTTGGTTGGAGTAGTGGGCCGCCGGTGGATGTGAGGCGAGATACCGACCGTCTTCAATGAGTCTCTCCTCTTATCGCAAAAAGTAACCATGAAGTTCTTACGGGGTCATGGTTTCAAGGTGGATGTAAATGGAAGCCTTGAATGATCCATATGACAGGTCGAGACAGGTGGAGGATAGCAATGATGAAGTCATCATTCGACATTGATTGCAAATATTCAGAGAGGGCATCAACAAATTCTCGCTTCATTTCAATGTACTCAAGCGTGGTTAAAGCATCTTTGGGCAGCGTGTTCAGGTTTTGCTTCAAGTGCATGGACCGAGCCTTGGAGTTGGCTTGGAACATCTTGTCTAGATTGCGAAATGTCACATAAGAAGTCTACGATTATGGCTGCATAATCGAGAAATTGGTTAAGAAATCATAATCCGGAGCCAATTAAATAAGGATGAATTTGTCTTTCCATTTCGAGACCAGATAATCTGGATTTGAAATTGAGTGGACCTGAATAGTAGTTGTTGCAGCGACATAGATCGTTAGCGGAGGATACAAATTGACGAGGCCATGCCAATTGTTCATCGATTTCAAACTTTTAATTTTTTAACCTTATTTATGTGTATGCATATAGCATTTTTCTAGTTTTTGATGCACATGTAATTAGTTACGATGCCCACATAAAGTAAAATACACTTTTTATCTTGTTTTGATGTACAAACAATTAGTTTTGATGCACATGTATAAGTAAGACAAATTTTTGTGCATCGATTTCGCGTTGTATATGCATCAAAACTAGTAATTTGCGCATTGATTTTTTTATGCACATTTTGCATCGATTTTAAACATCTTTATTTTTATGCACATTTTGACAATTTTGATGTACATTTAGTCGGTTTTTGATGCACCCACAAACAATATGCATTTTTTAGTTGTTTTGATGCACCAGTGACTCCTTTTTTGATACACATAAAATAGTTAATTTTGACTCACATATTATGACACCCTTATACCCCATGAGTCTTATACTTAGTAATAACTTATTTCTTATATAAACAAACAATTCACATATAACAACTATATCCACATAAGCACATGGCATAAATTAACAACCATATAAGGTTGTACACACAACTCTAAATAGTTACTTCTAAGATGCAAAATGAGGAGGAGAAGGTTGTGTAAAGTTTCAGCAGACCGACAAGTATGAATGTGACCTCTAAAAGAGAAACGTGTTGGTAAGATCTAGCTGAACATGAAAAATTATTTTACGATTTACGTGAGTCGCATACTTAGTGAGTATAACCATCATCAATTATTTTAAACAAGCAAATCAATTAGTCGATATACAAATACATAGAGTTGTTACAAAGTACTCTATCTGTAGAGTTGGGCTAATATTATCCATTGAATTTAATCAACGGTTTAAGTTAATCTACACCCTATCAAAATCTAAAAGGAAATAATCCCTAATTTATCCAGCTAACTAATAAAAACCCTCTCTCACCTTCGTCTTCTCTACCGTTCATCAATGTCGCAACTTTCAAGCATTTCCTCCATGGCTAAAGCTGGCTCCACTGCACTCCTCTCAACCATGGCATCAACGTCGTTGGGAGTTGAATTTGCCTACACCGATGGCCCGTTTAAATTCTCCCCTATTCTAAATTGACACCTTCTCACCCCCACAATTGTGCCCTTGCCATTGGCATCTCTACTTCCGACCAATTCGTTGTCGACAGAGTAAGCCAATGTTTAGACCCCAAGCCCCGAAACGGTATCCCTAGATCGATGGTCATTGGGTTTGGCGTTGAAGCTTTGGAGAGAGACACTCAAGTAAGCACCTTGTTTGTCTTATTTGTATACATGTTTGGTGCATTTTTTTTGATGCGGTTATTCTTGCCAATTAGCAAGAGATTACTTGGAGAAGAAGTTTGTGTTTAAGAGACAAGTTTTCAGATTTTAATTCAAGTAAGCTTTGTTTTTAATTCGTATGATGTTCTCTTTTAATCTTTTTGTTTGTTTCTTTTCGATCATGTGTTAGTAGTTCTCTTTCCTAGGATCGGGGTTGAAAACCCGACATGATTGTGCATGATTGATGTGTGATGAATGATTGAATGCCTCTTATCTTTTATCTACTTGTTTTGTGTTTACGCTTTGACGAAAGTCGAGGTAATTCGAGTTTTTATTGCTTAATCGAAAGAGAAAGTTATAAACTTGAATGTTGATATTGTTTGATAATGAAAGTTATGAACAATGGATCAAAAATAAGTAGAAAGTAAATTGATTTATGAAAGTTGATTGATGTGCTTGTTTTAATCAACGAAAGTTGATAGCTTTATGTTCAGGGCATGATATCTATAATTCATACTATCTAAATTGCATGATTATGTCGTGGTAAACCCTTGTCCTAGATCTTTTTCTTCTATTTGAAGTCTCGTATTACATTTGTTCAGGGTCGATACCGAGGTCACAACATCAGTACCGAACCTGTGTGTTCCCGTGTTGCTTTGCTCTGTCTTAGTCTAAGATCCGCATCGACACGGACCCTGGCAAGGTCGGTACCGACGTGTTTGCATTATTGTTTTGTTGGTTCTTCTCTGCTTTATTTTAGTTTCGTGTTTTTCTGCTTTCTAGAATAGTAATCAAACATAACTTTTCTTCCCGTGGACGATTTTGACCTCCCTATACACAGCGGGATCTTGACTACAAATTTATTTGTTGTCAGAAAACCCTTTCAACAAATTGGCGCCGTTGCCGGGGAAGCAACATTGCTTGTTTGATTACTTGTGAGTTTGGGAATAGCCCGGCCTTGTTTTTGTTTCTAATTTGTTTAGTTTTGTCTATTTTCTCAACTTATGCAAGAAGGAAGATGGCCTAGCAGATGAACGTGTTCTTCATCGCAGGAGATGAGAAAACCGTACGATGGCTGCCACACCCGAGGAGATAGCCCAGCAGATGAACGCCCTCCGTAGGCAGATGGAGGCGTTACAGGCTGACCGAGATGCTGCTGCTACTGAAGCTGAACGTGAACGAGTAAACAATACTCGTTTACAAGAACAATTGAACGCTATCCCGAGGAATGCCAAACAATATATGCATCCAGAACTAAGGGTGCCAGAATATGCAATAGTACTTCCCGAGATAGAGAAGGCCTTTGAGATTAAATCTCAGTTTATATCCTTATTAAAGGGCTCAGTTCGAAGGAAAACCAATTGAGTGCCCTATGGAGCATATTCATAATTTTATTGATTTATGTGACACCATTGCTGCTGATGGTGTTTCTTTAGAATATGTCCAACTAAAAGCTTTTAAATGGTCTCTTGCAGGTAAGGCCCTAAGCTGGCTAGAAAGCTTACCTCCTAGATCGGTAAGGACGTGGAGAGCCTTGCATGACTTGTTCATGACTAAGTTCTTCCCTCCTGCCAAGACTACAGAGTTAATGAAGCGTATTACTTCTTATCACCAGCTGCCTAACGAGACATTTGTGGAGACATGGAAGCGATTCAAGGAGATGCTAAGGCAATGCCCCACCCATGGACAACTGCAATACGTTCTACAAGAGATATTTTTCCAGGGTATAAATGCTGAGACAAAGAACCGCATCAACCTGCATACTGTTTGCGGTTTCATAGAGATGGAGCCTGATGAGGCATGGGCATTACTAGACAAATTAACCAATTACGATGCCATGAATGGGACCCAACAACCACCACAGCCTCAGAAGCGTCTCTACGTTCTAAACAAAGAAGAGGTTGATCCCGACATTAAAAATTAATTCTTACAAGATGAGGTCAACCGTCTAAAGAAACAGGTAAGTTTTCTAAAAACCTCTCAACAATGTCTTGAATGTGGCTCTCATGCCCATAGTACTTCCGCTTACACTAACATTGAACGGGTTAGAGCCGCTGAGACAGCTAAAATGAACTATATGACAGGTCAATACAGAAATCCTCCTGCTGATTATGACAGGCCGAACAATTATCCGACTTGGAAAAATTCCAATCAAAATCAAAACTATACAACCCCTTCACCGGATAGACGACCCACACCCTATAGATGTCCAGGTTATCAAGAGCCACCTTCATGGGTCCAAGGTTTACAAGAAGGGATTAATGGAGTCCATAACAAGATTGATGGAGTCCGTTCCGACCTAAAAGGCGTACAGGTACAATTGGGAGAGATAGAAACATGGAGGAGGAATGTCAATTCCCAATTAGGAAACCTGGATGCAAAAATTCGGAGACCTTAATGGCAACTCCCGGGCCGCCCCGAAGAGAACCCGAGAGGAAAAATCGCAGCCGTACACCTTTGGAGCGGAAAGACACTACCAGATCGTGTTGAGGCCAAGGACAACAAGGTCGTTACTAAGGAAGATGCTCCGGCCAGGCTCGATAACGAACCAAAAAGGATCGATACCGAGCCCAAAACCCTCGGTACCGATACTCCACGGGTCGTTACCAACCTTAATTCAGGTAAGTCCTCGACACCGAGCCACTCCTTTAGTCCCAAGCTCGGTACCGACCCTACTAGGGTCGATATCGATCCTTCTACAACACCACTCGACCCTTTTGTCGATTCGGTAGCGCCCCGGTTTGGTTCCGAGATCGGTGAAAACTCTTCCCTTCCCTCCTAAGAAGTCTAAAGACTCAACAGAAGAAAAGTTTAGGCATTTTGTTAAGATCCTTCAGGGCTTAAATATTTCCATACCATTCGCTGAGTCCCTAAGCGAAATGCCAGCTTACACCAAATTCATGAAAGATATTCTTAGCAGGAAAAGATCTATGTCGGAGCTGACGGACGAGGTCCGATCTTTGGAACTCCTAGAGAAGCTAGGCGACCCAGGAAAGTTTGCAATCACCATCGGAATAGGAGCTCACCGATTCAAAGCTTTATGTGACTTAGGCGCCACTACAAGTCTTCTGCCATTATCAATTTGGTCCAAAACCAACATGGGACCACTGGAGCCTATAAACATGCGGTTATACATGGCGGACAGATGCTGTGTCAAGCCTACAGGGGTTGTTGATGACTTTCCAGTACAAGTGGGCAAATTCTTTGTTCCAAATGATTTCATTGTAATGGAAATGCCCGAAGACCCGGTGGTGCCTATCATTCTAGGGAGACCATTCCTCGCCACAGTCGGAGCTATAATTGATGTTAGGAGAGGACTCCTAACTTTCGAAAGTGGGGATGAGGTGGTGGAATTCCATTTTAACCCCACCATGAAAGAGAACAACGAAGCCGAGGTCAAAATGCTCTACACTCACAATGACTACATTGAATGTGGGGACCCGATCGAGAGGTTGTTGGCCTTTGATGCATTCTCAAGACGAAGATGGGCTGAGACAGATCCTACAGTCTCGATACCGAGCATGTCTACCTCGCTACCGAGTCTCCTGGCAGGCAAAATCGACTCGGTACCAACCCCCTCTAGGTCGATACCGAGCCTGTTGACAAAGGATGAAGAGATTTTGGCGTTTGATTACCTTGAAGAAGTCTTGAAGATAGAGCCAGAAGAACCCATTCTTATTCCGACTGAGCCTACTCCAATGCTCAAGCCCCTTCCAAACTCCCCCAGGTATGAATTTCTTGGTCCTAACTCTACCTTCCCTGTCATCATCAATGCTAAATTAAAAGACGAAGAAGTAGAGAAGCTGATTTTTGTGCTTAGGACATATAGAAAAGCCATCGGCTATTCCCTAGATGATATAACTGGCATATCCTCGTCATTATGCATGCATAGGATCTACATGGAGGATAATCACAAACCCACCATAGAGCATCAACGTAGGTTAAATCCTAACATGAAAGAGGTGGTGAAATAGGAAATTATAAAATTACTTGATGATGGGATCATTTTTCCTATATCGGACAGCCAATGAGTTAGTCTGGTCCATGTAGTCCCTAAAAAAGGTGGGATAACAGTTATTGAAAACGAAAAGGGAGAGCTAATCCCCACTAGGACCACAACTAGTTGGGGATGTGTATTGATTATAGGAAGCTCAATGGTGCTACAAGAAAAGACCATTTTCCGTTTCCTTTTATTGATCAAGTTTTAGAACGCTTAGCCGAGCATGATCATTTTTGTTATCTAGATGGCTATAACGGTTTTTGGCAAATTCCCATTCATCCTGATGATCAAGAGAAAACAACCTTTACTTGTCCCTATGGGACCTTTGCATATGGGAGAATGCCATTTGGGCTTTGCAATACCCCTGCAACTTTTCAAAGATGGATGATGGCTATCTTTTCTGACATGATAGAGGACATAGTAGAGGTCTTTATGGATGATTTTTCTGTCTATGGTTCTTCATTTGATGCTTGTCTTGCTAATCTTGTTTGTGTGCTTAAAAGATGTGAAGAAACCAATCTTGTGCTTAATTGGGAAAAATGTCATTTCATGGTTTAAGAAGGGATTGTACTAGGACATCTCGTCTCAAAAAGAGGGATGGAGGTAGACAAAGCTAAAATCGAGCTTATTGAAAACTACCTCCCCCTTCTTCTGTTAAAGACGTTAGGAGTTTTCTAGGACATGCTGGCTTATATAGACGTTTTATCCAAGATTTTTCTAAGATAACTAAACCATGAACTAACCTACTAATGAAAGATGTAGTGTTTGAGTTGTCTTCAGAATGTCTTGAAACTTTTCACAGGTTAAGAGAGGCCCTCGTTTCCGCTCCTATCATACAATCTCCAGATTGGACCCTGCCATTCGAGATTATGTGTGACACTAGCGATTATGCTGTTGGCGCAGTACTAGGGAAACGAAAGGATAAAAGCTCCACACCACCTATTATGTAAGTAAGACGCTTGATGAGGCGCATAGTAAGTATACCACAACGGAGAAGGAATTCCTCGTTGTGGTATTTGCTTTCGAAAAATTCCGTTCCTACCTTGTTGGTTCAAAATTGATAGTTTATACTGACCATGAGGCCGTTAGATATCTAATGGCTAAGAAGGATACCAAACCTAGGCTACTTCGTTGGATGCTCTTATTACAAGAATTGGATCATGAGATCTGAGACAAGAAAGGAGCATAAAACTTGGTGGCGGTTCACTTATCTAGGTTGCCAATTGAACATATCACCGACTCCAACAATGCTGTACCGATCAACGACTCCAGACCGGACGAGCACCTCATGCTGAGCGAGGTCGAAAACTGCAAAAGGCTCGTTACTGACCCTAATTGGGTCGGTATCGACCCGTCAACGAAGTTGGAGGACGCTGAGCACACCGGTACCGAGCCAGAAACCATCGATACCGTGGCTGGACAGCTCAATACCGAGCCAAAAGAGGTTGTTATCGAAGGGATTAATGAAGTCAAAGGGTCGATACCGACCCAACCAGACTCGGTAATGACCCATACAAGTACATTTTCTCAACCTAATTCCATTATTTTCAATTCAATTCCTTCCTCATCTCTTTCCTCTACTTCTTTTCATTCTATTCATACTATTAAAGGGTCAAAAGCCCCTTGGTTTGCGGATTTATCTAACTACATTGTAGGAGGCGTGATTCCCGAGGGATTGACCCCACAAAAGAAAAAGAAGTTTCTCCATGATGTTAAACAGTACTATTGGGATGATCCTTACTTGTTCAAGCAAGGGAGTGATCACCTCTTTAGGTGCTGTATTCCAGAAGAAGAGATAGAGAATGTGATCTGTCAATGTCACACACTTCCCACAGGTGGCCATGCAAAAGGATTCAAAACCACGACGAAGATTCTTCAAAGTGCTCTATATTGGCCAACTATTTTCAAGGACGTATAGAATTATGTGACTTCATGTGATGAATGCCAAACCTCTGGAAACATCAATTGGAGACATGAGAACCTGCTGACAGGGATAAGAGGTCGAGCTATTCGACGTTTGGGGCATAGACTTTATGGGACCTTTCCCCTCATCGGGCCCCTATAAGTATATCCTTGTTGCGGTTGATTATGTCTCTAAGTGGGTGGAGGCCATTGCTACAAGGACCAATGATGCTAAAACTGTGGCAAAGTTTATTAAGACTAAAAATTTTCCCAGGTTTGGAGTACCAAGGGTCCTCATTAGTGATGGCGGGTCACACTTCATAGAGCGGAGCTTTGAAGCACTTTTGACTAAGTATGGGGTATCACATCGGGTGGAGACACCATACCATCCCCAAACTAGTGGCCAAGATGATGTTTCAAACATGCAAATCAAAAGCATCATGGAGAAGACGGTCTCCCACTCAACGAAGGATTGGTCATCCAAGCTTGATGACGGTCTATGGGCTTATAGAACGGCGTACAAGACATGATGTGACTACGCCTCACGAGCCACATCAAGGCTCTGACGCCTTCGGTATTGAGCCATCCAATATCGAACCACCCAACGTCGATACCGAGCCATCCAACCCCGGTACCGAGCCACCCAACCTCGGTACCGAGCTGCCTGGCGACTCTTTTTCCCACGGTACCGAGCTGTCCAACCTCGGTACCGAGCCACCAGGGCGCGCCAGCGATACTTTGCCTTATCTAGGGTGGAAAACAAGGGCTCGAGCTCGTGTCTTGCAAGAAGAGCTTCAAGTCGGTCTTTTGATCCATGGAGCGCCGAGCAAATATGAAGATGACGGGGAGTGCACGTTGCTAGTCACCGGTGGCGCCGTGGCCATGTCGGGCGCCTAGTTTGCGCCGAGTTTGGTGCCTCATGTGTGCCATTTCAAGAAGAAATTAATTCCGGGTTTCCAAGGGTCTTTGCCTTTACTCTTGTTTAATGGTTGTGTAATGAAGAGGTTGTTTTCATGGCTGAATGTTGGATAAAAGGGATGCCCTTCCTTCTTGTTAGAGAGACTTGAATTTGATCATGAAAACTCTTGTTTGTTTTTGCCATGTTTAGGCTATGGTTTTAGGGCGTTTTTGCCTTGAATAAAGTACTTGTTTTTGTAAAACCTTTATTCATGAGTCATATCGGATCATCCTTGAGATCCAAGAGCAAGGTGCGTCACATCCTTGTCCTTGAATCTCGTAGTTTGAGTTTCGAGTGTGGTGAGTCATATCCACGCCCTAAACTTATCCATATCCAACAACCTTCATTTTCATCCTCCATTTCTGGTTTTTAGAGCCATCACACGTCCATCAACTCCATCTCCGAGGCACATCCACCCAATCCCTCGCCAAGAAGAGAGCATCC
The DNA here is from genome assembly GCA_964016875.1 of Fallopia convolvulus. NCBI lineage: Eukaryota > Viridiplantae > Streptophyta > Magnoliopsida > Caryophyllales > Polygonaceae > Fallopia > Fallopia convolvulus. The sequence continues at coordinate 41,275,667 of OZ024728.1, forward strand.
ACGTGACCTTGCACTGACTTCATCGATTCGATCCTTATCTTGTGGTATCAAAGCCACACAAGGTACACCTACTTTATCACTTCTTAGATCTGAAATTTGTTTGAATTTTGCAAATGTTCCCCTTCATGAAATCGTTCCACAAAATACCCTGCAAAATCGAACCCTAAGCTCGGTACCGACCTCTAGAACTCGTTATCGACCTTGTGTGTTTGCTTTGTTTGTGTCTTCGACTTTTGTGTTCCTAAACCTACCTTGAGGGACGACCAAAACTGAATTTCTAGGTTGTCCAAGGGTTGAAGAAAGTCATTACTCCTTGCTTGAATGAATTAAAGACGAAAAGATGGCAAGAGTCACCCTTTGGCCTTTCAACTAAGTCATCTTTAATTGTCATCTCTTGGCTGAATTTTTGCCCTCTTTTCCATGATAATTTTGAGCATGTATGGCTTTTCATAAGACTGAATTCAAGCTTACAATATTGTGTACTCACTTGGGTTAGGATACGGGAAAAGTACCAAGCCGTATAAAAAAAAAGGGGGTAACACCGAGTAGAGGTGTAAGTCAAATTTTGTGTTGTTGAAGCTTTGTATGCTTGATTGTAATAGGCTGAAAAGTGTGCCTAAAAAGTTAAAGATTCAGACTCTGAAAGAAAAAGAAGCGGGGCTAGAAAAACCTTGCCGGCGGCCAAAAGGCTAATAAGGGGTCGGGCACAGAATAAGTCAGACCCCGTGAGAAAGAAATTCCGAAAAAGGTCCTATTTTTGTTTAAGCTCTTTTGTTTATCTTTTTGTAACTTGGTACCTAGTAGCTTCCTAAATTCGAGTGATAGACAAACTTGTTGCTTGTTTTGCATTGCCATTGCTTGTGCCTTTTGTTTGAGCCAATTCTTATTTGTACTACACCAAACGTCCTAGCACTTGCAAGTTTGGCACTTTTCAAGTCTAACTTAAGAATTGGTTGTGTGTGGCTTGAAGTACCACTTGCTTGTCGGATTTAACTTGTTTGGTGAAGTTTTTGCAAGATGTCGGACGCAGGGAATGGTGGCTCAATTCGGGATCGGGATGCAAACTCCGATTCATCTGTGGTTGCCATGTTACAATCTATGCAACAAGATCTTCGTTCTTTTTGTTCTAGGTTTGATGACATTGAGCAAAGGTTGACAAGGCACGATGACCTCTTCCAAGCTAGTGCTACCAATGCACAAAGCATCAACCGAGAACCACCTTTGTCACTCGGTGTGAGCTCTCATCTAGAGCCAATCATCTCCACCAATCGAGGCATACATTTGGAGGAAGGTTCCACCTCCAACGTTCAACTAGCGTCACAAGGCCATCTTTCGGGGTCAAATTTCAACCAACCGTTTGTGATGTCTTCCGGGGTAAGGACTGAATTTTGTTCCTCCATATTCTACTTTTCCAAATAATATTCTATTGCCTTCGAACACTAACAATGTAGGCAATGAGCGATATGGATATAATCCTATGGCGACACCGGCGCCCACGGGCACGACCCATCTCTACCCTCGGCACGGAGGTGTCCAAGGCGCGCCTCATATGCAAGCGGCCTATCGAGCTCCATTTCAAGAGGCTTGGCAACAACAACCCACTTATGTTGATGGGCGCCAGCAAGGGGGGGACCGCCACCAAGGAATCAAGCTCCAAATCCAAACCTTCTCGGGAACCACCGGAGCCGACGCATGTCTCGATTGGATAGCCAAGACCGAGACCGTGTTTGACTATTATGGCTATGAGGATGAAAGAAGAATAGTCGTTGTCGCCGTCCATTTCACCGACTTTGTGTACCATTGGTGGTTGCAAGACAAAGAAGCTAGGCGTCGTGATGGGGCCCAACCCATCTGAACTTGGCGTGAGCTTAAGTGAGCACTTGAGGAACGCTTTGTTCCATCAGACTACGCCGAGAGGGTCCATTCCAAACTTGAGCAGCTTCGACAAGGCGGTCGGACTCCCGACGAGTATTACAATGATCTATGCACGCTCATCTTTCGCTCCAGGGTTCAATTCCCCGACGGGTATGTTATCTCCAAATTTATTCATGGACTTAATTCCAAGCTAAAATCTGTTGTGAATATGTAGTATTTTCCTAGGGGTACGGAGGTTGAACAAGTATTGCATTACACAAACCAAGTCCATAAGAACCTTCCTCAAAGGCGCCATCCCGCACCAACCTCGGTACCGAGCTCCATACCGTCGGTACCAAGCACCAGACCCTCGGTACCGAGCTCTAGACTGTGGAATAACTCCTCGGTACCGAGTCAACCTAAGGGGCCTGAATTTCGGCGCGACCAGTCGAGGCGCAAGCAAGAAGGGGAGAATCGAGCCGGCGAGTTCAAATGCTTCAAATGTCTCGGGCGTGGCCATTGTGCTCGTGATTGTCTGAATGAGCGCAAGTTTCTTCTTACTCCGCAAGGAGAATATGAATTTGAGGAGCTTGTTCAAGAAGAGGAAGACAACCATGAGGAGCAAGAAGAGGACGAGCTCCATGTCATGGCTGAGGAGGGTGAGTGTTTTGTTGTCCAATGTACTCTTTTCACCACCGAAAACAACACAACCCCAAGCCAACGCGAGGTGATCTTCCATACTCGATGTAAAATCCAAGATAAGGTATGTAGCCTAATTATTGATGGTGGTTCTTGTTGTAACATCATCAATGAGGAGGTTGTTTCTCATTTTTCAATTCCTACTACTCCTCATCCCATGCCTTATCCTTTGTGTTGGTTAAATTCTAAATCGCCTATCCAAGTGAAGGAAAGGGCTTTGATTTCTTTTGCCATAGGTCCATATCAAGATGTGGTGGAATGTGATGTGGTGCCCATGTCGGTGTGCCATCTCCTTTTAGGATGACCTTGGCAATATGATCGGGGAGTGATCCATGATGGTGTCTCCAACGAGTACTCCTTCCACCGGGATGGCAAGAAGGTCACGTTGCATCCCATGAAGCCACACGAAATCATGCTTGATCACACGGCTAGGGAGCAAAAGCGATGGCATGCTCTTAGAGAAGGAAGCAAGGGAAAGACATTGGCCATTGGTGATAGCATGAGCACTTCCAAACCTCTTCTCTTAGCCAAACCAAGGGAAGTTGTTCATGCCATCAAGGGCAGTAACGTTTGTTGTTATTACTTTATCATGAATCGTTGCTTTCTAACCAAGATATTGAAGATCTTCCCTCACCTATTGCTCATCTTTTGCAGGATTTCAAGGATTTATTTCCCGAAGAGGTGCTGAATGGGTTGCCGCCTACAAGAGGGATCGAACATCAAATCGATTTCATCCCGGGCGCGTCGTTACCGAACCGGCCAGTCTACTGAGCCAATCCCGAGGAAACCAAGGAGTTGCAAAGGCAGGTTCAAGAGCTTCTCAACAAGGGCTATGTCCGAGAAAGCCTTAGTCCATGCGCCGTTCCGGTAATTCTTGTCCCTAAAAAGGACGGTACTTGGAGAATGTGTGTCGATAGCCGAGCAATCAACAACATTACTATCAAGTATCGCCATCCAATTCCGCGACTTGATGATATGCTTGATGAGCTCAATGGAGCTTGTATTTTCTCTAAAATTGATTTAAAAAGTGGCTATCATCAAATCCGGATGGAGGGCGATGAATGGAAAACCGCGTTCAATACCAAGTATGGGCTTTACGAGTGGTTGGTTATGCCTTTCGGTTTAACCAACGCTCCTAGCACCTTTATGAGGTTGATGAACCACGTTCTCCGTCCTTTTCTTGGTAAATTCGTGGTTGTGTATTTTGATGATATTCTTATTTATAGCCACGACCTTGAGTCCCACGTCAAACACCTTAGGCAAGTGTTAGATGTTTTGAGAAATGAACGCCTATTTGCTAACTTTAAAAAGTGCCACTTTTGCTCGGATCATGTGGTCTTTCTTGGCTTTGTTGTGAGTAGGGAAGGGCTGAATGTTGATGAAGAGAAGGTGAAGGTAATCCGAGATTAGCCGACTCCCACTACCATGACTCAAGTTCGAAGTTTTCTTGGCTTGGCCGGCTTTTACCGCCGATTTGTGCGAGATTTCAGTTCCATAGCAGCGCCACTCACCGAGCTCACCAAGAAGAATGTCACATTCAGGTGGGAAGAGTCCCAAGAAGCTGCGTTCAACCTTCTCAAAGACAAACTCACACAAGCGCCACTCCTAGTCTTGCCCGATTTCAACAAATTGTTCGAAATTGAATGTGACGCTTCGGGCATTGGCTTAGGCGGTGTTCTCTTGCAAGAGGGCAGACCCGTGGCATATTTTAGTGAGAAATTGGGTGGGGCCGAGCTGAATTATCCAGACAACAAAGAGTTGTTGGCTCTTGTCCGAGTACTCAAGACGTAGGAGCATTACCTCATGCCACGCGAGTTTGTCATACATTCCGACCACGAGGCACTAAAATTTCTTAAGGGTCAAAGCAAGCTCAACAAGCACCATGCTAAGTGGGTCGAGTTCATCGAGACATTTCCATACGTCATCAAGCATAAGAAGGGAAAGGACAACGTCGTCGCCGACACACTTTCTAGGAGGTATGCTCTATTATCCTTTCTTGATGCTAGGTTGGTAGGTTTTGGTTTCATGCGTGAGTTGTATGCTAATGATGCTGATTTTAGGGAGATATTTCATGCATGTATGACTCATGTAAGTAAGGACCAATTCTATTTACATGATGGGTTTTTGTTTAAGGGTCCTAAGTTGTGACTGCCTAGAAGTTCTATTAGGCACTTGCTTGTCCAAGAGGCCCATGGTGGCGGCCTTATGGGACATTTTGGAGTCATGAAGTCTTTGCATATTCTTAGGGAGCATTTCTTTTGGCCTTTCATGCTTAGGACGGTAGAGAAATTTTGTGCTTCTTGTGTGACATGTATGCGTGCTAAGTCTAGGGTACACCCTCATGGGTTGTACACTCCCCTTCCTATACCTCATGCTCCTTGGGAAGATATTTCCATGGATTTTGTCTTGGGATTACCTCGCTCTAAGAGGGGGAGAGATTCCATTTTTGTGGTTGTTGATAGGTTCTCTAAGATGGCTCATTTCATTGCATGCCATAAGACTAAAAATGCATCTCATGTTGCCATAAGATAATATTGTGAGATTGCATGGAGTTCCTAAGTCAATAGTTTCTGATCGTGATGTGAAATTTTTGAGCTATTTTTGGAAGACTCTTTGGGCCAAGCTAGGCACAAAGTTGCCCTTTTCTACCACTTGTCATCCTCAAACGGATGGACAAACCGAGCTCGTGAATCGAACTCTTGGTTCTCTTTTGCGCTCTCTTTTGTCTACTAATCTGCGCAGGTGGGAAGAATGTCTTCCATTCATAGAGTTTGTCTATAACTGATCGGTGCATTCGGCCACCAAGAAGACTCCGTTTGAGGTGGTGTACGGGCGTAATCCCATCACGCCCCTCGACCTTATGCCTTATGCCACCAAAGATCGGGAGAGCCGTGAAGGTCTTAACCATGCTGCTAAGGTCAAGAAACTCCATGAGGATACTCGTCTTCAGTTAGAACGGAGAACCATGCAATATGTGCGCCAAGCCAACAAAGGGCGCAAGGAAGTCATTTTTGAGCCGGGTGACCTCGTATGGGTGCATTTGAGGAAGGAGCGCTTTCCTATCCTCCGTAATTCAAAGTTGAAACCACGAGGTGATGGTCCATTTGTGGTGTTGGAGCGCATCAATGATAACGCTTATCGAGTGGAATTGCCACCAAGCTATGGTGTGCATGAGGTATTTAACGTTTCCGACCTTTTTCCTTATTTTCTTAATGATGATGATGAGATGCAGGATGAAGGTTCGTGGACGAACCCTTTTCAAGAGGGGGAGGATGATGTGACTACGCCTCACGAGCCACATCAAGGCTCTGACGCCTTCGGTACCGAGCCATCCAATATCGAACCACCCAATGTCGATACCGAGCCATCCACTCATAGGACTGAGCCATCCAACCCCGGTACCGAGCCACCCAACCTCGGTAACGAGCTGCCTGGAGACTCTTTTGCCCATGATACCGAGCTGCCCAACCTCGGTATCGAGCCACCTGGGCGCGCCAGCCGCGCCAGCGATACTTGGCCTTATCTAGGGCAGAAAATAAGGGCTCGAACTCGTGTCTTGCAAGAAGAGCTTCAAGCCGGTCTTTTGATCCATGGAGCACCGAGCAAATATGAAGATGACGGGGAGTGCACGTTGCTAGTCACCGGTGGCGTTGTGGCCATGTCGGGCGCCTAGTTTGCGCCGAGTTTGGTGCCTCATGTGTGCCATTTCAAGAAGCAATTAATGTCGGGTTTCCAAGGGTCTTTTTCTTTACTCTTGTTTAATGGTTGGGTAATGAAGAGATTGTTTTCATGGATGAATGTTGGATAAAGGGGACACCCCTCCTTCTTGTTAGAGAGACTTGAATTTGATCATGAAAACTCTTGTTTGTTTTTGCCATGTTTAGGCTATGGTTTTAGGGCGTTTTTGCCTTGAATAAAGTACTTGTTTTTGTTTTCCAAACATTGATTCGTGAGTCATATCGGATTATCCTTGAGATCCAAGAGCAAGGTGCGTCACATCCTTGTCCTTGAATCTCGTAGTTTGAGTTTCGAGTGTGGTGAGTCATATCCACGCGCTAAACTCATCCATATCCAACAACCTTCATTTTCATCCTCCATTTCTGGTTCTTAGAGCCATCACACGTCCATCAACTCCATCTCCGAGGCATATCCACCCAATCCCTTGCCAAGAAGAGAGCATCCATGTGACCTTGCACTGACTTCATCGATTTGATCCTTATCAAGACACCTCTACGCACCACTCCCTACAATCTAGTATATGGCAAGGCGTGCCATTTGCCCGTCGAGATGGAGCACAAGGCATTATGGGCTCTCAAAGAGCTCAATATGGACCTCGACAAGGCCGGAGCAAAACGATTCATGGATTTGCAAGCACTAGAGGAGCTGAGGCTAAAGGCGTATGAGAACGCTGAGATTTACAAAGAGTGTACAAAGCGATGGCATGACCAGAAATTAGTGCCCAAAACTTATGAATTTGGTGACAAGGTACTTCTCTTTAACTCTAGACTCCGCTTATTTCCAGGGAACCTAAGATCAAGATGGAGTGGGCCTTTTGTGGTCCACCACATATACCCTCATGGAGCAGTGAATCTAGTAGATAACAATGGAGCGATCTTCAAAGTCAATGGACATAGGTTGAAGAAGTTCTTTGAGCCAGCAGACCCAAATGAAGAAATTAGAGCCACTTGGGCTCTTACGTCGTCGGACTAGCCAAGGTAAGTTCGTCGGGCTAACGACCTTAAAAAATAGCGCTTACGGGAGGCAAACCGGTTTAATTTTCCTTTCTTCTTTTTATATAGTTCTTTTTGTTAGCTTTCTTTTGAGTTTTGTTTAGTAGTAGAGTAGAAGTTTGTCGAATAGAATGTTTTTGGCTAAAGTGTTACAAAAGTCGGATCGATAACGAAGCTGGAAAAAGAGCCGAGACAGGCTCGGTATCGACCCTACGAAGGTCGGTACCAACCCTGCGAAAACCCAGAAATTCTCGCGACAGGTAAGTCTTTAACCTAAAAATTTCCTTGCCTTTCTTTTCCCCATGCCTCCTCTACCAAGCAAACCAAAACGCTCTCAAGCAAATTCGCACACTACTCACCACCAATCCCTCAAGATCACACCATACGTACTCCACCATTCAATCCATGCACAACACTTCGAGCCCCCCTCCTTCAATACCGAGCAAACACCCAAAATTTGTTCGTTACCGAATCATAACCCTCGTTACTCTCAGCCCCTTTGATTTTCAGTTCTAAATCTTTAAAACTACGGTATGGCTTCTCAACCCTAACTCTTTACTTGCAATTCTTGAATATTTATGATAATTTTTGGGTGGTTTTCATGCCTAGATCTAGATCTAGATCTAGTCCGAGAATGCGTGTTGTTCTTAAAATTGTGCCTCTTTGCTTTGATGTTGGTGTTTAGTCTCGATGAATTTTGTTTCCTTATGCTTGGAATGCAACTCCTTTCAATTATAAAAGCATGAGGTTACTTGTTCTTGATTTGGCATGATTGACACCATGATTTTTGGCAAATTTTGGCATGATTAAATAGGGCTTTGAGTAAGTATGGGGTTGTAGATACTTGATTATGTGGTATTGTTTTGGAATCATGCTTGAGATGGCTTATATAAGTAACAAATTGTTTGAATTCGGGGTTTTGAGACTTGACTTTTGGTGCAAAATTCTGGCAAACATGCTCGATACCGACCTTACAGGGTCGGTACCGACCATGTCACACACCAAGATCAGGTTTTAGTCCAGAAACCTCGGTACCGACCTTACAGGCTCGGTACCGACCCTCAACAGAATAGCCAATTTCTGCATTTGAGCGTGGTTTTAATGCAAGTATGAGGTTTCTTTGGTGTATTATTTGCATGAGTAGATTTTACCTTAATTGCTTGTGATTTTTCAGGTACTTCAAAATGGCAAGTTCAAGCAGAGCTAACCCGAGGGCAAGCAAGAAAAAGAGAGCGAACAGATCTCCATCTCCTCCGCATATGGATGATGTCGTGTTGTAGACTGATAGACAACGATCAATTTAAAACTCTGTCTTCGACAAACCTCACCACACGAGGTGGTTTTCAAGGACCGATGGGAGGCAATTGGGAATTTATGAAGACCTTAAGCATGCCGTCTCCATCCTTGGTGTTCCTCACCTCCTCAAGTGGGAGGAGATTCCTCACTACCCGACCCTCACTTCTGAATTCGTGGCCACTCTTCGTACTAAATTCAGCAACAAAACGTCCCTAGGGAAGATAAAGTTCAGGCTCGGAAATGAGGATTATGAGTTTACCATGGCCGAGTTCAACAAACTCCTCCACTTTCCTAACCCCTCCCATGAGTACACCGCACCAGACAAAATTCAAGGTTTCAGAAACTTGGGGTTACATCACTGGGGAAATTAGCCCCACAACACCTGCTCTCCCGGGTTCACACATCATCAACCCGATCTTCCGCATCATCCTCAGGATTTTGGGCTCGACAATTTGGCCCAAAAAGGAGCTCTCTCGGCCAACGAGGACGGAGGTCGGATGTCTCCGTACAATTCTCTTTGAAGACCTCGCGCCTATGAATTTGGGGTATGAATGGGTGACATATGTGGAGCAAAACGGAGCCAGTTTACAAGGTGTTTATTATGGAGGGTTGGTGAGCCTCTTGGCCTTGGCTCTCAAGATCGATCTTACACACTACAGTGCACTCCGTCCGCAAAAGTTGGACACGAACTACTGGATATCTTCCGGGATTTTCCAGAGATGTCGGGACGGAGTCACCACCCCGATTCAAGGTCGACAAGTGCTAGTGACACGAGATAAGTTGGAGCTCTTGTACCTGCCTAATTGGTACGAGGCTTGGACCTCTAGACCATTCCCCCTGCCAAGAAGCCTCAAGATGAGGCCACATTGCGGATATCCGAGTCTAGATACGAACGAGAGGAAGCAGCCATGGAAGAAGACGCTCCAGCCCTTGCTGAGGAGCTCGGTACCGAGCATCCTAGGCTCGGTACCGAGCATTATGGGGTCGATACCGAGGCTTTCCACTTCGACAATGAGCCTAATCAGAACCCTACCGTTCCACTAGAGTTCGGTATTGTGCCATATGACCCCCGCTTCCAACAGCAACAGTACCATTTCAATAACTACACCTCTAGTTCCGATGCTCAACCATAGTGGGCGAATGACTTGGCCGCCCGGATGGAGCACCTGTACATGAATCAAAATCACCTCAATGATCAGATGAACCAGTTCCAAGAGGCTTATGCGGCTAGAGTGGCAGTTGAGGATGAACGCCATAGGATAGCCGAATCTCGCTGGAGGATAGGTGAGGACCGTCGACAGCAGGATGACGAACGCTAGAGGTCCATCGCTGCGTTCATGGACAGCATGGAGGTCTACTTTCCAATAAAAAACCGAGGTTGATTCCCTCTCCTTCTCAATGATCTCTCTTTCAAAGATGTTTTCTATGCTTTAAACCACTTTGTGAGTTTATTTTCTTTTCCCTATCTCTTTCTTTTTGATGTTGCTTTGTTTTTTACAGTGAGGAAACTGTAATGTTTAAGTATGGGGTAGGGAGGGAAAAGAAAACTTGTGTGTCTTTGTGTGTTTTTATGATCTTGTGTTAGTTTGTTTTCTTTAAAATTGCTTTAGTTGCTTTCCTTTTCATATAAAAAAATCAACAAAAATAAATAAATAAATAAATAAATTTTGAAAATTTTGAAAAAATCACAAAAAGATTTTTAGAACGGATGAGTACCCTTGATTTTATGGTTCTATGATTGCTTTTACTTGCATGACCATGTAATTCCTTTTGGCATGTTTTTGATAGTGTAGCCTGAATCTCATGATAAATTGTTTTTATGGTGAAATAGCATATGATGAAACTGAGTGCATATGACTTTTAGCATGAGTAGTTGCAATCCAACAAAATGACCTTGTGAGCCTTAATTTTAGCCTTAATTTTCATGTGTGATTTACTCTCTATATGTATATTATCTCTTGGAATTGTGATGGTTATCTATTTCTCAAGACCTCTATAAGATTTTTAGTTCATTACTTGTGAAATCATATGATAGAGAACTTATTTTCATGAGCCCTATTAATCCTTATCCACCCTTACATTATCATTGCTTTTGAAGCCAAGTTGAGTCTTAAGCCTTTTATTTTTAGCTCCACAAAAAAATTCCCTAGCCGATATAAGCTTGACTCTATCCGGGAATAGGACTTAGTTGGAGAGGAGATGTTTTTTGTTGAGTACAAGATCTATGTTGGTTCGAAAATAAAGGATTGGTTGGGGTAAATTGGAAGTCTCTTGTTTCAAATTGTAAAAAGATCTCTTTGTAAAAAAAGCACAAGAAAGAAAGAAAACAAGAAGTCACAGACTCGATACCGACCTATACAGGTTCGGTACCGAGGATTAGCAGCCAAAGAAGAAAAAAACAAAGAGAAGAAATTGCAGCTCGATACCGACCCTGTGGGTTCGATACCGACTCTTTCCCAGAAAAAAAGAGGGGAAAAAAGGAGAAAGAAGAAATAAAAAGTGTAAAGTGCGTTAAAGTTCCACAGCCAAGAGTTTCTTTATGTATTGTGTTTATGAGACTTTCTAGGATTTTAATGGGTGAGTGAGAAAAGAGATGAGTTTGAGCATAAAGTTTGAGTGAGTTTGGTATGTTTTGTTTTATGATAAGGTTTTGGATGTGTGAGTTTTTAGGAGTCTTTATTCCCAGATATTATTAGCACCACATGACCAAAATATTTTCCATGCCTTATTGTCATTACCAAGCCCCATTACAACTCGGCCGAATGGAAACTTCTATGAAGTTTTTCACTGAGCCTAGGTTCTCTTGATGATTTTTGCTTGTTTTGACAAATCTTTGGTGGAGAGTTTGGTGATATAAATTCCAATTTCTATGAGTTTTTGCATATTATATTGAGTTGAGAGATGAACTTATAAGCCCAAACACATGAGAGTTGAGTGAAACACATTATCCTTGGTGAGTTTGGATTGTGATTACTTATGTCTATTTGTTGTTTATATATGTGTGATGACGTTAAGAGTCACTTGCTATTTTCACTATGCTTTGAAGTTGCTTTTGGATGAAGGCTATTACTTGATAAATATGTTATTTGGTTTTGGTCTATGTCTAGTGATTGCTAGAGGACAAGCAAGCACAAGTATGGGGAATTTTAATGTTCATGTTTTGGATAAGTTTGCATATTTTGTGAAAAGATTGGAAGCTACTCCGTTTTTGTGTTTTCCGTAGGTTTTTGGAGCAAAATGGGAGCATTCAGAAGACTTTGAGATAGAGAGGAGATAGCGGAGCATGGTCAAGCTAAGGAAGGAATGAAGACGCTTGAAAAGACCCCAGAAAATCCAAAAGAGGCTATGAAAAAGTACAAAAGATCAAGGAAAAAAACAGGTTCGATACCGACCATGTGGGTTCGGTACCGAGGTCTGCAGCAAAGACAAGACGGGAAGAATTCAGCAAGAGCCTACCGACCCTGACAGGCTCGACACCGAGGGTACCCTATGTCAGTAGGCGCACCGACTTCGAGATTTTTATATTTTTATCCCTTAATCTTTTTAGTTTAGGAAGTTATATCTTTATGGAAACTTTATAGATAGTTTTTCTAGTATAAATACTTTTTCTTAACCTAGTTTTAGGGGGGAGTCAGTTGAGAGAATCCGGGAGAGACGTGAAACTGCAAACACGCACGCCCTTCTCTCTTGTTTTTGTCTTTTTAGTTGGTTTTTGGAGATTACTTGGAGAAGAAGTTTGTGTTTAAGAGACAAGTTTTCAGATTGTAATTCAAGTAAGCTTTGTTTTTAATTCGTATGATGTTCTCTTTTAATCTTTTTGTTTGTTTCTTTTCAATCATGTGTGAGTAGTTCTCTTTCCTAGGATCGAGGTTGTAAATCCGACATGATTGATGTGTGATGAATGATTGAATGCCTCTTATCTTTTATCTACTTGTTTTGTGTTTATGCTTTGATGAAAATCGAGGTAATTCGAGTTTATTGCTTAATCGAAAGAGAAAGTTATAATCTTGAATGTTGATATTGTTTGATAACGAAAGTTATGAACTTTGGATAAAAAATAAGTAGAAAGTAAATTAATTCATGAAAGTTGATTGATTTTCTTGTTTTAATCAACAAAAGTTTATAGCTTTATGTTCAGGGCATGATATCTATAATTCATACTATCGTAATTGTATGATTATGTCGTGGTAAACCCTTGTCCTAGATCTTTTTCTTCTATTTGAAGTCTCGTATTACATTTGTTCAGGGTTGATACCGAGGTCACATCATTGGTACCCAACCTGTGTGTTCCCGTGTTGCTTTGCTTTGTGTTAGTCTAAGATCCGCATCGATACCGACCCTGACAAGGTCGGTACCGATGTGTTTGCATTATTGTTTTATTGGTTCTTCTCTGCGTTATTTTAGTTTCATGTTTTTCTGCTTTCTAGAATAGTAATCAAACATAACTTTGCTTCCCGTGGACGATCATGACCTCCCTATACACAGAGGGGTCTTGACTACAAATTTATTTGTTGTCAGAAAACCCTTTCAACAGGCATCAAGGCCATCGAGCACATTAGAACACCAGATCACAAAGTTATTACGATCAAGCTTGAAAGAGTAGGTCAAATATTGAAGATCCGACTAGTTTGAAATCTTGAGAGTATCATATAACAGATTGGTGCTAGTTTTAGTGGTGTTAGAGTCGTCTAGTGGTGTAGAGAAACCATCATCGAAAACCAACACGGTGGTGGCAAAGCCCTTAGCAAACATTCGTGATTCCGACACCCAAAAATTTGTTTTGGAGCATATCATCACGCGCTTCGGGATCCCTTTTTCTCTCATCTACGACAAGGAGATGCAATTCAATAGTGAGAAGTTTAAGGAGTATTGCAAAGAGATGGACATCAAAAATGTGCACTCTTCTGTTGACTACCCACAAGCAAATGGGCAAGCCGAGGCAACAAACAAAGTGATTATCGAAGGGTTAAAGAAGCACCTTGTGAAAGCTAAACGAAGATGGACCGATGAACTACCAGTCGTGCTATAGGCCTATCGCACCACCCCACGTAGATCGACCGGGGAGTCGCCCTTCGCTTTAGCATATGGTATGGAAGCGGTAATTCCACTAGAAGTCGACATGCAAACCTTGAGAACAGCGTTGTATAATCCTGAGAAGAATATTCATGCTCTTTCCGACCACCACGACTTCGCTGAGGAACGCCGAGATGCTGCAGCTATACAGCTCGCGACCAACCAACGAGCAGCCAAACGGGTCATAGCCCGACGCGTAAGATACCACACGTTTTGAGTCGATGACCTTGTGCTTCGAAAGGTCATGGGAAGTGCACGTGACCCCGTATATGGAAAGCTCGACCCGAATTGTGAGGGACCGTATCAAGTAACTGCAATGTACGGTCGACGAGCCTGCTCGTTGAAGAGTCTTGACGGGAAAGTGGTCCCTCGGACTTGGAAAGTCGCTCATTTGAAGGAGTTCTTCCCTTAAAGAAAACCGCTATCGTGGATTATCACTACGATCGCGGTCCTTTCACCATGATCGTTGCCATGTAACCGCGATCGCGGATTGCCAATAGAGAGCGTATTATGAAAACCCTCGTGTAATTGTTAGTTTAAGAATGACTTATGGAACAAGCTCAGTTTTGGTTTTTGTTTTTTGTTTGTTTTTTAAAAAAATTCCCGGCCAAGAGACTTTTTTAAAAGCTCTGTTCTCCCTCCTCTTTGTTTTGCTTGTTCTAATGAGTGTATCTTGATACTCGGCGGCGTTTATGCTTAAGGGAATCCATGGATCCTATGTTCATCGCACATAGATGTACGAATATATTAATATACGAACAGGGGACCCGGAGACTAATCCGCATGGCCACTTCGAATAGGTCCTACAGTACTTGAGTCTTAGTTGCGACGCAATCGAACGCAACTAACATTCAAGTGGGGCATTTGTGAGTGGGTAAATGATTAAAAAATATTTTCTATAAGTATCTTTTCAAATACTTTATTTATTTTTCTTATTAAATTATATTTTTTATTATCATTATAATGGAAGAATCTATCTTAGTCGAAAGATAGAATTTTCGCATGGATTAGGGAGCAAGATATCGCTTGCTTAGGAGACAAGGCATGTCGGCCAACCCTAGGGGGTGATTTTCGGCCCCCTATTCCCTTTCTTCCATTATAAATACATGGGATCGCGATGTATGGTAAGCAGATTCAGAACTCGCTGAACTCTTTTGCAAGTCTTACCTTTACCTTGACGTTCAATCGACAAAATGCTCTTTTGACTTAAGCATCGTAAGTGGATTAGGGGGACCCCGCGTCCTGTGTCCATTATTTTGCAGGTTCTAGGTTGAAGAACAAGCTTGGAATGGAAGGTGAAGAGGCAAATCAAGAACATTTATTAGGGCATAAAGGTGAATTTTTATGCACTAACAATTGTATAGTAGAATCTATTTGTAATAAAGTACAATCTAATATAATTAATATGAACAATTTAACATATATAAATGTAAGTAGTATCTTAATAAACATTATAACAAATATTATGCTAGCTTATATAATAATATAGGAGTCATATTTGGTGTTGATATTTTTACGATGTAAAATGTGAACATATTGGGTCATAGGATTATTACTTTGGACAACCCAAATTAAAGCATCTTGTTCAATTGAAAATAAAAATAAATCTAGTGGTTCATTTAAAGTGGCACTCATTGTAAATAAATCAATATGTAAGTTTTCACCCGAAATTACCATGTATTTGTCATTCTTCCAATTTATGTGCCTGATTTTCATACTAGATTAGGGTCTCTTTCTTCGTTTCTCTCCATGCAACACGTGCAGATTTGTAACCTTATGAATAAAGATCCCATCCACAAACTACGAATAGGGCCTTCCTTCTAAAACTGATCAAGGGTCAACATTTGATTATTTTTCATCTGCTCCTGCAAACCCTACCAATCATGACTTCATTCCACTACTTCCAACATAACAACCTCAAGCTTCATCTAGTTCTTTGGTTTCTCCAACCGACTACCCTCGATCGACCCTTGCTTCTCTCCGTATCTCATGTCGTGAAGCATCACCCTCCAGATGAATGTAGTTTCAAATATATCTTCTATAATTCGATTTTTTGTTGTTGAATCATGTTTTAGGTGAAACCTATTCACACAGGATCCCACTAACCAACATTAGTCCCAAATCTACACTAATATATGAACATTTCCATCTCTTCCTGCTTTATATCAATCTTGCTAGCTAAGCTTTCAACAACGTATTTTTTGTTGATGATTTTAGTGTCATCGACACTTGAGAAGTCACCGACGTCAGTTTTGGTGTGATCGGGATTCACGTCGGCACAATGGGAACCGACTTTACTATAACACAGGCTAGGGTGTGTGGGGTGCACATTCGTGTAAGTGAACCTAAGTTCCAGAAGGTTGAATACGTTCAAAGTTTGTTACATGTTGGGAACTTGAGGTTGGGACTTGTAAGTCGCCGACTTTAGTGAGGTCAATGACATGGTGACAGTTCTGGGGTAACCGCGTTGGTAACCGCCTTTGAATCAGTCAAACAACGTGCATGTAACTGTTAGGAGGTTATCTAATCAGATTAGAGACTCCTTGGACGGATAATGGTAGTGGGAACATGTGGGGAGGTAGTGGGAAGAAGTGGTAACTGCTGGTAACTGCCAGTAACTGCTGTCCAGGTCATCCACCTCAGGAAAACTGCCGATAACCGTTTTGCACGTCCAAATGCCTATTTAAAGGCTTCATTGGGCTTTTGTGTCGAAGGTTGAAGAGTTGTAATCTCTGAAAAACACTCTCAACAAGAAGCAATCGTTCATATAATAAACTTTAAAGTTTTGTCCTTGATCGACAGCCACGACTAGGACAAGAGGGTTTGTCTTATCTCAAATCGGATTTCACGGATTCCCTTGGGCTGAATAAGGGGTGAAATATCGGTTTAGGAAAGCTTCCATGCGATTCAAACCTATATCAAGTTACCAATATGTTCATTGATCGTTTCCCCTGGTGTGCTGAAGAAGTCGTCGACTTGCGTGAAGTCGCCAACCTTGCAGAGTTCCTCCACTCAAAGAGCACACTACACCAACAGTCTAAACCGATATTTTCAGATCAATGGCGTCCGTACGTGAGATGACCTCGAAGTTCCAGAAGTTGGAGAAGTTCGAGGGCATGGACTTTCGAAGATGGCAAAAGAAGATGCACTTCTTGTTGACGACCTTGAAGGTGGTGTTCGTCCTCTCCACTCTAATGCTAGAGGTTGGCGACGACGAGGCCTTAGATGCTATAAGGCGCAAGTGCAAATTGGAGAATGATGATTACATTTGCCGTGGTCACATTCTTAATGGTATGTCTGACTCACTCTTTGTTGTTTACCAACATATGGAGTCCGCCAAAGAATTATGGGACTCTCTTGAGTCGAAATACATGGCCGAGGATGCATCAAGTGTGAAATTTCTTGTTAGTAACTTCAATGACTACACGATGGTTGATGCTAGGTCAGTGATGGAGCAGTTCAATGAACTTCTTCGTGTCTTAGGGCGGTTTTCCCAACATAATTTGAAGATGGATGAAGCCATCTCGGTGTCAAGTATTATTGACTAGTTGCCACCATCGTGGAAAGAATTTAAGCACATGCTTAAGCACAAGAAGGAAGAAATTTCTCTTGTGGAACTTGAAAGCCACTTGCGTATTGAAGAGGGTCTTCGAGCGCAAGAGAAGGGCAAGGAGGAGGAGACTCCTGGTTCTTCCACTATCAACATGGTGGAAGAAGGTTCCAAACATGGGAACAAGTGGAAGGGCAAGAAAAGGTCCTCCAACAACAACACAAACAATGGTTCTAACAAGAAACGCACTCCAAAAGGAGATGGTTGTTGGAATTGTGGCAAAGTTGGACATTTCCGTAGGGATTGTCGTGCTGGAAAGGGTAAGAAGGGAAATGTTTCCAACCAACCTGCTCAGGTCACTGACTCTGGGCAGAAATCTCATCAAGGTCACTCTTCTGAGTCGGTGACATGTCCGAGTTTGGATTTTGTCCCTAACATATCTGAGGCATTTTTTGTGCAGGATGATGAGGTTGCTTGGTGGGTTGACTCAGGTGCTACCACTCACGTGAGTAGAGACCAATCGATGTTCGTGACTTTCGTTCCCGTGGATAATGGACGAGTCTTGCACATGGGCAATGAGTCAACGACCCCAGTACAAGGCAAGGGCCAAGTAGAGTTGGAGTTTTCATCCGGGAAGACTTTAATTCTGAAAGATGTGTTGTATGTACCCGGATTGAGGAAAAATTTAGTCTCCGTAAGTGTCCTAAACAAGTTAGGCTTTCGTTTAGTCTTTGAGGCCGACAAGTTCATCTTGTCGAATGGTGGTGTCTTTGTTGGACGTGATTATCTTTGTAATGGCATGTTTAAACTTAGTATTAATAAAGTTCTGAATTCTGTTTACATGTTTGAGAATTTTCATAAGTCGGGAACCTCTCAAAGGTCAATGACCTGGCAAGGTTCTGCACCTTTGAAGGATTTTGACTCTTCTCTTTTGCATGCTCGTTTGGGTCATGTTCATTATAAACTCATGCTTGATATGTCTAAGAATGGTTTGAATCCTGCTTTTGACATGAATGTTGAGAAGTGTAGAACTTGCATGCTTACTAAGATAACAAGGCGCTCTTTTCCTGATGTGAATAGAGTCAGTGACTTGCTTGAGCTGGTTCGTAGTGACTTGTATGATTTTCATGCTACTCCGTCCTTGGGGAATAAGAAGTATGCTGCTACTTTCATTGATGATTATTCTCGGTTTTGCTATGTTTATCTCTTGCATGCTAAGGATGAGACTTTGGATAAGTTTAAAACTTGTAAGTCTGAAGTTGAACTTCAAATGTCTATGAACATCAAGAAGTTGCGCACTGATAGAGGTGGTGAGTATATGGACCCCGGGTATTTCTAATCCGTGGGGATAATCCATGAGACAACGGCTCCCTACACACCACAACAAAATGGTGTGTCGAAGAGGAAAAATCGAGTTCTGAAAGAGATGGTTAACTCCATGCTCTCCTACTCAGGTTTGAATAATGGATTTTGGGGTGAAGCCATGTTGACGGCTTGTTACTTACTGAACCGAGTTCCTAATAAGGGGAATGGGTCAATGACCCCATATGAGCTTTGGTATAAAAAGAAACCCAATCTGAATCATATTCAGGTTTGGGGATGTAGGGCGGTCTTGAGACTTCCTGAACCTAAGTGAAAGACCTTAGGTGAGAGAGATGTTGAATGCATCTTTCTTGGATATGTCGAGCACTCTAAGGCGTATAGGTTCTATGTCATTGAACCTAACCCGTCTATTTCAGTTCACACCATTGTAGAGTCAAGAGATGCTATTTTTGATGAGAAGAGATTTTCATCAATGCCTATACCAAAGGATTTGATTCCGAGTTCTAGTGAGAACACTAAGTTGGCCAACGCCCAACTGGGAGCCGCTGACTCGATGCGAGTCGCCGACTTGGGGGAGGTCACTGACCTCCAAGGGAGTCAAGAACCTGAGATTAGAAGCAGTAAAAAACTGAAAAGGTCCACGACTTTTGGTCTTGATTTCCAAATTTACTTGGTTGAAGGAACAAGGAACGAGTTTGGTTTTCAATACATGTATTGTTACAGTGTTGAGGAGGATCCAAGGATGTTTGATGAGGCCATGAGGTCTCAATACGTGTCCTTTTGGAAGGAAGCCATAATGGATTCCATCATGAGAAATTGCACTTGGATGCTGGCTTATCTCCCCCCAGGTTGCAAACCTTTGGAAGTGGATCTTTAAGAAGAAGATAAAAGTAGATGGAACCATTGATAGGTTTAAATCTCGTTTGGTTGTCATCATAATTGTCCATGTGAGACATGGTAGAGGCCAACATTATCCTTGGAATTAGGATGAAACAGAAAAAGGAAGGCCTGAAGTTGACACGATCTCATTAGAATGAGAATGTGTTGGAAAAATTCAATTATGATGGGGAAGGTGCTCTATTTTGCACTTTGTATGATCCAATATTGATGTTGTTGCCTAATGAAGGGACAACGGGTTTGCTATTTGAGTATTTAAGAGTTATTAGATGCTCGGTATACACGATGGAATGTTATAGACCTGATATTGCTTGTTCAGTTGAGAAACTGAGTTGATCCATGGTCTATATAATGTTGGATCACCCTCGGTGTTGGAGGGGTACTCGGATGAGAGTTGGATAATTAATGAAGATGATCAATCATCAAGTGGATGGGTATTTCTACTTGGTGGAGGAGCCATATCATGGGCATCCATGGAACAAACTTGCATCACGAGTTCGATAATGGATTCTGAGTTCGTGACACTAGTCGCGGTTGGGAAGAAGGCTGAATGGCTCCATGACTTGGATTATGAGATTCCATTATGTAAAAGACCAATTTCACCTATAACAATCCATTGTGGTAGCGCTACAATTTTGGCTAAGGCATATAGCCATGAGTACAATGGGAAATCACGCCACTTGGGCGTGAGGCATAGTGCGGTAAGAGAGCTCATTACGCACGGGGTGATTTCGGTGGATTTTGTTAGGACACAACAAAATATGGCTGACCACTTGACGAAGGGTTTAGCGAGGGACTTGGTGTCCAAGTCGGTAAAGGGGATGAGATTAAGACCCATATAAGTTTCTAGTGGTGGGATACCCAACTCCTTTCCAACTAACGTTGGGAACGAGTTCAATGTGGAAAGCTCACACCTAGAAGCTGTGAGCACAGCTGGATGTCGTTGACATCTTAATGTCCCCAACGTGTGCTCTATTCCTACAAGTTTGAGGCTGATGTCACTGACATCTTAATAGATCCTTAGAAAAAGTGCAGTTGTAGGTGCACGACCTAAAGGGTTTACCTATGTGGACGTGAAGTTTATGGTCGCTTCATGAAGCTTGGGTTGGCTTCACATACGTTCATGAGAAGATTTGGACTCAAAGACCACTAATGGAGTCAATTAGACTTTAGAGTCGTAAGAAGCTCGTGTGTGTGTTATCTTGAGGCATCCAGAGAGGTTGATTGGTTCAATCCTTAGTGACACCATGATTCCTGGGTGTTTTGAATGTGTAACTACACTAAGCGGAAGTTCAATCGTTTCGACACTTTCGTTTATGCATGAGTTTGGGGCTAATGCTTGTATTATTTTGTGGATCAAGGATTACACTAAAATGGGGGAGGAATGTTGGTGATTTTAGTGTCATCAACACTTGAGAAGTCACCGACGTCAGTTTTGGTGTGATCGGGATTCACGTCGGCACAATGGGAACCAAGTTTACTATAACACGGGCTAGGGTGTGCGGGGTGCACGTTCGTGTAAGTGAACCTATGTTCCAGAAGGTTGAATACATTCAAAGTATGTTACATGTTGGGAACTTGAGGTTGGGACTTGTAAGTCGCCGAATTCAGTGAGGTCAATGACCTGGTGACAGTTCTGGAGTAACCGCTTGGTGACCGCCTTTGAACCAGTCAAACAACGTGCATGTAACTGTTAGGAGGTTATCTAATCAGATTAGAGACTCCTTCGACGTATAATGGTAGTGGGAACACGTGGGGAGGTAGTGGGAAGAAGTGGTAACTGCTGGTAATTGCTAGTAACTGCTGTCCAGGTCATCCACCTCAGGAAAACTGTCGGTAACCGTTTTGCACGTCCAAATGCCTATTTAAAGGCTTCATTGGGCTATTGTGTCGAAGGTTGAAGAGTTGTAATCTCTGAAAAACACTCTCAACAAGAAGCAATCGTTCATATAATAAACTCTAAAGTTTTGTCCTTGATCGACAGCCACGACTAGGACAAGAGGGTTTTTCTTATCTCAAATCGGATTTCACGGATTCCCTTGGGCTGAATAAGGGGTGAAATATCGGTTTAGGAAAGCTTCCATGCGATTCAAACCTATATCAAGTTACCAATACGTTCATTGATCGTTTCCCCTGGTGTGCTGAAGAAGTCGTCGACTTGCCTGAAGTCGCCGACCTTGCAGAGTTCCTCCACTCAAAGAGCGCACTACACCAACATTTTTCCTCCTCCATGATATCTCTTCCTGCCCACCCTTCCGCTGCTTCCCCCTCAGCCACATTTGCCCTAATTTTCTAAGCCTCTTCCTCCGGCGCCATGCCTGATCCATAGGACAAAGAGTCGCTACCCAAGGACAAGGATCCAGCGATCGTCATCTCTTCGTCTGACTTGACATCGTCTTCATCGTCGGGATCAAAGCATCCGTTCCACTCGGCTCTTACGGTTTCTAATATCAACAACTCAATCCCCCTTACTCTTGATGCTTCTAATACTAAGTACGTACAAATCTTGGTTGGAGTTGTTCAAGGGTGCGACTCGTGTGCACCGTGTTCTTGATCACATTGATCCGGCAATTCCACGTCCCGTTGATGTTGACGATCTTTTATGGGATCAACTCGACGTTGTCTTGCTTCAATGGATTTATTCTACAATTTCTCAAGATCGGCTTCTCACCATCCTTGAATCGGGTTCCACGGCTCTTCACGCATGGACTCGGCTTCAGTTCATCTTTCAAGACAACAAAGCCACTCGAGCGGTTTACCTTCAAAACGAATTTGCTCGATGTCGTTTGGAGTCCTTTCCATCAGTTTCGGCATATTGTCAAAAACTCAAGGATCTCTCCGATCAACTAGCTAATGTTGATGCCAAGGTCTCCGAAAGACAACTCGTCATTCAACTAATCGCCGGTTTGTCAAGTGAGTACGATACGGTTACGAGTTTTATTCAGCAAACTTCTCCTCTCCTTGATTTTGAAAAGGCCCGATCTATGGTCGTATTGGAAGAAACCCGTCGCTCAAAACGCGACTCTCTTGCTGCTGAATTCAAGGCCCTGGTTGTTGCATCATCTTCAACGCCTACTGAGCCAACGGAAAAACCGGCCTCTACACCCTCACCTACTGATCAATTTGGCCATGGTCAATCGACGTCAATTAATCGAGGACGCGGACGAGGCAAGGGGCGCGGCCGGGGGCGTGGACGTGGCAATGGTGCAGTCAATTTCCACCACATGCCTTACGGTTGGATTCCTTCAACTGGGGGCTCGCACCAACAGCCACCACAGTGCCAATGCAGACATGGTCATCGACGCCGTGTCCCTACCCCTCCATGCCAACGGTTGGGATTCTCGGCCCGAGACCGCGTGGCCAGCCACATCAAGCCAATGCAGCTTTTACTTATCCATCCTTTGGATTTCAGCCTGCTACGGACCTGTCACACAATTTTAATACGATGACGTTGTACCCGCCAAACAACAATTGGTACATGGATACGGGGGCGACAAGCCACATGTCCAACAACCAAGGTAATTTATCTTCCTTTACTAATTCAGGTTCCTCTCATTCGATTATTGCTGGCAATGGCAAGCGTATTCCCACTTTGGGTCGAGGTTCCGCCCTAATTCCCACCACTAGTCGTCCCCTTTACCTTAATAATGTCCTTCTTGCTCCTAAATCATTAAAAATCTTATTTCCGTTCGTCAATTTACTACTGATAATAATGTCTCTGTGGAATTTGACCCAAACGGTTTTTCTATGAAGGACCTTCAAATGGGAACCAATCGAAGGAGATGCACTAGCTTTGGCGAGTTATACCCTCTTACGAGTCTTCCATCTTCCTCTTCTCGACCAAATGTCCATGTTGCTCTTTTTGTTGTGTCGGATCCAGTTTGGCATGCTCAGTGCGGCCATCCTGGCTCTCCAGTGTTTAATTTACTTAGGACCTCGGTTTTAGATGGTTGCAATAAAGTGTATGATCATTCTCTTTGTCGCACATGTTAATTAGGAAAACATACAAGATTGTATTTTCAACATTCTAGAACTATTTCAATTGCTCCTTTTCATATTGTTCATAGTGACCTTTGGACTTCTCTTGTTGTTAGCTCCGCTGGGCATAAATATTGTCTTGTGTTTTTGGATGATTATTCGCATTTTGTTTGTGTTTTTCCTATCAAATACAAATCTCAAGTCTTTGATCAGTTTGTTCGGTTTTATAAATTTGTCAAAGCTCAATTTAACTGTCAAATTAAGACCCTCCAATGTGACAATGGCAAAGAGTTTGATAATCATGAGTTTCACAAGTTTTCTCACACCCATGGCCTTGTTTTTCGGTTTTCTTGTCCTTACTCATCTCAAAATGGCAAGGCCGAGAGAATCATTAGAACAATTCATAATATGGTCCGCACTCTTTTAGTTCATTCCTCTCTTCCTCATCGTCTTTGGCCCTATGCCGTTAATACGACTGCCTATCTCTTGAATATCTTGCCTTCTCCTAACTTATCAAATCGGAGTCCTACACAACTTCTCTATCTTTGTACTCCCACTTATGATCATCTTCGGGTTTTTGGTTGTTTGTGTTTTCCCAATCTCTCCTCTCAAATATCTCACAAACTACAACCTCTTTACACCCCGTGTGTTTTTTTAGGTTATCCCAATAATCATAAAGGTTATATTTGTCTTGATCTTTCTTCAAATAAAATTATGATATCACCTCATGTCACGTTTGATGAGTCTAATTTTCCGTTTGCACGGTCAACTACTATGACCGAATCCCTTGCTAGTGAGTCTATGTCTCCTTTATTCTTATTTCCGCCCTCTGACTCGCCTCACAATAGTGCATCTCCAAATTTGGGCTCTCGTTCAACTGTCCAACCAATCATTTCTCCACCAAGCCTGGCCCAAAATTCGCCTGGCCCAATCCACTCTCCCATTGGAGATTCTTCTCCTCCTCTTGTTGGAGATCAATTCCCCATTCAGCCCAATTTGTCAACCCACAGCCCAGCTCACTCGTCGACTCCCAGCCCATCACCAAATAACACCCAGCCCAGCCCACCCCCACCCACGAACACTCACCTCATGACTACCCGTGGAAAATCCGGCATTTTAAGCCTCGAACCATTCTCGATCTCAATGTCGAATCCACACCGTCCCAATCAGCCTTATCTCCTGTACCGACCTCACATAAAACTGCCCTTCTTGACCCAAATTGGTCCGCTGCCATGGTCGATGAATATCAAGCCCTTATTAGTAATGGTACTCTGGAGTTGGTGCCTCGTCCTCCTGAGGCTAATGTGGTGTGTTTTATGTGGCTTTTCCGTCATAAATTCCGGTCTGACGGGTCTTTGGAACGGTACAAGGCCTGACTGGTTGCTAATGGGAAATCTTAGGAGATTGGCATTGATTGTGATGAGACATTTAGCCCGGTTGTCAAACCGGCTACTATTCAAAGTGTATTACACTTGGCAATTTCTCGTTCTTGGCATGTTCATCAGCTCGACGTCAAGAATGCTTTTCTTCATGAACATCTTCAGGAGACCGTTTTTATGTTTCAGCCTCCCGATTTTGTCGACCCTACTCGACCTAAGCATGTCTATCGCCTAAGGCGTTCTCTGTATGGCATTAAACAAGCACTGAGAGCTTGGTACCAGCGATTTGCGACATACTTATATCGTCTCGGGTTTACAAGCAGTCGGTGTGATACTTCTCTGTTTATTTTTCGGCGTGGTCAGGACATTGCTTATCTACTGTTGTATATAGATGACATTGTGCTCACAGCCTCTTCTGATTTACTACATCGTTCCATTATTGCTCAGCTCAGCAAGGAATTTTCTATTTCAAATTTGGGACCATTACCATACTTTCTTGGCATTTCTGCTCGCTCTATGGGTCGCGGTTTATTTCTGTCTCAGGGCAAATATGCTTAGGAAATTGTTGATCGCGCTAACATGTCCTCCTGTAATCCTGCCGTTACTCTTGTTGATTCTGGTTCTAAGTTGAGTGCTCATGCTGGACCGCCAGTTGCTGACCCTACTTTATATCGGAGCCTTGTCGGCGCGTTACAATATCTTACATTTACACGTCTTGACATTGCTTATGTCGTTCAGCAGGTTTGCCTTTTTATGCATGATCCTAGGGAGCGTCATATGGTTGCATTAAAACGCATTATGAGATACATTCATGGCACACCAGATTTTGGTATTTCTATTTGACCAGCTGACAAGCCAGCTCTTGTTGGTTATACTGATGCTGATTGGGCCGGTTGTCCTGACACCCGTCGCTCTACGTCGGGATATTGTGTCTTCCTTAATGATACGCTTTTATCATGGTCTTCCAAGCACCAATCTATGATTTCCCGCTCTATTGCTGAAGCAGAATACAAGGGTATTGCTAATATTGTTGCTGAATGTTCATGGCTACGTAACCTTTTACTCGAACTTCATTGCCCTTTGTCTCATGCCAATTTAGTGTACACTGATAATGTCTTCGCTACTTATTTGGCTTCAAATCTAGTACAACATCAGCGCACTAAACATATTGAGCTTGACATCCATTTTGTTCGTGAAAAGGTCGCCCTTGGACAGGTTAAAGTCCTCCACGTTCCGTCTGCATTTCAGTATGCTGGCATTTTTACTAAGGGTTTGCCCCGTTCACTTTTTCTAGACTTTTAGGGACAATCTCACTGTTAGGCCTCCTCCCGTTTCGACTAAGGGGGTGTGATAGTATATATTATATTTATGTATATTTATGTAAATGACCTAGAGTGTCATACAAGATATTGTACCCTATATATATATTGTGAATGGAATACAAGGCAACCCTAAGGGGGAATTTATCAACTGGCTTTCTCAAAATTCAAAGCATTATGAAATCCAGTCCATGTCATTTCAAAGGCGATCACAGCTTGAGCAGATTGGTCATCCAAATTATCAATCACTTCCATGTTAACGAGCTTGTATCTAGAGAATTCTTTCTTCAGATGTTCAACATTTCCTAAACCCTTTTGGTGACTGCTTACATTCACAATAACCCCCACCCATGGCCAGCAATATAGCTCTTCTTGAAGAGTACGTTGAGGGGCTACAGCACACTCAACTTTTTGCCCAATAAATTCACAATAAATAAACATGGAAATCACATTCTAGGATACGTTTTTCCCAACATTGTCGAATTTAAAGCAAGGAGGAGAAGATGCACAAGAAAGTAGAAGCTTCATTTAGGGCATCACTATTTAACGCCCAGTATATAGAAACACAAAACAAGCACTTAATTTAGGAAGAAAAAGTTGAGAGAGAGAGAGAGATTTATAGGGGAGGAATACATACACAAAGAATCGAAATGGGAGGAGAGGAAGAGTGATCAGTGTACTCATTGGGGGGGGGGGAAGGCAAAGCTTAAGAAGGAAGAAGCTTAAGAAGGAAGAAAGCAATCAGATAAAAAGAAAAGAAAAGCAATGGAAACTGGAAAAGGCATCGGTGATTTGTTTTTTGTTTTTTAATTTTTTAATTGGGAAAGAATTAGGTAAAAATAAGGATGGTTTAGCCTAGTGCATCTTTTTCGATGATAATATTCACTTTTTGTAAAAATAAGGATGAATTAGGTAAAAATAAGGATGGTTGAATTCAACTGGCTCAAAATTTTGTATCAAGCCAAAAGAATCAGCTACAACAATGTCAATGGTCCATGGATAACTTCGGCTTCCTCGAAAGACATTAATAATTTGTATGTTGTCTCCCTTAATTATTACTTTGGGTAAGTTCATGCCTCATGCTGCTTGAATTGTCATAAACATGCCTTGAGCTTCAGCTTGTACCGGATCCCAAAACTGTCCCGTAACGACATCTAGTTTGATTACCTCTCTATATGAATTTAGTATTATATAACCCGCGGTAGACATACTGTTCATGCGCTTTTACCCGTCAAAATTAATTTTAACAAATCCCTAGCTCTTTGGGCTTTTCCCATTTTTCCTTTTGAGATTTCCTCCTTCTGTTATCTGTCTTAGCCTTATTTGTGTTGTTCTCATAGTCGAAATTCTTAGCTGTCTTCCCATTCTTTATTTGAAAACGGACATATTCATTTAAATTCCTCCCTCCATATAATGTTAGTTTGAAAGATAACTTTATTCCGTTGATGCCAAACACACCACCACCATATAGTGGCAAAATTAATAAGTTCCTAAGAAGACAACTTACAAATCCTATGAAATTTTGATTCCCATTTAAAGCTTTTATCACATTTCTAGTCAAGGATGGATCAATGTATTCCGTGTGTTTTTTTAGGTTATCCCAATAATCATAAAGGTTATATTTGTCTTGATCTTTCTTCAAATAAAATTATGATATCACCTCATGTCACGTTTGATGAGTCTAATTTTCCGTTTGCACGGTCAACTACTATGACCGAATCCCTTGCTAGTGAGTCTATGTCTCCTTTATTCTTATTTCCGCCCTCTGACTCGCCTCACAATAGTGCATCTCCAAATTTGGGCTCTCGTTCAACTGTCCAACCAATCATTTCTCCACCAAGCCTGGCCCAAAATTCGCCTGGCCCAATCCACTCTCCCATTGGAGATTCTTCTCCTCCTCTTGTTGGAGATCAATTCCCCATTCAGCCCAATTTGTCAACCCACAGCCCAGCTCACTCGTCGACTCCCAGCCCATCACCAAATAACACCCAGCCCAGCCCACCCCCACCCACGAACACTCACCTCATGACTACCCGTGGAAAATCCGGCATTTTAAGCCTCGAACCATTCTCGATCTCAATGTCGAATCCACACCGTCCCAATCAGCCTTATCTCCTGTACCGACCTCACATAAAACTGCCCTTCTTGACCCAAATTGGTCCGCTGCCATGGTCGATGAATATCAAGCCCTTATTAGTAATGGTACTCTGGAGTTGGTGCCTCGTCCTCCTGAGGCTAATGTGGTGTGTTTTATGTGGCTTTTCCGTCATAAATTCCGGTCTGACGGGTCTTTGGAACGGTACAAGGCCTGACTGGTTGCTAATGGGAAATCTTAGGAGATTGGCATTGATTGTGATGAGACATTTAGCCCGGTTGTCAAACCGGCTACTATTCAAAGTGTATTACACTTGGCAATTTCTCGTTCTTGGCATGTTCATCAGCTCGACGTCAAGAATGCTTTTCTTCATGAACATCTTCAGGAGACCGTTTTTATGTTTCAGCCTCCCGATTTTGTCGACCCTACTCGACCTAAGCATGTCTATCGCCTAAGGCGTTCTCTGTATGGCATTAAACAAGCACTGAGAGCTTGGTACCAGCGATTTGCGACATACTTATATCGTCTCGGGTTTACAAGCAGTCGGTGTGATACTTCTCTGTTTATTTTTCGGCGTGGTCAGGACATTGCTTATCTACTGTTGTATATAGATGACATTGTGCTCACAGCCTCTTCTGATTTACTACATCGTTCCATTATTGCTCAGCTCAGCAAGGAATTTTCTATTTCAAATTTGGGACCATTACCATACTTTCTTGGCATTTCTGCTCGCTCTATGGGTCGCGGTTTATTTCTGTCTCAGGGCAAATATGCTTAGGAAATTGTTGATCGCGCTAACATGTCCTCCTGTAATCCTGCCGTTACTCTTGTTGATTCTGGTTCTAAGTTGAGTGCTCATGCTGGACCGCCAGTTGCTGACCCTACTTTATATCGGAGCCTTGTCGGCGCGTTACAATATCTTACATTTACACGTCTTGACATTGCTTATGTCGTTCAGCAGGTTTGCCTTTTTATGCATGATCCTAGGGAGCGTCATATGGTTGCATTAAAACGCATTATGAGATACATTCATGGCACACCAGATTTTGGTATTTCTATTTGACCAGCTGACAAGCCAGCTCTTGTTGGTTATACTGATGCTGATTGGGCCGGTTGTCCTGACACCCGTCGCTCTACGTCGGGATATTGTGTCTTCCTTAATGATACGCTTTTATCATGGTCTTCCAAGCACCAATCTATGATTTCCCGCTCTATTGCTGAAGCAGAATACAAGGGTATTGCTAATATTGTTGCTGAATGTTCATGGCTACGTAACCTTTTACTCGAACTTCATTGCCCTTTGTCTCATGCCAGTTTAGTGTACACTGATAATGTCTTCGCTACTTATTTGGCTTCAAATCTAGTACAACATCAGCGCACTAAACATATTGAGCTTGACATCCATTTTGTTCGTGAAAAGGTCGCCCTTGGACAGGTTAAAGTCCTCCACGTTCCGTCTGCATTTCAGTATGCTGGCATTTTTACTAAGGGTTTGCCCCGTTCACTTTTTCTAGACTTTTAGGGACAATCTCACTGTTAGGCCTCCTCCCGTTTCGACTAAGGGGGTGTGATAGTATATATTATATTTATGTATATTTATGTAAATGACCTAGAGTGTCATACAAGATATTGTACCCTATATATATATTGTGAATGGAATACAAGGCAACCCTAAGGGGGAATTTATCAACTGGCTTTCTCAAAATTCAAAGCATTATGAAATCCAGTCCATGTCATTTCAAAGGCGATCACAGCTTGAGCAGATTGGTCATCCAAATTATCAATCACTTCCATGTTAACGAGCTTGTATCTAGAGAATTCTTTCTTCAGATGTTCAACATTTCCTAAACCCTTTTGGTGACTGCTTACATTCACAATAACCCCCACCCATGGCCAGCAATATAGCTCTTCTTGAAGAGTACGTTGAGGGGCTACAGCACACTCAACTTTTTGCCCAATAAATTCACAATAAATAAACATGGAAATCACATTCTAGGATACGTTTTTCCCAACATTGTCGAATTTAAAGCAAGGAGGAGAAGATGCACAAGAAAGTAGAAGCTTCATTTAGGGCATCACTATTTAACGCCCAGTATATAGAAACACAAAACAAGCACTTAATTTAGGAAGAAAAAGTTGAGAGAGAGAGAGAGATTTATAGGGGAGGAATACATACACAAAGAATCGAAATGGGAGGAGAGGAAGAGTGATCAGTGTACTCATTGGGGGGGGGGGGGGAAGGCAAAGCTTAAGAAGGAAGAAGCTTAAGAAGGAAGAAAGCAATCAGATAAAAAGAAAAGAAAAGCAATGGAAACTGGAAAAGGCATCGGTGATTTGTTTTTTGTTTTTTAATTTTTTAATTGGGAAAGAATTAGGTAAAAATAAGGATGGTTTAGCCTAGTGCATCTTTTTCGATGATAATATTCACTTTTTGTAAAAATAAGGATGAATTAGGTAAAAATAAGGATGGTTGAATTCAACTGGCTCAAAATTTTGTATCAAGCCAAAAGAATCAGCTACAACAATGTCAATGGTCCATGGATAACTTCGGCTTCCTCGAAAGACATTAATAATTTGTATGTTGTCTCCCTTAATTATTACTTTGGGTAAGTTCATGCCTCATGCTGCTTGAATTGTCATAAACATGCCTTGAGCTTCAGCTTGTACCGGATCCCAAAACTGTCCCGTAACGACATCTAGTTTGATTACCTCTCTATATGAATTTAGTATTATATAACCCGCGGTAGACATACTGTTCATGCGCTTTTACCCGTCAAAATTAATTTTAACAAATCCCTAGCTCTTTGGGCTTTTCCCATTTTTCCTTTTGAGATTTCCTCCTTCTGTTATCTGTCTTAGCCTTATTTGTGTTGTTCTCATAGTCGAAATTCTTAGCTGTCTTCCCATTCTTTATTTGAAAACGGACATATTCATTTAAATTCCTCCCTCCATATAATGTTAGTTTGAAAGATAACTTTATTCCGTTGATGCCAAACACACCACCACCATATAGTGGCAAAATTAATAAGTTCCTAAGAAGACAACTTACAAATCCTATGAAATTTTGATTCCCATTTAAAGCTTTTATCACATTTCTAGTCAAGGATGGATCAATGTATTCCATTATTTGCCTAGTAAACGCACATCTTAGAAAAAGATGTTCCGTAATCTCAAAATGATGGTTATAAAGGACACATTCTTGTGTGACACTAACATGATTCATAGCTAGCCTTTCTTTCGTGAGTAGACCATTATGACATGAATTCCATAGAAATTGCTCTTTATTTCTTTCGTGTTCGACACACACTTGCACCAACCAACCCGACCATAAAGCATCGGAGTTCAAGCTTGCGACCAATGAATCGAAGACTTGTTGGTTTGATGCTTGGAAGGTAACGTTTTTTAATTAATTCACATTTAGTTTTAAAAATTTTGGATTTATTTTCTAATATTGTTCTTTATTTTTCGGTTTAAGACGCACTTTCGATGGAACCCCTCCCAACTCGGTATTGACCTAAGATCGTCCGGAACCTGTGGGAGAAACATGCCAAGACGCGGTACGATGACATGGTCGGGAAATGGTGTAAGAAGGAGAAGAAGCCAACTTGGATCGAGTCCGCCACTTGGGACCTCTAGGTGGCGTATTGGAACACGCTCGAGTAACAATGCAAAGTGTGAACATTAGAAGAGGAACTGCAATGTAAACCCCGCCAACCACAAAAGAGGTTCGAGGTCCCACCTCGAAACCATGAGTTTAATGGTACGTTTTTTTAATTTATATTTTTTGTACTTATATTAATTTATATTTAATATTCATTAATAATTTTGTTTTATTTCGTAGCAAGCACGTTGTGGTCGCCAAATTACGCCTCTCGAGCTTTTAATCGAGATGCACACGTAGGCGGGCAAGCGTTTTATAGACCAGCGGTCTGCCGATATCGCTGTAAGTACCGATATTTATTTCATTATATTAATATTCATTTTTATTATTTAATTTTGTTTTTTTATTTATAATTTTTTCGTTTTCGATCTCTTTAGGCGCGGTCCTAGGAGATCCTCTCCCATAGGTCCTCCGACTCGGGCACCCCGTCTCTTGGATGAGTGTGATGCCTATCTAGAGGCCGTTGAGGGGTGGGCTCGGGAGGCGCTGTCTTCGGGCTTGGCAACACTGCGTCGGAGTACTATGGCTCGCGATGGTCAATGTCCTCGGGTGGTGCAGATGACGCAGAACAACACCCAACTTTAGCGTCATGTGACAAAATTGCAGGATCAACTAGTGACGACACATTCTAGGTTGATCGGTTGGAGCAATTCATGGCACGAATGCATGATGACTTTGACCCGCAGGCATCTGGGTCCCATCAGCCCGGTTCCGACGGAAATGATCCGCCAGAGACGTGTCCGTCCGGCCCCGACGGAACCAACTAGTTTAGCTTTTTTTTTTATTTTGTAAATATTTTTGTATATATTGTTAAATATTTTGTAAATTTTTTGAAATAGCCTCGACAAAGGCCGCAGTCGTAGGAAGCGAAATTGCGCAGGATCTCGGATGGAAAATTCCCTTGATACGCTACTTGGATGAGAACGTCCT
This sequence comes from Fallopia convolvulus, assembly GCA_964016875.1. NCBI lineage: Eukaryota > Viridiplantae > Streptophyta > Magnoliopsida > Caryophyllales > Polygonaceae > Fallopia > Fallopia convolvulus. Next base: position 41,308,451 of record OZ024728.1, read on the forward strand.
ACCCTCGGATACTGTCGAGGCCTGGAAGGTTCGCTTAAGGGCTCATGGGCTCATGGGTTTTGGCTATCGCTGAAAAGAATCTATATCCTTGGTCTTTTTCAGGGCCATACTTGATGAGATCCGTACCCCAAGTAAGGTTGAACCTCTACTATACGAGATCCATGAAGACATATGCGTGACGTACGCTGGAGGTTGCAATTTGGCATCTCGAATTCGTTCTCAAGAGTATTGGTGGCATTACATGCAAAAAGATGCGTAATTGTATGTAAGGAAGTGCGAAAAATGTCAAAGGTTAGCTAGACTCACACATATGTCGGCCGAGGACCTTCACGGCTAGACTAGTCCATGGCTCTTTGCGCTTTGGGGCCTTGATATCGTCAGTCCCTTCCCGCAAGCTCCCGGGAATGTGCGCTACCTTGAATAATCATTTCACTGCTTATGAATAACAATGATAAATACTTTGAAAAATGTTTGAATTTTTTTTATATTGTTATGCATCAGTTTGTGTAAAAACAATAGAATAACTCATTACAATGAATTGAGTAATTCTAATGTTACGTGATTTGAAAAACAATTTTATTTCTCTTGAATAACAAAATACATTCTTTTGAACAATAATGTTATTTTAAAGTAAAGGCATGTATATACGAAAAACAAATAATGCATAGGAGGATAACAAGGCATGTATATACGAAAAACAAAACACGTATAGATGAATAGCAAGACATGAGTATATGAAAAACCAGCCACACATGTATGAAAAACAACGTATGCGTTCATGAATAACAAATCATAGATTACTCTTTCTCTTGAAATTGACTCACGCCTATCCTCTTTCTTCGTTCTTCTGCTCAACCCAAGGACACAAACCCTAGTTTGAACCACATATCGATCCACACTCGGATCCCTAGCCGAACCCTGGGTAAGCCATACTTGCGCCATCGTTGTTCGTTGCTGCGCACCGGATCCACGCCATGGCTGAGTTCTTGGCACCGCTGCATCGTGCTAGCGTGAATCCCAATCGTTCCATCCGCTTGACCTCGTGGGTCTGCAATGGTGGAATGAAATTGAAGAGAAATGAAATAGATACGAAGAAAAAGAAACAAGAAGGGAGGGAGAGAGAGAGAGAGAGAGAGAGAGAGAGAGAGAGAGATTTCAATCGGCAAAATAAGGAAATAAAAATGACGAGAATTTTATTATGTAGGAGAAAGAATGAAATTGAAAATGAAAATAATTAATTGTTCCCTAAAATTAAGGATTTGAACCAAATCAGAAATTTGAAAAATAATTATAGTGAGATTTTCTTTAATCTGGTGTATCACGTCCATATAAGCTATTTGCACCCCTTTTGGTCTTAATTTCACCCTTTATTAATGTAAATCCCACGGATGTAGATTAACCACATACTTATACCATAATATGGGTTTTCACTACAACATTATTTTATAAACATATACATATATCACTTAGGAATAGGAATCGCAAGCAAAGGCTTAGCCTTTTGTAAGGTGAGTCCAAACTTGTCATCCATATCAATTTCTTCTATTCCCATCCCGTTTGGAAGCTTCCAACCAAACCCCTGAAGAAGAGAAGCCAACATAATATGCATCATCCTATAAGCCAATGGCAACCCCGGGCAAATCCTTCTCCCTGCACCAAACGGTATATGCTCGAAATCTCGACCCCTTACATCAACATCAACTTGCTCCAAGAACCTCTACGGGAAGAACTCATGTGGGTTCTTCCACGTCACCGGGTCCCTCCCTATAGCCCAAACGTTAACTAACACTTGTGTGTTCTTTGGTATGAGGTATCCATAAAGCTCCACGTCATCCTTTGCCTTGTGAGGTATCAAGAGTGGCGCCAGTGGGTGAAGCCGGAGCGTCTCCTTCACTATAGCTTGTAAGTAGTGAAACCTTTTGATGTCGGATTCTTGAACTTGGGTTTGATTGATGAGGACTTCATCGAGCTCGGCTTGAGCTTTGGCCATCTTTGATGGGTTGCAAAGTAGCTCGGTCATTGCCCATTCTAGTGTGCTTGAGGTTGTATCTGTTCCTGCGCTAAAGAGGTCCTGCATAGGAATCCTGAAATGCATTACTCAAGTGATGACATATAGTCACTTCCCTACCTAATCTCAAACAAAACCAATTGACAAATTTATTTTCTGACATTTTTTAGTTTGACATAATTGCTCGATGTATTTACAAATTATATTTGAAAATAATTTTCTTCATTAATAAAAAATTATGTAACAATTAAAACAATCAAATAATCGATTATATATCTAATGATTTAACGTGATATATATATATATACACATATATTCCAATATTAAACGTAATTGCATGCGGCATGCCATTACTTGCCCTGCCTAACGTAGTCTTAAACGAAATATTCAATTTTAAGATCTCAGTAAGGCTATAGATGAATGCATAAAAATTGACCCTTAAATGCCAACATGAAATCATAAAACCAGAGAAAGCAAATCATGGAAGAAAGAATTTCATACTATACCAAAAGTAAATGTCTGATATCATCTAGACTCAGATCGGATTCATCTTGCTTGTTGACCCGAAGGAGCGTCTCCAACACATCTTCATCAGCACGCGAATCTGCCCGATCAGCTGACATCCTATGCATGATTACATCATCAAACACAGCAAACAATTTAGAGAAGTGGGTTGTAAGCTCTCGCCTTATTCCATTAGGATCAAAGTAACTAAGCCCCGGAAAATAGTCAACTAAATTAGGCTTTCCAGCACATTCCATCACACCCCAAATAACATCCTTAAAATGTTGTGTTGGATCGTGACGTGTTAGTAACAAGTCAGGGAACTAGTAATGTTCCCTGGGCAGCGGAAATAAACAATAAGAACACAGAATTTAGAGAGGAAAACTTTCTGTCCGACCAACCAAGTCGTAGAAAGAAAAACCTCTACCTCTGAGAATAGAATACTTTTATTAAGTTTCAACGATTTCAAGGCAAGTCAAGTTCCTTGGTAACTAAGTCACCGACCAAAGTTCAACCAACTAGACTTCTACAACCCTAAGCGTAAACCTAAGGCAAAGTAAACTACTGACTTACTTGTGGATTCTTCACCAGAAAAAGCCACACACTCGTACACTTGAAAAGCTCTCTCTCCAAGTTCGTCGTCTTCAACCACTCTCTTTAACCTTAGCTAAACCTAGCTATTTATAAGATAAGTGAAGTCTGATCTCACACGTAATTCTTGCCAAATTACGCTGATATTCCACTTAACAAATCACACACAATAAGGAAAAGATTGTTTGTGATTTCGAATCCTCAACCATGTCGATTCTTGCCAAAACCGAATGATCTCGGATTTCCCTAGATAAGATCGTGTGAAGATTGATCTTATCTTCTCTTTTATCTCCTTAAGCAACCGCCTACAACTGTAAATCTTCGTAGAAGATTGCTCGCAGAAGATATGGTAACTTGCCATTTATAGAAAGCTACGTTCCGTTTGAGACGCGCTTCCTAAATCTGTCACTCGTTCCCTCCATCGTTCCTCACAATGTTCCATCACTCGTGACCATGTACCTGTTTCCTGAAACACTTGCATGTAAAAGCAAGTTATATCAACTAAGTTTGTTATCATCAAAACTAAGAGAAACCATGGAACAACCATTGTTCCAACAATTTCCCCCTTTTTGATGATGACAAACATGTACAAAAATGCATGTCTAGAAACCAATAGAAATATATAGATCAGAAAAAAATTCTTGTATGGTTCCCCCTTAAAAAATGCACTGTTGTTCTTACTCATCAGAGTTAACAACATATTCCCCCTTAGCCAAATTTTCCTCTGTATTTCCTAGATAGAACGCATCTCTGCATTTTTCCTTACTTCCCCCTTTTGACATCATCAAATGGTCAACAATCATCAAGCAAAAACATAGAGAAAATGAACAAATTCAATTGAAACTTAAACCAATCATAAGAAAAAGATAGTTATTATTATAGATAATTGTCGCAGGGGTCACAGCCAGAGAAAACATAAAAACATAACAGTCTTAACATCCAAGAAACAAAAGAAACATTTTAAACTGGGGATAGATAGGCTAGGGAACTAGAGTGGGTCCACATCATGGTTCGGAGGAGGTGGAATCAGCAGCAACAGTGTCAGTGTCTCTCTTAGCCAGGTAACCAATGATGGTACTCAGCTGAGAGGAAATCTTTTGAAGCTCAGACAACATCTTGGCAGTAACACTTTCACTCATCGAAGAGCTCCCAACATCCATCTGGACAGTCTTCTTTGCAGCCGTTCCCTTCGAATTTCCCTGAAAGTTCATCCTCGAGATATTGCGCATTTCTAGGGGTAATCCAAAGAACTCCTCTCTTGAAGGCTTGTAGGCCTTTCTCTCCTTCAGTATAGCCTTCACAAAACTAGGATAAGGTAGGCTATGTTTCTTCCCAGTACACTTAGCCATTTGCCTCATCATTATCTCCGGAAGACTGATACGTTCCCTCCTTAGAAACTTGTCCAGCTGAATCATGTCGTTGATAGTGATCGTATTCCTTTTCTCCAGCCTTGGACTACCTTGATCAGAAACTGATGGGCAATCCTTGCAGTGTAGCTCAAATCATTGGTAGAGTAAGGTCCAGCATCAGAAGCCTTGCCCATGACACGCTTGATTAATTGAGCCTTGTTCCTTGGCCAGGTGCTTGAAGTATGCACATCCTTGTAACCTTCAGCAGGAACCTTCAGAATGGTAGCAACAGATCCCAGAGAAAAAGAAATTTCCATCCCACAAACAGTAGAAAAACGGTAGAATACATAAACGGCCCCCTGTACTTGGGCCAATTGGTCACTTGGCCTCCTGTACTTTAGCCCTAACCGTTTGGCCCCCTATAGTTGCACATTGCGACCTATTGAACACCTGTTCGCTGAGACTTTTTTTACGTGTACTGTACGCGCGCTGAGGTGTGCAGTTTTTTTGCCACAATGATGCCACGTAAATGCCACGTCATTTATTTTAATTAAAGCAAAAAAGAAAAAAGATTAAAACAAAAAAATAAAGAAAAATAAATAAAAATAAATAAACTTGAGCTCATCTTCCTCATCAAGCTTTTGCATAGTTATATGAATTTTTTTTTAGACTTGAATAAAAGGTTTACCTCATGTCATTGCTTAGATCTAGCATTATGTTGTTTTTGTTGGTTGATGGAGCATGGTAGATTTTATTTTTTGAAGCAATTTTCGGATTCAAATTTTAGGGTTCATGAACCCATAATTTTAAGATCCGAAATTCATACTTTTATGACCTTGAATCTTGACATTGCTTGAAGATATGAGTAGATCTGAGTTAACTTTATGTTTGCCCCATAATTTGATTGCAAATTGCTTAAATTTTCATGCTTAATTGAAAACTTTATGTAAGCTTCCATTGAAAAAGGCATGGGAGGAGGTGAAAGAAATGTGTGGAGAAGAGCATGAAAGAAGGTCCTCAAATCTTATCTCTATTTTTACATATCCTTTGTTTCATCAAAAACCAAAATCCACTCACATAAAATTTCAAGCCCAACTCCTAATTAAAACTCACTTCAAAAAATGGATTTGGGTGTTCTTTAAACACTCATCCATGGAAATTAAGCCAAGAGAAATAAAAAAAGAAAAGGGAAAAGAAAAGAGAAAGACAAGAGAAAAGGAAAAAAAAGAGGAAAGAAAATGGAAAAAAAGAAGAAAAAGATGCCATATCAACTTCCTCACTTGCCCAAAGAAGGGTCCAATTGCGTTTAAATTGCACGCGCCTTGCCACCTCAGCGAGCAGGTGTTCAATAGGTCGCAATGTGCAACTATAGGAGGCCAAACGGTTAGGGCTAAAGTACAGGGGGCTAAGTGACCAATTGGCCCAAGTACAGGGGGCCGTTTATGTATTCTGCCGTAGAAAAACCCATTGGACCAGTCACAAGATCAGCAAGTTGGTAGGAAGCAAAGAATTGGGAAGGAATAGACACATCTACCTTGACCCCATAGTCACAGATTTTCTCCCATCCTTGAAACTTGAGAAGTTCCCAAAATTCCTCCAAGTCATGCCCTTTCAAGAATTCTTCATCGATCACCAGAGGAGCAACAACCTTCTTTGAGACCTTCTTGGAACGAGCCTCATGTTCCATTGGTAGTTTCCCTTTTGCCTTGGCAGACTTGAGGTCTCTTTCAACCTCTTCTTCCAACTCCTCCTCTTCTTCATCTCCTTCATCACCAGACTCCTCCTTTTCTTCTTCCTCGCCCTCTGCAGACTCAGAGCCAACCTCCTCCTCATCTTCCATGGGATCTTCTTCCTCAGAGGATTCCTGAGCCACCGGTTTCTTTGGAACGGTGGAGCGAAGGCTGTACTTAGTGCCTGAGGGAGTAACCTTCGACTTTTTGGAGGCAAGGGATGGGGTGCGTTCCGAATCAGAGATGTGAAGGATCTGAGATGGCAGGGGAGGAACGCTCTTTCTCGCCTTTCGCTTGCCACGGCTTGTAGGCTTGAACCATCCTGGTCGCTTAGTCACGGGCACAAATTCTACCTTTTCTTGATCTGAGGTTTCCTTTGGAGGCGAGTTCACCTCTTCCTTCTCCGTCTCATCCTTGCTTTCCTGTACCTCCCCTGTTTCAGGAGGCTTGTCATAGGGGTTGTCTGAGGGAACCTTAGATTGATCCTTCTCAGATTTCTCAGCCACTTTCTCCTTCTCCGATGAGACCTTATCAGCGGCCGCCACACCAGTGTCGGAGACAGCATCAAACTTGGTTTCGAGTTTTGAAATTGTGGAGGGTGAAGAAAGCTTGGCCTTTTTGAGAGATTCGAGTTGGGCTTGAAGAGTGGCGATCTCAGAAGCATCGAGACCGTCAAAGTTAAGGATAGGGGTGTTTGAGGAGGAAGCCATTGAAGCAGAAAAGAGAAAAGATTGAAGCTTTGAAGAAGATTAGGGTTCAAGAGGTAAAAGCAGAGGTGCGGTAAGAAAATAATGACCGAGAGAAGAGATTATAAAGCACACCTCTTTCCTTGTTGATAAAGATTATGATCTTCCCAAGGATCTTGTATCCAAATCTTAACGGCTAAGAGTTGCCATAATGATGAATTTTCACCGCCATTAAATTTCGACTGCGCCAAACATCCCATCGTTCCTTGCAAAATTATTGTGCAATGGCTGAAAATTTTCAAACGAGCAGTCACAACGGCTATAACTTAATTGCGTTCCCTGCGTTGATTGACGTCTGTTCTTTTGCAGAAAAATCTTCAATTGTAATCAAAGACGTTCCTTTAATGTGACACTATTCTCAACCACTAGTTCCATACCTCGTTACCATGAGTGGATAAAAGGCTATGTTTGAACAGAAAAGGGACAAGAGACGTTCCATTCAAACCTTTTGTGGGCTAGGAATATTTTTGACATCCAAACAATTATTCCCCGTTTCAAGGTAATCAAGGAGGTTCATAGGGAATGTTTGTTTGGACCAGGCTTTGAGGGACAACTTATAACCAACCATCATTTCGGCTTGAAGTGAGGGATAGAATAGATCAAGTTGGTTATTTTTTGCCAAAAGAAAATCTTGGAAGTAAGCAATTTAGTTTTAGTTCCTTTTAGCATGTAACACTTAACAATTTCTAATATATACAACATCTATGCATAGAGGAAGGATATAAGCCATTAGAAAACTTGTCAAATGATATGTAGTTACCTGAGAAGTTAGCTCTTTAGTCAGGCACTGAGGGAATAAAGGACCGGGACTTATTTACTCCAAGGAGATCATTCCTAGCAACATCCTCAGATGCTCATAAGGTTTTCTGCCCAAAGCCTTGGTAAAAATATCTGCCACTAGATTTTCAGTCCTACAACAATCCATCTTGATGAAACCTTTTTCAACATTATCTCTTAAGAAATGATGTCGAATATCTATATGTTTGGTTCTAGAATGATGCACAGGATTCTTGGAAATATTTATTGCACTTGTATTATCACATAAGATAGGGATAGTTCCAAAAGACATACCGAAATCCACCAGTTGTTGTTTTAACCACAATACCTGGGAACAAATAGGCGGCTGTTGCGGCATACTCCGCTTCAGCCGTTGAAAGAGCAACCGAATTTTGCTTCTTCGATCCCCAAGACACCAAGGAAGGCCCAAGAAATTGAGCCATTCCTGATGTGCTCTTTCTATCTACCAAGTGACCTGCAAAATCTACATCTGAGAATCCGACAAGTTGGAACGAGTTGTGTCTTGGATACCATAGACATAACCCATCGTTCCCTTTCAAGTAGCGTGGAATTCTCTTCACTTCTTTCAGATGTGTTTCTTTAGGATTAGCCTGAAATCTTGCACAAAGACACACACTGAACATAATATCTGGCCGACTGGCCGTTAGGTACAATAGGGAACCAATCATTCCTTGGTACATCGTTTGATCAACATCAATACCATTAGTATCAGCATCAAGACGAGTATTAGGAGAAATAGGAGTATCAAAACTTTTCGTAGAATCCATACAATACTTCTTCAATAGTTCCTTGTTATACTTTTGTTGATGTACCTTTGTTCCCTAATCACTTTGTACCACTTGTAGACCAAGAAAGAAAGTGAGTTCACCGATCATGCTCATCTCAAACTCACTGCTCATTAGATTCTTGAAGCTTTCTACAAGTTTGGGGTTAGTAGAACCAAATATAATATCATCAACATAAACTTGAACTACTAAAACCTCACCGTCTTGTTCCCTTAGGAACAATGTTTTGTCGATCACACCACGTCTATATCCATTGGCCAATAGAAATTGAGCGAATCTATCATACCAAGCACGAGGAGCCTGTTTAAGACCATAGAGGGCCTTATCCAGTATGTAGACATGGTCAGGGTGATCAATATCTTCAAATCCTGGAGGTTGCAACACATAAACCTCCTCTTGTAGGTACCCATTCAGGAATGTTGTCTTCACGTAAATTTGATACAATTTGAATCCCTTGTGAGAAGCATAGGCGATTAGAAGACGAATGGCTTCTATTCTTGCAACAGGAGTGTACGTTTCATCGTAGTCAATTCCTTCTTGTTGATTGTACCCTTTTGCTACAAGTCTCGCCTTGTTCCTTGTGACAGCTCCGGTGTCATCACGTTTATTCCTGAAAACCCACTTTGTTCCTATAGCCATTTTGTGATGTGGCTTGGGAACTAATCTCCATACCTTGTTCCTCTCAAACTGGTGTAGTTCCTCTTGCATAGCAACTATCCAGTCAGGATCTTTTAATGCTTCCTTCACATTCTTGGGCTCTACAAGAGAGATAAACGCATTGAAAGCACAAAAATTCTTAATTGAAGAACGAGTAAGCACACCTTTATCGTATGGAGTGATGATGTTATCAACAGGATGATCCCTCTTTTGATGATAGTTTCTTACTTCGATTTGAGTGGGATCTGTTCTTGACTCCTCTTGTTCCTGTTGGCTTGTCGTTCCATGGGATGTTCCTTCTCCCTCATGATCTTCATTTTGTGGAGAATCATCTTCAGGAACCAGAGCACTTTGTGTGTCATCTTCATCCAGGTCAGGACTTGGAGGAGTGACGTCTTCATTTGGAGCATGAGCACTTGAATCTGGATCGACTTCATCATCTAAATCTGAATTTAGAACCCTCAAAATATCCTCGTTACTTGATAGGTTCCCTCCATTTTTTGACTCGTCGAAGACAACATGAATGCTTTCTTCAAACTTCTTAGTCCTTTTATTGAACACCCTGTAAGCCTTGTTGTTGGATGTATATCCCAGAAAGATACCTTCGTCACTCCTTGGATCGAACTTGCCTAGCTCCTCTTTTCCGTTGTTGTGAATAAAGCACCTGCATCCAAAGACTTTCAAGTGGGAAATATTTGGCTTTCTTCCCTTGATTAGTTCATATGGAGTTTTAGAAAAGTTGGAACGTATGGTGACTCAGTTAATTATGTAGCAAGCGGTACCGACTGCCTCTGCCCATAAGGACCGAGGCAAGTTACTTGCCAGCTGATTGATCGCCTCGGACGGTGTGCGAGGGTCAAGAGATACAATTTATAACCCGACCCCGTTGTAGTACGTGGTGGGTGTCGAACACTCGGGAAGTCTACTCGATCGATGTGCCTAGACACTAGGGAGCTAGAAAGGAGAGCATAAAACAAAGGAAAACAAAGAAAACAGTCGGGACCGACACTGAGGTCACGTCGGGCCCGAGGTTGGCGACAAGAGGAAGTCGGGACCGACGTAGGGTAAGTCGGGCCCGAGGTAGCTGGGTTTGTCGAACTTCAAAGATTAAAAGTAGATCTTGGGCTTTTGGGTTCCTTCTCTAGTAGATTAAGGCTTATCCACCCCAATTCAAGCAATGAGTGATGATCGGACTAGGATCGAGTGCTTTCGCCCTCGTTCCAACCACTTCTACACATCGATCATTGGGGAAATCCCCTTCGAAGCAAGGTCTTGAGATTGACACATGTTCACTTTCGCTACTTTGCCAATCTCAAGCCTTGATTCCCGACTTTCGCAAGGAATTGTAGCTCTATGTAGAGTGGGTTCCTTAGATCAATCACTCAAGGCTATGGAATTGGGGTTTCTAGCCCAAACCTAGCTAGGGTTTTCCCCCATAGCCCAAGATCAAGGAGATCTACTCCATGTGGCAAACAAAGAAAGCAAACAAATCAAAAGGGAAAGCAATCAACATCATCAATCTCAAAACAAAGCAAAGTTTCATTCAAAATCAAAAGCAATCCACAAATTCCAATCAAGGGTTTCCAAATCCACAAGATCAAAACAAAGCAAAGCTAATCTATCAACCAAACCTATCAAATCTCCCTCTCCTTGGCCGATTCTCTCTCATCTCCTTCTCCTCTCCTTCCTCCTTGCTCTCCAAGTATCCTCTTGGCTCCCTTCGAACCCCCCTTTTGGGTGTGTGTGGGAACCCTTTTTGGAACCTCCTTTTGTGAGAGAGTGGGGGGAGGAACCTTTTCTTAGAAGACAAGAGGGCCTTTTATGGATTAAATGAGGGGCAAAAGTGGAAGTCCACAATTTCGTGCCTTGGAGCCCAAGTAGTCCGGTGACCGACTTGGACCGACACGGAGGACCTCGGGCCCGAGTTACTGTGCATGTCGGACCGAGGTTGAGCAAGTCGGGCCCGAGGTTGGTTGCAACTCGGTCCTGACCTCGTTCCACCTTCTTCTTTGTTGGCTTCTCTTGTTCTTCTTCATGGCTTGCTCCTCTCTTTCCCGCTTTAGCTCGGGCCTTGCTCCATGTCTCGACCCTCCTTCAAATAGATCCTTGATTCACGCCAAATTACCTACAAAACACATAAAATGTGCGTAGTCTTCGAATCTCATAGAAATACGGGAACTAAGCTAAAAAGGAACAAAACACACAAGAAAAGGGGAAAAAGAAACATATTTACAAAGGAAATCACATATGAAAACACCACCAAATAGAGAGACATCAAAATACCCCATACTTAAACTTGCTTGTCCTCAAGCAATAACAATGTGAGCAAGACCGAAACATAATCTTCAAGTAAAGCCTCGTATGAAAACACATTTTAAGCACAAGTGATCGATATTCAAGCAAGATTACATCATCACACATGATTAAGTGTTCCAAGGAATAAAGTCAATGCAACTAAGCCTCACTTTATGGGATATGTGAATGTGTATCACTCATCATGTGTTTGGGTTTAGCAATGAACACTCAAGCTCAAAAATCATGCAAGTAAGGACTTTACTATTGAAGCTAATATCACCTATTCCTCCACCTAGAGATGCCTAATGCAAAGTACACAAAGAATTTCGAACTTGGCTCAATGGAGGTCCTCAAAGAGGTTCCATTCGGCCGGGTTGTAATGGGGCTTTTGGTATTTCTCAAGGTGGGAATTATTTGGTCTTGTGGTGCTTACAATGGGGATTGAACAACCTAAACTCTCACCAACTTCACCAAAATTCCACAATTACTTTCACACTCACCCAAAAGACTTAACATTTTCCTTTCAACCCAAAATTTCACTTAACATTCCACTTCATCTTTGCTCTTATGCTTTTTGTTGGATTTTTCAACACTTTCTACATTTGGACCGACTTTCTTATGACATCGGGCCCGATTTTGCTTGTAACTCGGTCGGACCATTTTCTTCACTTAAGCTCTTTGCTTTATTCCACCTTACATTTCCAACATTTTCTTTCTTTCTTTTCTTTCTTTTTTTTCATTTTTGTACAACAAAGATGCACTACCCACATGATTCATAACACCATTCTTTGCCCTTAAACCCAAGAGAATCTCAACTCTTCAAATACAATCCAAACCTCTCTTCTAAAGTCCAATCCCATAAGGGTCAAGTCATATAAGGCTAGGAATAATATTTTTTGAGGAGTTTCAAACAAAGGCTTAGGCTAGAACGGGGCTACAAACAAAGGATTAACTTCATGGTAGGATATGGAACATTTATGTGACTAGAAGAATAAAGTTCAAAATCAATGTGACCATGCTAGGACAATTCTCATGACGGTCTCGGAAAATAGATAAACACCGCAATAGCAAGTTTTACTAAGCATGAATGAGCTAATCACACAAGAAAAATGAGGGATATGCAAATATGAACAAGCATCCCTAAAATGGCCAAAAATCAATCTCACAAGGGTCACTCATACTTAGTTGCATAAGAACTCTTCCTAGAACTCACATGTTCAATAAAACAAGCAAGATATCATGATCACATCAAAAGCAACATCATTTAAGAGGCTAAACTATCCAAAAATATGCAAAGGAATTTACATGCTCACATCATCATTAGCTTTTATTTTGGCAATCTAAGATGGGAATTTCTAGTCCAAAACCTACAAAACACAAAATCTTTTTGTTGTTTTCAACACAATTTTTCAATTTTTATGGATTTTTTTGCAAAAATTTCTCTAAAACCAAAAACTAATCCATTCAAGACCAAATTAATCATTCATGTTTTTCATCAAACCACAAACCAAGGAGCAAACATCCCAAACACAAACTAGAAACACAAACTAAATATCCTCAAAATAATAAACAAACATAAACAAGTGAAATCATGAACACACTTACCCCCACCCCATACTTAAAATTTTGATGTCCCCATCAAACAAGGAAATCAAAACTTAAAAGCAAGAGAGAAGAGTATGAAAAGCTCACAATTTCTTATTCTTCAATGGCATGTATAGGATCAATCGAAGGGGTTGTCACGTCTACGTCCTCTTTGGAGCCTTGCTTGCCGCTCCCTCTCATACACTTGTTCTTGGTAGAAGTCTTGTGGTGGTGGTTGAAGTTGAGGCTCCGGGCGTGTCCATTGGTCCTCACGGGAAGGGAAGTTCCCGCTCATCCATGTGTTGAAGCTATCTTGGACCCGCCACCTTTGGTCTTCCACCTCCCTAAGCTCCTCCACCTCTCGTCTAGTGTAGCCGAGGGCTCGGTTCATCTCTTGTTGGCTAGCTTGGAAAGAGCTTTGTTGTTGAAGCATTTGTTGTTGTTGTTGGTACATTTGTTGTTGATGTTGGTACATTTGTTGTTGTTGGAGACTCACTTGATGGACCTCTTGGAGAACATTTTCTTGTTGAAGTTGGAGATGAGCCATTTGGTTGGCTAAGAAGGACATGTCCACGGTTTGTTGTTGCTCGGGAAACACCATTCCCGGACCGTACCATTGGGCATAGCCTTCATAACCGCCACCTTGGAATTGCTCTCGCCTTGCACCGCTCCCTTCTCCACGCTCATAATGCCTCAGGACCTCACCACCATGGAATGAACTGGACCGACGTTGAGGGAAGTCGGGCCCGACTTGGTGTGTACCTCGGTCCGCCAGTGTTGGAGCTTGGTGCGTGGCTCGGAGGTTGGCCATCAAACTTTGGAAGCGCTCATCTTCTTCATTTTGCTCTTGATCGACTTCCATGTCTTCCCCACGAGGTGCAAACACGAAGTTGTCTTGGTCGGAATCCGGTGTAGATGGAGGGGAGGTAAACCGAATGTGTTGAGATTGTTGTCGCCGCCCCTCTCTTGCACCTTCGGGGTCACCAAATGAATGTGGCTTGCCGGCCCACACTTGGTACCAATTTTGATACCGAGAAAGGTCATAGAGGTTGTGCACTAACCGGATCGACACACCATCATAGTTTGAGTGAGGGGCCAAGGAAATCATGTAGAGCTTCTCTTTGATGATGTTGGCCTTCTTGAAATACTTCATGTTCATGTAGTCCACACCATTCGGAGCCGGAGAATACTTGTCAAGATCAACTCCTAGACGCATGGCGAGCCTTGCTATCATCCCACCGAAGTAGATCCAAGAGGAGCTTTGGAAGTCTCGCACCATCTTGACCCACTCCCATGCAAGGTTCATGGGCTTCTCGGTGTTGAAGAGCATCTCATGGAGCAACATGATCTCCTCCTTCATCGGCTTGCTCAACTCATGACGAGCATAGATTGCACACCCCAAGACTCGCACCATGACCCGAAAAAGAGGGCTAGCAATCTCGGTTGTGGGGGCGCCCTTTCTCATCTCACTCTTCCCGGCCACATGACGCCATACTTGGTTCACCTTCTCATTGTTGACACCGGCCTCTTCTCTTGGGCATGGGAACCCGAAGTAGGTAGCCAAATCCCTAAGAGAGAGATTGTGGTCCTCATTGCCCAATTGGAAAGTGATCGCCCCTTCCTCATCCTCCACATTATCATAAGTGCATTCAAAACTGGCCATGAATTCCGAGGTGAGGGCGGGATAGTGGGTGTTGTCCCACCTTAGCATTCCATTGAGACCGATATGGGAGTAGCACCTTGGAAGAGCTTGATCCATGTCCATCTTCCTCACGGCGTCCCAATCAAGCCACCTTGTGTGATGCTCAAGCGCCATATACCTTGCATAACTCTCAACTTGCTCATCATCCTCCAAGTAGACATCATCCAACTTTGGTTCTTTCCTTGACTTCTTGGACTTCTTCCTCGGCCTTTCCGCATGAGATGATGAAGCTCTAGTCTCCATGGTACCTACACACATCCAACCAAACAAAAGGGTCCAAGATAAACTCCATACAACTCAACAAAAGCACTCATCAACACACAACAACACATCAACACAAAGGGAACCCCATACTTAGTCTCTAAACACATGCATCACAATCCAACATGAATCATCATGGATATCTTCTAACAATGGCTAAGCAAATGATCATACTACATCATGATTAGGCTATAGCCAACAATGAAACACATGAATCCACATGATATCACAAGAAGAGGGCAAAAACAACATGGATCGACTTCCAACCTATGTCGGGCCCGACTTACTCAACTTCGGCCCGACTTGATGGACCGACTTCCACAACTCGGGCCCGACTCTCCTGGGCACTTCGATCTCGACCTAATTCATGCTTCGACTTCTAGCCTTAAATCAACCCAAATCACTCTATCATGCACTTAAATTTCAAATTCAACCATCAAACATCCCTAATCGAAGTTCTAAATGGATCTAAGCATGCATAAACGACTTTAAAGCTCAATTTCACAAATCATGCAAATCCACCATTGATGCTCAAGCTCAAACTCTCAATCAAACATGGCAATACTCAATCTATGCAATGAAAGCACAAAATCTTCAAAGAAATAAGTAGAGATCGAGTAACACATACCGGATTCGAAGAGTATTGAACTTTTAAACAAATAAGCAACTTAGAACTCAAATTTTCTCAATCTAGATCGAGATGGGGGATGAAGAACGAGATTGAACTCGAAATTTCTCTTTGGAGTCGGGTTAGGGATGCCTTTTTATGGTTGGATCGAGATGAAGAAGAGAAGTGTGTGGATCGAGTATGGAAGGGGAAGGGCGGCCGACTTTGAGAATTTTTGAGGGAGAGGGGTTGTATTTTGGGAATGGTGGTTGATATGAAGATGATAGGTAGGTGGGGGGTGGTATTTAATGGGGGAAAAGGACAAATTAGGTCAAGGGCAAAATTGGCATTCCAACTAGTCAAATCGAGTTGGACCGACTTCATGGACCGACGTCCCTATGTCGGGCCCGACTTACCTGGGCTCGATGTGGGAGTATTCGGGTCACCAATTTTACTCCATCCTCTTGCAACTTCTTTCCCATATTTCCATTTAAATATTTCACCTCAAATCCTACACAACTTTGAAGAATGCACGACACCATAAATCCACAAAACACTAGATAGAGATTGGTTAGAGAAAAGCTAAGCTAAACTAAGAAAAATCAAACTAAAATTACGAAAAGAAAGCTACTAGCTCGGGTTGCCTCCCGAGAAGCGCTCGTTTAGAGTCACTAGCTTGACTTCCTAACCTCAACCTCATGGCGGGTGAAACACGGTGAATTGCTCGCCATTGTTATGCCCATTGCCTTCATACCCATAAAACCACCAACGATGGTCTATATAGGCATGGCTCTCCGATCTCGGGCCTATCTCATCATACTCCTCCAACGGATGAGATTTCTTCTCCTTACTTGCTCCATCATGTTCCTCTTTTCCTACACCAAAGTTATCCAAAGAATTCCTAGGAGATTCTACCAATTCATCTTTCAAGTCATTAAGGCAAATGTAGGAGTCTCCTAAGTCATCTTTCAAATCACTTAAACAAATGTAGGAATCAAAAGTTTGGGAAGAATTGTGGTCATCACCAACATCAAAAGGATATAAGTAAGGATACTCTTCATTTCTCCTTGGGCTAGCATTGATCCTTGACTCACTTGGATCCTCAATTTGCTCCAACAACTCCCTTGCTTGTATTTGTTTATTGAACCCTTCATCACTTCCCAACACAACGACCTCTCTAGCAACTTCCACTTCTTCACTTTTTCTCTTAGCACTCTCTTCAAGTTTAAGGATAGCCAAGGCGTCCGGCTCATTCAAGGCCTTGTTGAAGTGAAAATCGACCTTTTCTTCACCAATCTCAAAGGAAACCTTGCCGTTTTTGACATCAAACCTTGCCCCCGCCGTAGCTAAGAATGGTCTTCCTAAGATTATTGGGACCAAGGGGTCCTCGTGCATGTCCAAGATCACGAAATCATCGGGGACAAAGTACTTTCCAACTCGCACCGGAACGTCATCCAATATTCCCTTAGCCTTGATGATGGAACCGTCGGCCATAGTTAGGGACATATCGGCCGGCTCCATTTCACCCAAATTTGCTCTTCTCCAAATGCTAGCGGGCATCACCGAAACACTTGCCCCAAGGTCACATAAGGCTTGGAAATTTTGAGACCCCACACCAATGGTTATAGCAAAACGACCGGGATCTCCTAGCTTTTGCGGTAACTCCAAGGTCTTGACTTCATCTTGCATTTCAACTATGGACCTCTTCTTGCTCAAAATCTCCTTTAAAAACTTGGCATAAGATGGCATCTCACTCAATGCATCGGTGAACGGGATAGAGATGTTCAAGCCTTGCAAGAGTTTGAGAAACCTCTTGAACTTGTTCTCAACAACATCCTTCGGCTTCTTTGAGGGATATGGAAGAATCGTTGCACCTTGAATCTTGCTTGGATCAACTTCCTTGGACTTCCCTACTTCATTTGCAACACTTCCTGGTTGGACCGACTTGGGCACCATGTCGGGCCCGATGTTGTGACTCTCGGTCCGAGGCAGAGGAGTTGGATCGAGGTCTGTGTACGTCGGTCCCGAGTTGCTCTCGACCTCGGTCCGTGGTGAAGGAGTCGATCTTCTTGCTGGGTCGACTTCGGGGAATGTCGGACCCGACTTTCTGGGTAAGTTGGTCCGACTCTCTTCATTCTTCTTAGGCCCGTGTGGCTCGGGTAGGTTTCGGCCACTTCTCAATCCAATTGCCCGGACTTCATTTTGATTGTTTTGAGCTCGAGGATTCTCCTCGGGTCGGCCCGGAAGTCTCCCATTCTCTCTCGGGGCTTGAGTCGCAATTTGAGCAAATTGATTGTCGACTTGCCTCCTCCATGCACCAAACTCATTGAATTGGGTCCTCATCTCCTTGAACCCATCTCTCATCTCTTGAGCAAATGTTTGTAACTCATTGAATCCCGGTGGTCTATATGGTGGTGGTGGCGCCCTTGGCTCGTTTTGGTTGAAGTTGTTGTTGTAGCCTTGAGCTTGACCGTTGTTCCACCGGCCATTGCCACCATTGTTGAAATTGCCTCTTCCACCGAAATTTCCTCGAACATAGTTTGCCTCCTCAATTCGCTCGGCCAAGCGCACTTGGCTCTCATTTGGACAAACTTGTGTAGCATGTGCAAAGGATCCACACTCCTCACAAGCTCTAGCATTTTGCTTGTAGTAGTGGACTTGCCTCTTAAGCTTGCTCACTTCACCTTCAAGGAATTGGACCTTCACATCCCTATCAATGTCTTCTCCCTTTGGATCATATAACTTCCTTGCACCTTCACCTTGAACTTTCACCTCCTTGCTAGCTTGACTCACCCCATACATGGCCTCATAATCGGATAGCTTGTCAAGTAGCTCCCAAGCTTGATCCGGTGTCAAGTCTATGAACCCACAATCGGTGTGGAGATTGAGCTTATCCTTCGTTACCGGATTGATGCCTTGGAAAAAGATGTCTTGAAGCACATATGGTTGTTGGCCATGAGTAGGACATTGGCGCAACATCTCCTTGAAACGGTCCCATGCTTCGAAGAGGGGCTCATTCGGACCTTGTTGAAAGCTTGCAATCTTCCTTCTTAACTCGGTTGTCTTTGAGGGCGGGAAGAACTTCATCAAGAAAGCGTCATAGAGTGTCTTCCAAGTTGTGATTGACCTAGGAGCTTGGCTCTCGAGCCAATGTGTGGCCTTGCCCCCAAGTGACCATTTGAACGCCTTTAGAAGCACATACTCCAATGTCTCCTCGTCGGTGGAGATCGTCTCACACATATCCACAAATCGTTTAACATGCTCTATGGGACACTCATGTGGACGGCCCTCGAATTGATCGCGCTTGATGAGGGAGATGAATTGCGTCTTGATCTCAAAATTCTTGGCAACCTCGGGAAGCACAATAGCCGGCTCGGGTACCCTCAACTCCGGATGCATGTATTGGCGTGCATTCCGGGGTAGAGCGTTGAGTTGAGCCTCGGCTCTCATCCGTTGCTCCCGTTCTCTTCTTGCCACCTCCTCTTGATTGTCCCTCTCAAGTTGCAATCTAGCCACTTCGGCCCTAAGTTGAGCCAACTCTTCATCAACATGGAGAGCTCGATTCTCCATCCTTTTCCTTCTTCGGGCTTCTTTGAGAATACTTTCCGGATCACTCACAAACTCAAGCTCAAGTGTTCCTCGGGAGGAACGAGCTAGCATACACCTATGAAACAAAAACACAAACCAAAACAAATCAAAAACAAACAAAGGGTTTGGGCTATTCCCTCACCCAAATCACTACCAAAACACAAGAAACTCACCAAATTGGCACTCAATGCACTTAGACTTCCCCGGCAACGGCGCCATTCTTGATTGATCGCCTCGGACGGTGTGCGAGGGTCAAGAGATACAATTTATAACCCGACCCCATTGTAGTACGTGGTGGGTGTCGAACACTCGGGAAGTCTACTCGATCGATGTGCCTAGACACTAGGGAGCTAGAAAGGAGAGCATAAAACAAAGGAAAACAAAGAAAACAGTCGGGACCGACATTGAGGTCACGTCGGGCCCGAGGTTGGCGACAAGAGGAAGTCGGGACCGACGTAGGGTAAGTCGGGCCCGAGGTAGCTGGGTTTTTCGAACTTCAAAGATTAAAAGTAGATCTTGGGCTTTTGGGTTCCTTCTCTAGTAGATTAAGGCTTATCCACCCCAATTCAAGCAATGAGTGATGATCGGACTAGGATCGAGTGCTTTCGCCCTCGTTCCAACCACTTCTACACATCGATCATTGGGGAAATCCCCTTCGAAGCAAGGTCTTGAGATTGACACATGTTCACTTTCGCTACTTTGCCAATCTCAAGCCTTGATTCCCGACTTTCGCAAGGAATTGTAGCTCTATGTAGAGTGGGTTCCTTAGATCAATCACTCAAGGCTATGGAATTGGGGTTTCTAGCCCAAACCTAGCTAGGGTTTTCCCCCATAACCCAAGATCAAGGAGATCTACTCCATGTGGCAAACAAAGAAAGCAAACAAATCAAAAGGGAAAGCAATCAACATCATCAATCTCAAAACAAAGCAAAGTTTCATTCAAAATCAAAAGCAATCCACAAATTCCAATCAAGGGTTTCCAAATCCACAAGATCAAAACAAAGCAAAGCTAATCTATCAACCAAACCTATCAAATCTCCCTCTCCTTGGCCGATTCTCTCTCTTCTCCTTCTCCTCTCCTTCCTCCTTGCTCTCCAAGTATCCTCTTGGCTCCCTTCGAACCCCCCTTTTGGGTGTGTGTGGGGACCCTTTTTGGAACCTCCTTTTGTGAGAGAGTGGGGGGAGGAACCTTTTCTTAGAAGACAAGAGGGCCTTTTATGGATTAAATGAGGGGCAAAAGTGGAAGTCCACAATTTCGTGCCTTGGAGCCCAAGTAGTCCGGTGACCGACTTGGACCGACACGGAGGACCTCGGGCCCGAGTTACTGTGCATGTCGGACCGAGGTTGAGCAAGTCGGGCCCGAGGTTGGTTGCAACTCGGTCCTGACCTCGTTCCACCTTCTTCTTTGTTGGCTTCTCTTGTTCTTCTTCATGGCTTGCTCCTCTCTTTCCCGCTTTAGCTCGGGCCTTGCTCCATGTCTCGACCCTCCTTCAAATAGATCCTTGATTCACGCCAAATTACCTACAAAACACATAAAATGTGCGTAGTCTCCGAATCTCATAGAAATACGGGAACTAAGCTAAAAAGGAACAAAACACACAAGAAAAGGGGAAAAAGAAATATATTTACAAAGGAAATCACATATGAAAACACCACCAAATAGAGAGACATCACCAGCATCATAGTTCGAGCCATGTTTTGCAGTGTTCCATTCTTTCTCTCTGCTACGCCATTTTGTTGAGGAGTCCTCGGCGCAGAAAAATTCTGAGACGCTCCATGTTCATCACAATAGCTATGGAACATGGAATTCTTGAATTTTGTTCCGTTGTCAGACCTGATAGACTTTAATTTCTGCCATGTTGATGCTTCTACTTTCTTGATCCAACTTTTGAACGCCATGAACGTCTCATCTTTGGAACCTAGAAAAAGAGTCCATGTATATCTAGTAAAATCATCAACAATAACAAAAATGTACCTGCTACCACCATGACTTCTCACCCACATGGGACCACACAAATCCATGTGTACCATCTCAAGGGGATGAGAGGTGCTGACTGACAACTTTGGCTGAAAAGATGACTTGCTTTGTTTCCCTTTCACACACTCTTCACACAAGCTTTCCTTTTCTGTAAGAACTTTGGGAAGTCCTATCACCAGATTTTGTGAGTAAAGTTTGTGAATTCCTCGATGATTGCATGACCAAACCTCCTATGCCAGAGGTCAGTCTTGTCACCTACTGTTACAAAGCAAAGTTCTTCTTGTGGTTGAAAACTGGAGTCGAAAAAATATACATTGTTGCGCCTCTTTCCTTTCAGGACCACAAGATTTGATTTCATGTTCTTGATCATAAAGCCATCTGAGGTACAAGATACCTCGTTGTTCCCTTGGTCACAAAGCTGAGCAATGCTCAACAAGTTGTAACCAAGTCCTTTCACCAAGCTTACGTCTTTCACGCTGGTTTTATCATTTAGCTTGACTTCACCTGTTCCAATGATTTCTCCTTGATTGTTGTTACCAAAGGAAATATTTCCTCCAGCATTGATTTGAAGTGAGGACAGAATGCTCTCGTTCCCTGTCATGTGACATGAACACCCGCTGTCAAGGATCCGGCGGATGTTCCCCCTCACTTCAACCTGCAAGAAAGAAATCACGTTTTAACGACCTAGGCCTGCTTAGCCTTCCCGGGTCGGTTAGCATAGCTCACAAAATGATGAATCTGAGATTGTACTACAATAGCTTTCTGTGGACTCTTGGAAATAGAAGCAATATTTGAGGGACCAACATGGTTTTTCCCTTTATCAGTTTTAGGATCTTGCTTCTTTTGTGGTTGTGGAGCTGGTTTCTTTTTGTTCTGATGAGATTTGTCATACCCTTGATTTTTCTTACCAGACCATTGTTTCTTGTTGTTCCCTGTATTCTGGTTTTGAGCCCTTTTGTTAGACTCTTCTAATCTAACCTTACAGTCTTTTTGAATATGATCTCCCCTACCACAGTGATAGCACACCCTATAATATTCGCCAAGATAGCGTTTAGGATGTGGTTTCTGGAGGGTACGTTCCTTCGCACGTTCCTTGGAAGGAACTCTGTGCTGGTTCCCTTGAGACTGTTTAAGATATATTTTATGAGCCGTTTTTCCAGAATACCATTCAGAGTTATCATTTAAATTACTCTCAAGAATTTTAACCCTACCCTCTAGATGAGTGACTTTATCTCTAGCAGATTGAAGTTCCCTAACTTTTCTTTCCATCTTCTCTTCAAAGCTAAGGTCATCGGGAGGATATTCAGTTTTATCTTTTCCATAACCAATACCACACCTAGCCAAATTAAACACAATTTGAGTCCGTTTATAAAGCTCATTCTCTATTTCATCTCTTTTGAGTTTACAAACAAGCAAATCCGATCTAAGCTCGTTATTGGTTTCAATGAGAGTCTTAACATCTTCTTTTAAAACATTACACTCTAAACAAGGAAAACCATTAGTAACCGTAGTTTCTGATAATTTTCCTTCAAGATTAAGACACTTCTCATCAGAAGTCTCTAATTCTTCTTGCATCTTTAAGTTATCTTCGAAAAGCTTTTTAACAAGAATAAGAAGATTAGATTGTTTAGCATTCTTTAAACTGTCAAGGAATTGTTCAAGAGTTACCTCTGGGTCAGTATCTTCAGTCTTCAGAGTCATGGCACAGACTTTTGGTTCAGATTCATCATCTGAGTCAAGATCCCATGCAGTGATGTAGGCCTTCTTCTTCTCATTCCCAGACTCGTTACCTTTGGGACAACTCTTTGCATAGTGACCCTTTTCTTGACAGTTGTAGCACGTAACGTCCTTGATATCCTTCTTCTCTGAGTTGGTCTTCTCTTGTTCCTTCCATGCTCCTTATTTTTTGCCTTTCTTGTAGAAAGCCCTCATTGTTTTTGTTATGAGCGCCACGTCAAAGTCCTCCTCTGTAGTATACACCCCTCTTCTTGCAGTGATGTTCTCAATGTCTTTTTCCACTTTGAGAGCAATACTCTTGTCAGAACTTGAGATTCTACTTTTGACTTTTTCATATCGCTCATAGTCCGTCACCTTTCCAAAGATCTCATGAAGAGTGCAAGTCTTCGTGATTGGATTTTCTCTTAGCAAGCCTCTTGTAACAACATACTTAGGACCGAGACCATCAACAATCACAGAAACCTTCTCTGAATGTGTGATGGATTTCTCGATACCCAGATGATTGATGCGATTCACTAAAGCCTCAAACCGAGATTGGTATGTTGCAATGGTTTCTCCATCCTCCATCTTGAAGTTGTAGAATTCCTTCTTAGCCTCCTTTTGATGGCTTTCCTTCAGATCCGTGCTCCCAATGTGCATCTGCTCAATGGCCGCCCAAGCTTCTTTTGTGGTTTTGCAGTTCACCACTCTTAACAGATCTTCAGCACCCAAGGCATTGTTCTTGAGCCACGTGGCAAAGAGGATTCTCCAGTGGTCGTACTCTCCAGGAACAAGAAGTGGAGGCTTGTTGTTTCCAATCCCAACGTTGTGAGTGTTGTTTGAAGTCATTATGTATTCCTGCACTAACACACAATCTAGAGCAAACCTGCTCTGATACCAATTGTTGGCGTGACGCATTAGTAACAAGTCAGGGAACTAGTAATGTTCCCTGGGCAGTGGAAATAAACAATAAGAACACAAAATTTAGAGAGGAAAACATTCTGTCTGACCAACCAAGTCGTAGAAAGAAAAACCTCTACCTTTGAGACTCCTCTCAGAGGATTTTCAATAGAATACTTTTATTAAGTTTCAACGATTACAAGGCAAGTCAAGTTCCCTGGTAACTAAGGCACCAACCAAAGTTCAACCAACTAGACTTCTACAACCCTAAGCGTAAACCTAAGACAAAGTAAACTACTGACTTACTCGTGGATTCTTTACCAGAAAAAGCCACACACTCGTACACTTGAAAAGCTCTCTCTCCAAGTTCGTCGTCTTCAACCACTCTCTTTAACCCTAGCTATTTATAAGATAAGTTAAGCCTGATCTCACACATAATTCTTGCCTAATTACGCTGATATTCCACTTAACAAATCCCACACAATAAGGAAAAGATTGTTTGTGATTTCGAATCCTCAACCATGCCGATTCTTGCCAAAACCGAATGATCTCGGATTTCCCTAGATAAGATCGTGTGAAGATTGATCTTATCTTCTCTTTTATCTCCTTAAGCAACCGCATACAGCTGTAAATCTTCGTAGAAGATTGCTCGCAGAAGAGGTCGCTCGTTTGCACACTCCTCTTTTTATGTTGCGCACTCAGCTATGGGCGGATTCATAATCCGCACAAGAAAAACCGGTTTTTTACCGAACCATGGACGGATCCTAAACTTGTACAAAAAACGACACCGGTTTTCGGAAAAAAACCGGCTTTATGGACGGATTCCGGATGCGCCCAAAAAAAGCCCCTTTGGGCGGGTTCCCGGCACGCCCATAATGTGCGGGTTTGAGACCCGCACATAAAAGGGTATTTTGGAAAAACGGCCCCTTTGGGCGGGTTCCCGTCACGCCCATATTGTGCGGGTTCTAAACCCGCACATAAATTAGGGTTTCAACCGACATAACGCGTCTTTTATACAGCGGCCGAGTTTTTTACTATTCAATTTTCAATTGTTAATTCCACTAAACAAGAGAGCATATACGACAAAGTGCATTCTCGTGAGATGTCGACTTCGAGTAGCGGGTCCACAAAGACGGCATCGTTTAGCGGGTCATCCTATTCGTCGGATTCAACCTCTTCTGTGGGAAATCTTTCTCTTCCCGATAATGAATTGGTTAGTATATGTTGAATCCTTAAATTATAATATATCTGTTTAGTTTATACTTTATTGGTTGTCGGTCGATTTTAGTTTAGGTTGAAATTTGAAATTATTGGTTGTCGGTCGATTAGTAGCGTCGTGTCTAATTTGGAGTATGAAATTTAAAATTTATTTCGTAATGATGATGATGATCATATTTTATTTGATTTTTTTTAATACTTGCAAGTTCGTAGTTATTACAGGCCTAGTTTAAAGGTTTTCGGTTTTATTCATAGGTTTGTCCGTATAGTGAGCATGTTGATCACACGGAAGTCGACTTCTCTACGTACTTTAATAACAATGATGGATTTGATACAATGGAAGATTTGAGGCAATGGGTTAAAACTATCGGTCTTGGTATGTCTATGATCATAACGACCAAGTCGTCCAAACACGATAAGATCATTTTACAATGTTCAAGGTCGGGTAAGTATAGTCGGGGAGGAAGAATGAGGTGAAGAAAGCACAGGATTCGATGAAGAACGAGTGTCCGTTTGAGTTGCATGGGTTGTTTAGGAGAGGGAATTCATATACACCCTCTCGTTGGACATTATCGGTGATAAGAGGGTTCCATAACCATGAGCTTCCCCCGGATTTGAAAGGGGTTATGGGTGCACATCGTCTTAGTGCGGAGGAGCGCAACCACATAATACTTGCTAGTACGTCGGGTACAAAGCCTAAGTCCATCTTTTTGGAACTTATCCAAAAGAACCCCGAAAGCTTACTATCGAGGACACAAGTCTATAATTTCAAGGCGTCTCAAAGGAGGATTTCAATGGGTAAATTGAATGTGACAAAATACTCCTTGGCGTGGTTGAAGGAGAAGGGATATTTCACCGACATGATGAGCGAGAGGCAAAAAGATGGGGAGTTGGCGGTGAGCGCGTTGTTTATTAGTCATCCTGACTCACGACATTTGTTGAGGATGTTTCCGAATGTCGTTATCATGGATTGCACGTACAAGACCAATAGGTATGTCATCTCGTTTATGTACCACGTTTTTGTTATTGAGTTGTTTTAGTGATCATTAATTCTTTATATATAACTATTTGTTGTCAATGTCTAGGTATGGATGGCCTTGTTTGGTTTGTAGGGATGACATCCACAAACTTGACGTATTGTATTGCTATTGTCTTCATGAGGAAGGAGAAGACGGAGTACTTCAAATGGGCACTCTTGCGATTGAAGTTCTTATTCGGCAACCAAAAGCCACGTTGTTTCATGTCGGATAGAGAGCTTGGAGCATTGAAGGCGGTGAAGAGTGTCTTCAAGGTCCCCCACTTCTTGTGTCAAGTCCATGTGGCTCGGAACGTGAGGGCATATGCAAAGACACAAGATATAGACCCGGAACGATTCACTAGTAGCGTTCGTCGAGTTATGAGGTCACACACCGAGGAGGAGTATGAGGCCCGACATGAACATTTTCGGAATATATGGAACGGCAAAGGTGGAACCGGTTTGGTGTCATATGTTGAGAAGACATGGCTCACTCCGCATAAGGAGAAGCTAGTGAGTGCGTGGTCCGATCATATTCTACATTTTGCAACAAGAACTACTAACCGGTAACCTTACCCTCCTATCATTTTTGTTCAATATTATTTCTCCGATTTTTTTTGTATATATATATTTATTTATTTGTTTTCGTCTTATAGGGTTGAGGCTCAACACTCTATGCTAAAAGACATGTTGCAATCTTCCGTTGGAGGCTTTGACACGATCATACAACACTTGGATAACATGTTTATGGATCAAGTTCGTCGATTCCAAGAGGAGATGGGAAGGAGTAGATCGGTGACACCGGTTGAAAAACTAGATGGACCCGAATGGAAGAAGGTTTTCTTCGACCGCATAGTGAGAAGGTGTTCGAGAGAATGCATTAAATTGCTATTGCAACAAGTACAAAGAGCGAAAGATGGGGAGATATCCGACGAAGTGAGTCCTCGAGACCGTTGGTGGAGTACCTCTATGGGATTGCCTACACCCCAAACGATCAAGGGATATGTTAAAGAAAGCATCCGGTTGGTTCCCGATGAAGTTGATATATATTGGAGGCAAGTCCGGTGGGAAGGTTTGGGGGCGAATGATCGATTGCCCGATGATGGGGTCAAAGTTTCGTACGAGAAGAAGATATTGGGGAAGTTTTGGTCCAAGTTGCAAGCGGGGGAAATTCCCAAGGATACTATCTTCAAGGTCGCCCAAAAGGTGGTGGAGTGTGAAGACCCCCGTTCGGCTAATTTGCAAGACGCCTCTCGTGGTGAAGCCGATAAGGGAAGGCCAAGGGGGAGTGAGAAGAAGAGTAGTACTAAGAGGGGGAAGACATGGGAGGAGTACATTGACGACGAGAATAGTAAAGGCAAGGAGAAGACGATGACGAAGAGGAAGAGGGGGGAGGAGAAGAAGAAGGAAATGGAGGAGAAGAAGAAGAGGAAGGAGGAGGAGATGCAAAAGAGGGATGAAGAAAAGAAGAAGAAGAGGGAGGAGGAGAAGAAGAGGAAGGAGGAGGAGAGGCAAAAGAGGGATGAAGAAAAGAAGAAGAAGAGGGAGGAGGAGAGGAAGAAGAGGGAGGAGGAGAGAAAGAAGAAGAAGGAGGAGAAGAAGCGCACTACCGTTGTGTCGCCTAAGTCGACGTATGACCTTGATTTTGATTGGTGTAATGACACGATTGACCCCTTAATGTTTCAATACATATCTCGGCACCAAGATGTAGAGGGTGATGGTCATTGTGGTTATCGATCACTTGCCGTGTTACTAGGTGAAGATGAAAGTAAGTACATGGATGTTCGGTTGACTCTTTCGAATTACATTGTACAACATCAAAATAAGTTGGAATTGGTGTACGAGGAAAATGGTGGAATACCGAGACTTGTTCAAAAAGTGAGCATGACAACATCCCCATGCCATAAAGAGGGTTGGATGGTAGTTCCGATGATGGGGTTGGTGTTTGCGACTTTGCACAAAGTGGCCGTCGTCGTGTTGAGTAGATTTGGGCCGCACACATGCCTCCCATTGTGGGCCGATGAGGGAGATAAGCCTCCTTTGACTGTATATGCTATGGCACTTGTCGGGACCCCCAACGCTGGACATTTTGTACCGGTATGTTTCTTTGACCAAAAGCTTGATTTTAATCTAAATTTGATAGCATATTTTAATAATGTTACATTGTGTGTAGATTTGGTTAGAAAACGATGAATGTCCTATTCCCCCACCGCCTAGACAATGGACAACATACAAGCAACCGAGTGTGGATGGATGGGAAACGCACCACCGCTACAAGAGCCGAATGCAAGAGTATGAGGTTCGACGAGCGAGTTCTGGACGAGGACCTATATTTACTTAGGGTTGTAATTAATGTTATATATTATAGTTACACTTTTGACTACTATATGTAAAAATGAAATATTTTTATTTAAATAAAGCGTCGTCGTTTTTATATTAAAATCGAAATTTTTTGTTGCGCAATCGAATATAGAAACGGGGTCAAAACGCGACCGAGTTTTTTTCGCCCCGAATCGCGTCTACCACTGTTTTGGATACTGGCGTAGAAACGCCCACATAGGCGGATATGGGACACGCCCATATGGGCGCATTTGCAACCCGCCCAAGGGGTTTAAGCGCCCACATATGGACGGATTTGTAATCCGCCCATAAGGTTTAGGGTTTGTAGATCGGACACACATTTGGGCGGATTTGTAAGCTGCCCACTTGGGCGGATTTGTAAGCTGCCCACTTGGGCGGATTAGGGTTTAGTGTTTAGGGTTTAGGGTTTAGTGTTTTGATTTTTGATTTGGAACACGCCTATACGGGCTTTCTCGTATTAAAATTTAATAACTTGTGCGGGTTATAAATCCGCACAAAATGTTAATGTGTTTATGGATGTCATTTAACTTATAAATACAACCATGTTGTCCTTCAATCATCAAATAATCCTTCCAAGCCTCACATATCTTAGTTGCAACTAACGAACCACTCATTGAGAATTCTTAAACCATTATTCAACGTGATAGTGGACTTTATCGGTTGATGGCTTCTCGTTGTGCTGAGTAGCTAGGGCAAATGATGTATATGAGTTGAACCATCGTAAGAAATGTCTAGTAGAAAGCGTCAAACGCCACTATAAGCTCATCGTAAGCAATGTATAGGAGAAAGCGTCAAACTTCATATATCACTTTAAAATATCATGTTTAACTATCAAACCTCATGTCTAATTTCATATATTACTTCTCTTAGACTCAATCTATTCATGTTTGTTTTGTATGGAAAGTGGCATAGGAGGTCTTGAACCATTTAATTAAGCTCATGTATGTTTTATTTCGATCTTATTTTGAATTTATATACCTTAAAACTCTAAACCATAAACCAAAACCCTAAACCCTGTTGTGCTAGTTTTAAACACGGCCAATATAGGCGGGTTCACAACCCGCCCATACAATGACGCTGACATGGCTATTATGGCGCCAATATAGGCGGGTTCAAAACCCTCCCATGGCGCCAATATGGGCGGGTTCAAAACCCTCCCATGGCGCCAATATGGGCGGGTTCAAAACCCGCCCATATTGTGTTAAAAATTTTGTTAAAATAATTTTTTTTATTTTCCTTTCTAAATTATAAATAATACCCACTTTTTGTGTTAAAATTTCAAATTAAATTTAAAGCAGAACCAAGTCTGTTGTAAAATTTGTGCCACGTGACATTTTAATAGAATTAGATTTTCGTTATCTTTTTAGGGTTAATGACTAAGATTATATGTGATATCCCTATTTTTTGATTTTTAAATAAAATATGACTATTTTTGATTAATTATAAATAAAAATAAAATAGGTTTAAAACAATTCATACAACGTCAACAATCCAAAATCGTAGAAATCGTCATAACATAATCTAAAACAATCCATACAACGTTAACAATCCAAAACTAAATCCAAACAACAATCCAAACTAAATAAAAAAAGCAATCCAAACAACAATACGAATACAAAATAACATAAATGTCAACACAATCGATCTGCCCAATCGGGGTCGTTTTCCAGGTCAGCCCAACCCCGGACCTCTCTCTCAGCCTCCTCTCTCGCCTCCTCTCTCGCCCTCTCTTCCGCCATCCTAGACGACTCCCCTCGTTCCCAAATGGATGGGACACGATCCCTGCGCTCGGCCGATCTCGACGACTCCGGCGGCCTCTACGATGCTCGACTCAAAGGGGGAGCAACCGGTGTAACGTCCAGCCCACAGAGACCTCCCAAGTAAGGTAAATCAATCTGAGCAAGCCCCTCTATGGCCGAAAGCACGTGTGCCCTAATCAGCTGGAAACGCTGCAATATAAAACGACATATGCAATTAGATCATATTTATATACACAACTCAAAAGTAATTCTTAGATAATATAAACACACTCACCCTGTGAAAATCGACAGCCGGAAGAGGGGCTCGAACGATGCGCGGCTGAACGGGCGCCCTCGGACACACATACGGATGCGAGATCTGCAAGAACCAGTCCAAGTACTCGTCGTCGACGTCCCATTGAGTGACAGCACATGGCGACGTGAGGATGAATGGACAAATGTGGTCCATAACTGTACCCCACCCGTAATACTCGTCGTCGAAGTCGAGGATGTACCTTGACTTCCCCTTAAGAGACCACGGGCGATGAGAGACGCGTGGTATGATAACGTCCAAAGGTCGACTCTGAACTCGTCCCCACTGCCGCACGCATCTCTCGGGCATGTACATAGATGTCGAGGTATCGGATGGTGCCCCGATACCTCGACGTCGGATACTGGACATCCAGGTCAACCCGAGAATAGGGGGTCCAACAAACCTGAAATATAAAGAAATGACGTCGGGAAACGTAAATTTAAAAATAACGATTCATTACAAAAATATAAGAACGGATACGTACATCCTCCGGTCGGTAACAGTCGAGGATGCGCCGATAGTAGATCGACATATCGTACGTCTGTAACATTGTGCGATCGACCCGATAGCGACATGCTCTTCTCTCATCGTCCTCTGCTCCAGGCAACGGGTTCGGGTTGCCAGGGAAATAGATGAAATACATCCATATCCACATCTATGGCACCCCGAAAAAAATAAAATCAGTTCACTTTACGAAGATTTCGAAAAGACATTTTCAATCAAAACTACCAATTACCTGAAGAAGATATGAGCAACCCGCCATCTGAGCCACCCCGGCCCGTGAAGCCTCCCCGAGATTGCGGTAGAGAAATGCCAACGTGCCGACGCCCCATGCAGTCTCGACAACCCGACCCCAATCCTCAAACAACGCCAACATATCAACATCTACACTGTTCGTGGATTTGTCCACGAACAAGCTGGTGGACAAGTAATGCCACAGAAAACCGGCAGCTATGCACTCTGGCGGGTAGTCGGAAGCCATCATCACAAGTAACTGATCGAAGAAATCTCGGCTGTCTAGATGACCATCCCTAAGGTCCTTCAGGAAGTCACGCTGGCCGGGGAACACATAGTCGTCCGTCGTGCCAAACATATACTCAACCATATCAACACACTCAGTAGAGGAGAAAGTGTGAGCTACCTCGTGCCCCTCAATCGGCAAACCGAGGATGATGGCAACGTCGTGGAGCGTAATCGTCATCTCGCCCCACGGAAAATGAAAGTTGTTGGTCTCTGGATGCCAACGCTCTACAAAAGCAGAAATGAGGCTATGGTCGACTTTGCCGAAATCGAAGTACAATAGCTGTGTCAGGCCGGTCTGTCGAATCATCCATAACCACGAACCCTGTGCAACATCAACGTCGGCGGACGGAATGTGAGCCCTCCATTGGGCAAACTCCCTCAGTCTGCTGTGACACGTAATACGTCGAACAAGTCCGTCCATGTCGTTCCTAAACGGGCCGAGTGACTTCCAAATCAAGTCGGCGATGTGTGTATGGAAATCCCGTAATACAGATGGATCGTCGATCCCATACGGTGTCTGCTCGGGCAAGTCGGCCTGTGGAGGTTGTGCCTCTGTCCCCCCAACAGAATCTACAACCACCTCATCCAAATAAATCTGAGTCGGGTCGGAGGGCAAAGTATCAGACTGCGGAGGGTCGGACTGGGGCGGATGCGATAATGACGACGACGGCTCGTTTGGAGCCTCTCCCGTCCCAACAGAATCCCGGTAAGCCTCTGTCGTCCCAACAGAATCAACCAGCATATCCTCTAACTGAGTCGGTGGGACCTCATCATGGAGAGGCTGATTCTCTCCTGTCGCAGCAGACTCAGGATCGGGACGAGCATCCGGCTCGGAGGTCGACTCTTCGTGTCGTCTCTTTCGACCCGAAGCCGTGACAAAACGAATCTCAGTAACTGTACCATCAGCTACAGACTGTCGTAAGTGTTCTACTACCTCCTGTTATTTAATATATTATTAGTTATTTAATAATTTTGCCTCATTTATTTTATTTCACTCAAACTAATCATAATTTTTACTATTTCTATTTACGATTGTTACCACATAAAAATAAAAATTTTAATGTAATAAATACATTATTTTTACGTTACAATTTCTAATTTTTTATTTTTGTTATACAATTTTTTGAAATAATATAATTTATAATCAAATAAATATATTATTTCTACAAGGTACGATTTCTAATTTTTACGTTACGATTTCTAATTAGTATCATACGATTTCTAATTAGTATTATACAATTTCGCTAAATCAATTATATCCATTTCATATAATATAATTTCTAATCTAATATGCATTTCATATATATTTCCCTAAATAAAGTATATGCGTTTTATTTAATATAATTTCTAATCTAATATGCATTTCATATATATTTCGCTAAATCAATTATATGCCTTTCATATAATATAAATTCTAATCTAATATGCATTTCATATATATTTCGCTAAATAAAGTATATGCATTTTATATAATATAATTTCTAATCTAATATGCATTTCATATATATTTCACTAAATCAATTATATGCCTTTCATATAATATAAATTCTAATCTAATATGCATTTCATATATATTTCACTAAATCAATTATATGCCTTTCATATAATATAAATTCTAATCTAATATGCATTTCATATACATTTCGCTAAATAAAGTATATGCATTTTATATAATATAATTTCTAATCTAACATGCATTTCATATATATTTCGCTAAATCAATTATATGCATTTCATATACTATAATTTCTAATCTAATATGTATTTAATATAAATTACGCTAAATAAAATATATTTAATTTTATTTTGATATTAAAAAATACCTCCTCGGTCGTTCTTCTCTGACACACTCGACGACCCGGATCCGCACCCTCCGTCTCTGTCAATCCGCTCGGGCCCACTCCCACCTCCATCTCTACCGCTGGCGCCATTTGTACCACCAACTCCGGTGCCACCTCCCCCACCACCGCCGGCGCCATCTCCCCCACCACTGGCAGCGCCACCACCCCCACCACTGCCGGCGCCGAAGCTTCTCCCTCCCTGCTCCCACCTCCACTCGGGCCCACTCTGTCAATCCGCTCGGGCCCACTCCCACCTCCATCTCTACCGCTGGCGCCATTTGTACCACCAACTCCGGTGCCACCTCCCCCACCACCGTCGGCGCCATCTCCCCCACCACTGGCAGCGCCACCACCCCCACCACTGCCGGCGCCGAAGCTTCTCCCTCCCTGCTCCCCGCCGCCACCGTTTCTCCACCTCCGCTCCCCACCGTTGTTGACTGGTTTGCGGAACCAGAACCCGCCGAAGAAGACGGTGCATGGGCGGAGGACAAATCCGTCGAAGAAGCCACCACCACCACGCCGGATTCGCTAGCCATTTGGGTCTCCATCGTCGAATTCTTCTCAGCTCGGGATTCCATATGTATTTGACCAATTTATCGCTCTCAATTGCTCGGAATCTCTGAGTTCTCGAATTGGAAACGGAGAAAGGTAGAAGACGAGGTGCGGCCCGGCGTGAGTTTACAAGCACAAGAAGGATAACATGATTGGAAGTGAACTTTCCACGGCGTATGTTTTGAGCTTTACGAGGTACTTTTATATATATATATATATAGGTTTTGGTTCAAGTGAGACCCACCCTTGTGGTGAGACCTTTGGCTTAAAGTGAGGACTAATCTCAACCATTAGATTTACATCATCACTATATAATGGATGGTCAAGAATTTTTGATTTTTTGATTTTTTGATTTTTTGATTTTTTGATTTTTTGATTTTTTGATTTTTTGATTTTTTGATTTTTTGATTTTTTGATTTTTTGATTTTTTGATTTTTTGATTTTTTGATTTTTTGATTTTTTGATTTTTTGATTTTTTGATTTTTTGATTTTTTGATTTTTTGATTTTTTGATTTTTTGATTTTTTGATTTTTTGATTTTTTGATTTTTTGATTTTTTGATTTTTTGATTTTTTGATTTTTTGATTTTTTGATTTTTTGATTTTTTGATTTTTTGATTTTTTGATTTTTTGATTTTTTGATTTTTTGATTTTTTGATTTTTTGATTTTTTGATTTTTTGATTTTTTGATTTTTTGATTTTTTGATTTTTTGATTTTTTGATTTTTTGATTTTTTGATTTTTTGATTTTTTGATTTTTTGATTTTTTGATTTTTTGATTTTTTGATTTTTTGATTTTTTGATTTTTTGATTTTTTGATTTTTTGATTTTTTGATTTTTTGATTTTTTGATTTTTTGATTTTTTGATTTTTTGATTTTTTGATTTTTTGATTTTTTGATTTTTTGATTTTTTGATTTTTTGATTTTTTGATTTTTTGATTTTTTGATTTTTTGATTTTTTGATTTTTTGATTTTTTGATTTTTTGATTTTTTGATTTTTTGATTTTTTGATTTTTTGATTTTTTGATTTTTTGATTTTTTGATTTTTTGATTTTTTGATTTTTTGATTTTTTGATTTTTTGATTTTTTGATTTTTTGATTTTTTGATTTTTTGATTTTTTGATTTTTTGATTTTTTGATTTTTTGATTTTTTGATTTTTTGATTTTTTGATTTTTTGATTTTTTGATTTTTTGATTTTTTGATTTTTTGATTTTTTGATTTTTTGATTTTTTGATTTTTTGATTTTTTGATTTTTTGATTTTTTGATTTTTTGATTTTTTGATTTTTTGATTTTTTGATTTTTTGATTTTTTGATTTTTTGATTTTTTGATTTTTTGATTTTTTGATTTTTTGATTTTTTGATTTTTTGATTTTTTGATTTTTTGATTTTTTGATTTTTTGATTTTTTGATTTTTTGATTTTTTGATTTTTTGATTTTTTGATTTTTTGATTTTTTGATTTTTTGATTTTTTGATTTTTTGATTTTTTGATTTTTTGATTTTTTGATTTTTTGATTTTTTGATTTTTTGATTTTTTGATTTTTTGATTTTTTGATTTTTTGATTTTTTGATTTTTTGATTTTTTGATTTTTTGATTTTTTGATTTTTTGATTTTTTGATTTTTTGATTTTTTGATTTTTTGATTTTTTGATTTTTTGATTTTTTGATTTTTTGATTTTTTGATTTTTTGATTTTTTGATTTTTTGATTTTTTGATTTTTTGATTTTTTGATTTTTTGATTTTTTGATTTTTTGATTTTTTGATTTTTTGATTTTTTGATTTTTTGATTTTTTGATTTTTTGATTTTTTGATTTTTTGATTTTTTGATTTTTTGATTTTTTGATTTTTTGATTTTTTGATTTTTTGATTTTTTGATTTTTTGATTTTTTGATTTTTTGATTTTTTGATTTTTTGATTTTTTGATTTTTTGATTTTTTGATTTTTTGATTTTTTGATTTTTTGATTTTTTGATTTTTTGATTTTTTGATTTTTTGATTTTTTGATTTTTTGATTTTTTGATTTTTTGATTTTTTGATTTTTTGATTTTTTGATTTTTTGATTTTTTGATTTTTTGATTTTTTGATTTTTTGATTTTTTGATTTTTTGATTTTTTGATTTTTTGATTTTTTGATTTTTTGATTTTTTGATTTTTTGATTTTTTGATTTTTTGATTTTTTGATTTTTTGATTTTTTGATTTTTTGATTTTTTGATTTTTTGATTTTTTGATTTTTTGATTTTTTGATTTTTTGATTTTTTGATTTTTTGATTTTTTGATTTTTTGATTTTTTGATTTTTTGATTTTTTGATTTTTTGATTTTTTGATTTTTTGATTTTTTGATTTTTTGATTTTTTGATTTTTTGATTTTTTGATTTTTTGATTTTTTTTTTTTGATTTTTTGATTTTTTGATTTTTTGATTTTTTGATTTTTTGATTTTTTGATTTTTTGATTTTTTGATTTTTTGATTTTTTGATTTTTTGATTTTTTGATTTTTTGATTTTTTGATTTTTTGATTTTTTGATTTTTTGATTTTTTTTTATTTTTTTTTATTTTTTTTCGAATTTTTTTTCATATTTTTTATATTATATTCTTTGTTAAAAAAAGCTTTAAAAATATTAAATATGACAGTTCAATTTTTATATACTACGAGTTTATTTTTATACACTAGAAGTTCAATTTTTTTATATTAGGAGTTCAATTTTCAATATTGTATGAGTTCAATTTTTATATTCTACGAGTTCATTTTTTATCTATGATAAGTTCAATTTTTATGTGCTTTGAGTTCATTTTTAAAATAATTCGATTTTCGCAAAACTAAAAAAATAGCAAAAAAATAAAAAAAATAAAAATAAAAATAAAAATAAAATAAAAAAATAAAAAAAAAATTGAAAAAATCTTGATCATTGAATACATAATAGAGGGGTAAATCCAATGGTTGAGATTAGTCCTCATTTTAAGCCTTGGATGTACCACAAGGGTGGTCCTCACTTGAACCATGCCCTATATATATATAGTATTAGGCTCTAGAGAAACCCCTAGTTCTAGAGAAACGGAGGAAACAAGGAGAGCCCTTAGATTTAGATTTTTGGATGGTTGAGATTTAAAAAAAAGAGGTGCACATGGGTATTAATTTGGTGAAACTAGTGGATTATATCCACTTTCTCTCTCCATATCTCACATAAATCAATTTCCGATTTATATTTTTCTCTTTCATTATTATTTCCATTCAGTTACCAAAAAAACCTCTCTATTATATTCCATTCCATATCCTGAAATATCTTTCATTTGCTCTCACATTGCCTTCATCCCCGGTAAATTTATTTACATCGCCTTCATCTGAAAGCTTAATCTGATGTTGAACTCACGCAAGTTGAAGAGACGAAAAACCCTGGATGATTCTCCATTTTTGTGTGTTTCGCCTTCTGTGCAAGCGAAATAAGGTAATCAATCGGTCTCTATTTCCTCGGCGTATGATTAATTCATATGTTCTCGATGGGATTTTATGTACATATGGATTATTCGAAAACCCTCCAAAAAAATTTGGCTTATTTTTTGCTTGATGGGGTTTCATTTTCGGTGAAATTGGCCCTGAATTTATGATTTATTTCCTGATTTTGTGAATTAAAATACACGTTTTGATTTTCACAAGATTGCATCTTGTACGTTTTTTAGGGTTTAGATTGATTTTTTTATATAAAATAAACATTGAGACCAATTTGATTAGTAGGTAAGGTAAACATTATGAAAATGTATACAACAGATCTACACATGGATGGGTATTTAGGGTTGATAAAGGTAAAAATGAAAATTTGACGACATTAATTAGTAGAAACGATTCATATTGCTCTCAGATCTTTCATTTGCCTAAGACATGATATGCCATTCTCACTTGCAGGAATAGTGTTTACCGCTAGCAGGATTCAAGTGCAGTTGAAGAAACTAAGAAAAAGATGTAATAATGTTCGAGATAGTATACTTAATATTCAGATATATTTTATACATATTCGAGTTTTTTTGTTCACATGTTCAAAATTGTGAAGTTAATATTTATATATATTGTATACATGTTCGAGATTTTGTACTTAATATTCATATATATTATATACAGATTCAAGTTCTTTTGTACACATGTTCAAAATTGGGAAGTTAATATTTAAATATATTGTGTATATGTTCGAGGTTTTATACTTAATATTCATATATATATATATATATTGTATAAAAATTCAAGTTTTTTTTGTACACATGTTCAAAAATCTGAAGTTAATATTCAGATATATTGTGTACATATTTGAGATTTTGTACTCTATATTAAGATGTATTGTATACATATTCGAGATTTTGTATTTATTATTCAGATATATTGCAAAACATGTTCGAGATTTTGTATTTATTATTCAGATATATTGCAAAACATGTTCGAGATTGTATACTTAATATTCGATTTCATACTTTGTTTTGTTCAAGATTTACACTCAAATATTCATATATAATTATAATTATATACATCACTTCTACAATGACATATTCGAAAATGTGTTATTCATATTCATTGACACATATTGGTTTGTTCGATATTTAAACTAACATATTCAGATATAACACATGACAACTACAAAGTGGATTGTATATTTAAACAACGACAAATTCGAACAATCTTTGAACAATATTCAGAAAATATTGAATAATATTCAACCCCATACAACATAATTACGATATTCAAAAAGTATTGAAACATATTCAACCTCATACAACATATTACGCTAGCCATAATTATTCAAATTTTGAATTTGAATTTTACGCCAAATAGAAATAAAATGGAAGTTTGATTTTTAATTTTAAAATATTCCAACAAATCCCTATAATTTTGCACTTTCTATTTCAACAACTAACTTGCCATATTCAAGTAATTAATCCCCATATATGTTATTATGCTCCCTCAATCATAACCATTAATCTTCCCAAATCCAACGCTCCTAATTATTTCCCCAGTTTCTCTGTAACTTCCGTTTCTCTTGAACCCTCCCCTATATATATATATATATATGAGGCTTCTCAGTCTTTAGATTTTAAAAAAACTAACTTTAGATTTAAAAAAAAACTAATAGATAAGATTTTTTAAAATAACATATATAATTGGAAGTGAACTTTGCATATATGGCGTATGGTTAGCTTTACGAAGGGCTTGAGCGTGCGTGCGTGTGTATGTATGTATGTATATATATATACTAGGCAAAATGGGCGTGCTTCGCACGCCCAAGATTTACCAAAATTAATACATTACAATGGATTTAATTTTTCTTCAGGATTGAACAATGAACTGATTGCACCTAAAAAAAATCTCAAGTTCAAAAAAAAAATACTAAAGAGACATTTGGATTAAACGAAAGGAGGAAAATTACTTTTCGACAGGAAAGAGAGAAGTGGAAAACAGAACAAACATACGCTAAGCACGAGAGAGAGAGAAGAAGCATCCGAAATTCCGATCCCGTCTTCTTAGCGAGCGAAAGATTTTACAACCACCAACGAAGCTTAGAAGACATCAATACTCTAGCAATTCCCAATCCATAAGATTCTCTTCATTTTGTAAGTGCAAATCTGTGTTTGGCGTGCCTCTCTTTTCTCCATGTAACTTCACAAATTTTACAGTTTCACATATATTTGTTCCAATTTGCAATTTGTATTACCGAATGGGAAAAAGGGAATCTATCTATTGCATTTTAAATCCAGCTTGAGTAAATCTGGATGTGTTTTGGTTTGATTTTTAGTTCTAGCGAATTTCAGGTGAGGTTTGGCAGTGTAGCAAAAAGTTTGACCTTTGGGAAGATGGCGAGGATTAAGCCTCAGGCTTTGCTGCAACAAAGCAAGAAAAGAAGGCTCCTGGTCGCATCAGTCTCACAAAGATCGTCTTCTTCAGCTTAATTGGTTTACTTTCCCTTTATTGTGTGGTATCTACTTTCAAATATCTGTCTTACAGGTGTGTCTGGTGTATTAGATTTTAGTGCTATTTTTCTACCCTTGAATTTTTTATACTTAAGTAATTCAGATTCAATTTATGATATATTTTTTGCATCACTATTGTTTGCAACTTATGAATCAACTGGAAGAGGAAATGAATCAATATAGTATATCTCAGGAAAAGAAGTAATTTTGTGAAGATCTTATACTAATTCAACATCTAGTTTGACACTATTCTTGCCTTTTATGTCTACTGTCGGGTCAGCTAATCAAGGAGATCAGGCATAATATATTGGGCGCAAGGTAAAAAAAAATTGTCTACCATTTGAATTTGTAGTTACTCAAATATACATATTGATAATATTATAGCATTGTTAATATACTGTAATGTATTTTGTAATCTAGGGGCTTGAAAATCTGAAGGATCATGATGTCCCTAGATATGCAGTGAGTAATTGTTGTTTCATGAAATTTTTTCTGAGTATTGAATTCTCATATGTATGTTATGATTTTCTTTCTTTTTGGGATTACAAGGTACACTCACGATACTTTCTAAATATGAGAGTCAACTTCCAAGAGATTGACCATCAAGTTTGAGTTCACAAAGCAGTATAAGTACAAGTAGATAATAGGAACATGTTTATGTCAGTTAGAACTTTAGATTTCCTATTGCATATTATTTAATGGTTCCCGAGGAATCAAGGTTTGATATAACTGCAAAGTAATGCATTTTCTATTAGGCATCTAGTTTTTGGTTTCTATAGTTATGCTTGGTGTGTTTTGCCACAAAGCAAGAATCAAATCTCTGTCGGTATTTACTCGTGCATCTTTCCTTTTGTGCCTAGATTCAGAAAACATCAAAAGGCATGATAACTGTGGAATTTCTCAAGGATAATTCCCCTGAAAGTGTGGATGAATTCATTAATCTATGGTGAGTACATAATACCTCAAGTTTGAGAACTTTGGTTTGTCTCTATTCTAAATGATACTTTTTTAGTATGTTAGTGACATAGTGATAGTTTATCTGCTTAGTTGTTGAGGTGATTCTCAACTGCAATGATCTTCTACTTAGAATCAATGTTGTTTGTCTTTCAAGCCAATGGGAGATCAAATGATGACTAATTTGTTCCTGAATACAAGATGCCTGTTATGAATACAACATGCTTGTTCTATAACTGTGATCACATTAAATGATAGCAATTTTTTTGTTAAAGTTTCATATATCATGATAAATAAAATATATATGTACGGTTTACCTTTTTATAACTTTTGTTTGCATTGAAAATGGGAATTTCAAGGGTATGCAATTCCAACGTGTAATAAAGGATTTCATCATACAAGCAGGGGATGTCCATAGCCTTGGAGTTGTTGAGGAATGGATTTCCAGAGGGAAGCAGCACAATGGACGAACTTGACAGGAGGCTAGCTTACTTGTCTTACTTTTCATTCAATGCAGTAATGTTTTATCCTTTAATTTGTCACTTTGAAACAAAGTTATGCTTTCTTGCAGTATGAACCATGAGGCTTTTATGCTTGGGACCTCCAAGAGAAAGCCTAATAAAAAAGGATTGAGCTTTAACATAACCACAACACCTATTCCGGATCTGAATGAAAAACTCAATGTGTTTGGACAATTGTTAAAGAAGTCTGAAGTTGTTCAGGTATGGGAAATTTTAATTTGTATATAAGACTATTTTTTGCTTATGTGAATTATATCTGAAATCACCAGAAAATGACTTTCATTTCATGTGGCTGGTTTTTCTATGTTGTCTAGGTTCATACAGATAGTAGTCAAATTTATTGTCTATTTGTGGTTTAGATATCTTTTCTTAATTACGGGTCATGGCATCTTAATTAGCAGTGATGCAAGTCTGGAATTTCTGCTTTTTTGAGGCTAGAATCTCAGCTAATTCATACTTCTATTTTTTTGCAGCAAAGATGTTCAAGTAAATTGCCGCATCTTTGTTGATAATGATGATAATGATGGTTGTTTGGTTAAATAATGGAACTCATCTCCATCTGCCTCCCTTTTCCAAATTGTAAATTACCACCTCTCTCCTTGTTGATAATGATGATAATGATGGTTGTTTGGTTAAATAATGGAACCCATCTCCATCTGCCTCCCTTTTCCAAATTGCAAATTACCACCTCTCCCCTCAAATTTCCACTAAAAATAAGTCTTTGTTCCTCTTTTTTTTCCTTTTACCACCCAAAGATCCACACCTAATCTACCATTATAGACGTACACAATTATTGTTTGTCATGAAAAGTTTAAGAATTGCTTTTTTTATAATATTGTTTAATGAAGGCCCCTTTGTCAAGCAAGTTTATGGTTAGATTTTGTAAACTTCAATTTGCTTCATTTCTTTGTGTAGTGTGGGGATAAAATAGTTATGTTATAATCAAATGAATATCTATAAAAAAAAATACAAAAACCAGAAAAACTGTGCACCACAAGTTAAATGCAACATATCAGAAGCTTGTTCTGCATCACACAATTATGATTATAATATTTGTACTTAATAAGCCTTTTTTGTGGACAGTGAGTAGCAGTGCATTAGAAATCAGATGTATGCAGCTGAAAAAGGATTGCCTATTCTAAAAAAAATGTGGTTCTTCCCAAAACAAAAGGATTATTTGCCTACATGTCTGATTTAAGGAATTCTATTGATGCAGGTTCTTTTCCTCATTCTATCTATATTACCTTTGCACATACATAATCTCTCTTATATTTCAAAGTATATTTCCATCTTCGTACATCTTACTAACAGGGATTATCTTGAAATAAACAAATCTAATACATAAATTCTTGCATCTTGGGATAGGATAATAACACATCAATCCCATTTCTGTGGTTATTTGTACTGATAGTATGTACATGGAGATATGTCTATTCTTTTCTAAAAAATCTTTTTATGTTGCTGCTGCTGAGGTCAGGGGTTCTTAGAGCATCACTAACTTAGGGTTCGAGGTCGTACCGGAATGACTTCGATCAACTCTGGTCATTTCCATCTCGAATCTGGAGGTAAGGCTTTCAATTCATCCTTTGAAGAGAACTACTGCGTATTTTGGATAGTATCTAATTGCTAGATACTATTCAGCCGAAAAGATCAATCCTTACAGGAAGTTCCAAGTTCATCTCATTCGAAGGTTTCATGTGGGGCTTCTCTATGTTCTGGTAAATCCTATACAACACCTTAGTTGGAGACTTCCAAAAGATCAATAACCTGGTTATTTGTTCATGTGAGAATCATCAATAATCAAGTATATGACAATCCGAGATTGAAGAAAAAAAAGTAATCGGAAAATAAGAAACCTATTAACACCTTAAACAAAAATAAACAAACAAACAAATGATCATAAACAAAGTTGAAGTAAGATCCATAAACAAAAAGCAAATACAAACGTAAACGAACAATAATATACAACAAATAGCATTCAGAAGTCTGAATGAGAGAAATAATTATACCTGATAGTCATCTCCACTACAAACTCGACCCCCTCGTATTCACCTGCTCCTAAGTCGTCCACCACCAATCATCTCTCTCCAAACGCTCCCATCTCCTTCAGTTCTCCTATCTCTCTCCACCACATATGGAAATCCATAGGCTATATAACCAGGAGAAGCCAATCAAATAAAACAGTGGAAGTGCAGTACGGCTGAGAAAGACAAAGAGAAGAAGAAGACGAACTAAAGAGGCGGCTTAAATTTGGCGGTGGGAGTGCACAATTGCGATTTTGTGAAATCGGCTCTCTCTCTCCCCCCTAAATTAGAGAGGCAGTTTCCTTTCCATATTTGTTAGACTTTTTTTAACATTATGAGTGCTTTTTTTTCTTAAGATTTGCACTGGAGAAACCAAATTTAAAATTTTCTATCCTCCCTCCCTTATTTGATGTGCACATGGGTTTTAAAAAAAAATTATTAGTTGTTTCCTTCCAGTATGCACAATCGCACGTAGCCGATTTTGTTGAATTTGTAGATAATGTAATAAATGACAAATCATTGTTACCAATTAACAAGACACTAAAGTAACAAAGTGAATCAAAGGTGGTGTGGTGCTGGCATAACATGGAGATTTCTTGGAATTGTAGTAGCTTACAAAACCAAATGTAATGAAGGTGGTGTTTATGACTAAATCGAAGCAAGGGTAATGAGATAAGTTATTACTTTAGATAAGTTATTACTTTAGATAAGTCAACATTGATGGCTTGAATTTTCAACAATGGCAACTTCATTAATTTGCCACTTCACACATAAGTTTATATATGTGTATATATGTTTATAGTTGTACATGACCATATATATAAACCAATTACAAAAACGTACTTGCAAACTTAC
Source organism: Fallopia convolvulus (assembly GCA_964016875.1). Classification (NCBI taxonomy): domain Eukaryota; kingdom Viridiplantae; phylum Streptophyta; class Magnoliopsida; order Caryophyllales; family Polygonaceae; genus Fallopia; species Fallopia convolvulus. Next base: position 41,352,606 of record OZ024728.1, read on the forward strand.
ATGTATATTTATCATGATCATTATGTTTATATGGATAAATATCGATCGCTTAATAAATCTTATTCCTTTTTTTAATTTAATAATCCTTATGAGATCATGCCAAGTATACTCTTATATATTCGGGTTGTGATTTGAGCATTTAGGCGGATTATATATCATGCCTAAAATCTTATTAATTAGGAAGCGGAATAAAATAAATTGTAACGACTTAATAATTATTATAATATACTGAAATTGAAGGTGGAAATATTACTTTTTATTAAATGTAAAATTAAAAAAAGAACACAAATAGATAAAATCATTAGGTAATAAACCAATTTTATCATACCAAAAATCTATACAAAAATTATCCAAAATTGGCACCACTCGTAAATCTTTCCCCTTTCCTACCGACATTGAAATTCCTCTTGTTAATCATTGTTGAATAAGCTCGAAAATTCAACTTCGATGCTCAATGAAAAATTGACGGACTGCATAAATCAAAAGTCAAATCGGATTAAAATCATTAAACCATAAGCATATATCCATTGAAATTCCTCTTGTTTATCATTTCTGACAGTTTTTTTATCCAATCTTTTCTTCACAAGGACGTTTACCAAGAAATTATAAAAAAGAGTATATGTAAAATCAAGAAATTCCTCTTGGTAATCATCTTTGACAGATTTTTGTCCAAGCTTCAAGCTTTTTTTCACAAGGGCCTGCAAAAAAGAGTAGATATAAAATCAAGTAAGCAAAAATTATTTGATTTCTCATAAATAAAGACCTATGTTATCTATCATAATATACATACCTTGAAAGTCAAATACCTAAAGCAATGTACATCAACAGCTAGATATCACAAAAGAAAGAAGTCAACAAAAGAAGCCATCAACAATTATTAGAAAATTCAACAATCATTGCGAAATAATATGGCGACTCAATTTGTCATTTTATACTGCATAAATGTATTGTTGTCTTTGTTTATGCTTCTACAATCTTTTTGTTTTGGCCTATTGCTAAATAAAAAAACAAGTTCCAAAGAAAATAAATGCCAATCAATTTTTAAAACCCTTTAGTTAACGGCTCCCTATAGAATTCTGAATACGTAATTATGCCAAGGGAAATATCTAAGTCATTTATTTGGATTTTTTTCCATTGAATCATTGACCATATTAAAAATTACAAACTCAGAGTGGAAATTTACGTAACCCTAAAATCATACCAACATCTATACAAAGATCATCCAAAGTTAGTAGCAATTGCATAATTGTGAATTTCTTGCTTACATTAAAATACATATTTTTTTATCATTGATGAATAAACTCAAAAAATCAACTTCGGTGCACAATGAAGAGTTTTGACGGACTAAATATAATTCAAAAGTCAAACCAAACTAAAGTCATTAAGCCATAAGAACAAATCGAGCGCGGGTTTTTGTCGGTAATATTATTTTTTATTAAATATAAAATTAAAAAAGAACATAAATAGATAAATTATTAGGTAATAAACCAATTTCACAAGACCCTAGAATCATACCAAAAATCTATACAAAAATTATCCAAAATTGGCATCACATGTAAATCTTGCCTCTTGCCTACCGCCATTGAAATTCCTCTTGTTAATCATTGTTGAATAAGCTCAAATAGGCAACGTCGATGTTGAATGAAGAAATTGAAAAACTGCATAATTCAAAAGTCAAATTAGATTAAAAGTATTAAACCATATGCATATATTCTTATGTTAAACCATATGCATATATTCTTATGTTAAACCATATGCATATATTCATCGAAATTCCTCTTGTTAATCATTTTTGACAAATTTTTGTACAATCTTTTCTTCACAAGGGCACTTACCAAGAACCTATAAGAAAGAGTAGATATAAAATCAAGTAAGCAAAAATTATCAATTTCTCATAGATAAAGACCTATATTATCTATCATAATATGCGTACCTTGAAAGTCGAATACCCAAAGCAGCGTACATCAACAACTAGATGTCACAAAGCACAAACAAAAGAAAACAATGATATTACCACATCAACGTACATCTCAACAGGTATAAATCACAAACATAATAAAAACACTTACATGTTAGGACATGTAATTAAAAGCATAAATATTAAAAGTTGAATACTTCGCGATGAAAATGGGCGTATAGACACCTACATATTACAAAACTAAATTGTCATCAGTCAACATCAAAATACAAGGATGTATAATAATATAAAATCAACGTACATCTCAACAGGTATAAATCACAAACATAATAAAAACACTTACATGTTAGGACATGTAATTAAAAGCATAAATATTAAAAGTTGAATACTTCGCGATGAAAATGGGCGTATAGACACCTACATATTACAAAACTAAATTGTCATCAGTCAACATCAAAATACAAGGATGTATAATAATATAAAATCAAAATGAATGAACAAAAAAAAATTATCATAAGCCAACAACAAAATCAAAGAAACTCAATATACAAAATAAAATTAAATGCAATGAATGATCAATTATGAGAAGCATGCAAGGTCTTATATACTAAAATATGAAAGATACGTCGGCATTTATTATGTTGTGAAATATTTGGGAGAGAAGCTTGAGAAAGCTGAACTGATTTCGTTGATTCTTTATAATAAATTGTAAAACCTATTTATAGCCAAAGCTTGGCTTGCATGACAAGTTCAGTCGTATAAAGTTTAGAGAAATTGAAGGCAGTAATTGGCGTAATGATTGTCAGCAGCCTAATAAAACAAAAGTGCCTAATAAAACAAAAGTGTGTAAAGGCGTGTACAAAATGCACTGTATCATTTTTTTACACATTTTAAATACAATCATTGAGTAATAAATGCAATCATTGAGTGCTATGGAAGACAACAAAGGAAGCCAAATCAAAGAGGTGCAGAAAAGTCAACCGCCGCAAAATTTCCACTACATCATTCCTGTACACATTTTAAAAAACATTCATTGCAATCATTGAGTAATAAATGCAATCATTAAGTGAGTTAATGGGCCGCAGTTTTAAACACACAAGATCAACAAAGTGATGGCTATCATTCTCCAACGGCCTAACAAGACAAAAAAACAACAAAGTCAAGGGCTCTTAAAAAATGGGCGATAATGATTACATGTAATCAATTTCCTCATGATTAATCTAATTAGTACTAACATGGAGCAAAACCGAATACATCATCTTCGAGATTTTAATAGGCAACATTAAATTACCGAGATCGAAACGATAAAGTATAATAAACAAATGTCAACTATTGTAATGACAGTAACAAGGGCAGAAAAATTATTGAGTAAAATTATGTCGTATAATACATCATGATAACATCAGTTATCAGATAACGCTCCTACACATTTAAATATATCTTGGCATAATATATAGTACTTTAGTTTGAAAAGTCAAAATAAATGGCCATGGTTGCACATATCATGACATCATGATTTTATGTAGTAGATAACTGACACACACATACTTAAGTTTGACGTAATGCAAAATATCTAGCAATTTAGTTTTAAAAATCAAGTGAAATAGATATCAATTATAATATTAGCGCAAATTTTTTTATACCCAATATATATCCTGTTGGAGTAAATGAAACGAAAAACATATAAATATAAAATTACCAATAAATAACACATATGCTATCAAATACATGCATGACAATATATGTATAGTAGAAAATTGACACCAAAATTTATGTAAAACAATAACAGTAGACTATTAGGTTAACAAACAAATAGAACACATAGAATGAAATACAAATATCCCAATACATATATTAACACACTGACAAAATTAGTTATGCAACAGCATACACAAGAAACAAATTTATACCTTTAACTATGTGTGTACGAACCTTCGCACAACCTGCATATAAACAAAAGCAATGAGTGTTAATAAACCACAAACATTGACAAAGATGACAATATGTATGAAACACTGAAATAATATATTACTCAGCAGCACAAAAAAGGAACAAAGTCATACCTTCAAATCCGATCTGTATGAAAAAAGAGCTTTGCACAAACTATATATAAACAAGAGTAATGAGGGTGAGTGAACGAAAAATTAATAGAATGCATAAACATTGACCAAAACAGAAGAGTATTAGTTTGATACCTTCAAATTCAATATGTAAGAGATAATATATTTGCACAAACTATATATAAAGAAAAGGAATAAGGATTAATGAACTAGAAATATGTAATTGTCAAAGAAGTTGAACAAATAAAAAAGAGTATTAGTCGATGACCATAATCGAAATGAAAACAATGAAGTATGTAGGAAATGGTATCGAAGGGCCCTTAATTCATGACATAAGAAATACAAAATATTTTATGAAGTAGGGATAATATGTAACTATACATAATGATATGACACGTCCGATGAACAAAAAAATTTGTGCAATGATTGCGTCTTCATTCACATATATTGGGTTAAGGGACAAATTAATTTGATATCCTACATACGTTAGGTGTGCAGCCGAAATTTTATTGTGTGCAAAAGTGGAAAAAGTCAACCGTTTTATACACACCAAAAACCAGCATCCATTTTATAAATAAAAAATTATTAATTTCCACACATAATGTCCAAAACTGTCGTGCCAAAATCGCCCTCAAAATCGATCGGTTTAAATCAAAGAGGCAGTGAATAAGGGCAAATGAAATTGAAAGAAGAGAAAAATATAATCTCAAGTACGTAGCTAAATACAAACCAGCTACCTAAACTAACCCAATACCCTAACCTGTCATAATGATGCTCAACCATTAAATAATATGCAAAGGATGTCTCTAACTGACATAATCTTGCACACTATATACATACCTCTCGGATCAGCAAAGCAAATCTTCCTTCACATATTCGAACATGAATACATTCACTTTCAGTCAAGTGACCATTTGCAGTAGGTATTCCAGGAAGCCTTAAATACATATCAATAAAGTTCTGAACAAAGCTACATAACTTAGAAGAATCAAGAATCTTTAATATCTCATGATACGCAACCTGTCAGTATTAAGAAATATAGTCAGAAAACTTGTCACTTTCGTGTTCAATATGGAATTCATTGGAGATGATGTGATGAACGTACTTGCTTGTTACTTTTCAATACAAACAATGAGCTCTCTGGGGAAAGAACAGGGTCAAAGTCATTCTGGATCTTCAGAAATGATAAACAAGAGGAATTCCAATGGATATATGCTTATGGTTTAATAACTTTAATCCGATTTGACTTGTGATCTATACAGTCCATCAATTTTTTTCATTGAGCATCGAAGTTGAATTTTCGAGCTTATTCAACAATGATTAACAAATATAAAATTTAGCTTGTATTATACGTTGGAATTTGTTCATATTGTTGGACATTATGTAGCAGACGGGATCGGAACTTGTGTATGATTATCACAAATTTGTTCCTAATATTAAATAATATTAGGACGTATACTTAATTAGGCAAGAGGCAAGATAACATAGGTCTTCTCAATAATCCAAAAAATTCTACTATTTCCTAAATCTGAAATCACTCAGCAAAGTAATTAAAAGTGAGGAAAGCCCTAACCTGGATGTGAAATTACAACCCAAATGAACCAGATCGACATGCCAAAAGAAAGAAAGGCAGAATAGGAAACAAAAATCAATTGAGAGGGAAGAGGTCAAACCGTTCAGCTTTAGAGACGATTTTTTGGACTTTGACGAGGCATAGAAGACAGCCGACGGTGAAGAATTCTTTCTCCCCGAGTTCGTCGTTCCGTCCTGATTCTCCATCTCTGGTTAAATTGAGAACTCCAAGTTAAAAACGAACTTAAATTGAGAAGGACAAGTTCAAACCGATCAATTTTTTTAGACAAATATGAAATTGAAAAGGAGAAGTTCATGCCGATCAATTTTTTGAGACGGATGTGCAGATTTCAACGAAGCAGATAAGATAGGCCAGCGGTGAAGGATTCTGTCACCCGAACCCGTAGTTCCGACCTGATTCTTTGTGTGTTTGATGCGGTAGATAAGATATGCCGGCGGTGGACGTTTCTTTCTCCTGAGTCGTTCCGTCTTGATTCTCTCTCAATTCCTGCCCAAGGCTATTTATATAAGGACGCTCAAGGAACCAAACACAATTTGTCCTCTTCATTGTGTGCGGCCGTTTTTTTTTAAATTAAACAATTTCATAATTTCATAATGTATACAAAGTCAGCAAATCAAAGTATAATGTGAAAGCAAAGACAAATTCTCCTCTTGTCATTATAACATTATAAAGATAGTGTGTGGCTGTTTTTTGGCAAACAAGTCAGCAAAGACGGCCAGCGCAATCATTGAGTCATAAATGCAATCATTCAATGAGTTAACGGCCGCAATTTGAATACTTCGTAAACAAAATCAATTAGCACAAACCATATTTATTTTATTTAACATATCAACTTCCACCAATCACAAATCAGATTTACACATTATCACGCTTGTTTAGCATTGATTTATCTGATTACTGTTCATGGAGGATCCTCCCTTTTATAGTATTATAGATATAGGGACGCTCAGGTACAATAGGTTTTTTAGTATAATGTGTGGTTGAATGTAGGACATTGGATTACACCTAATCAATGGCTGAAAAGTAGGACGCATTATAGTAACAATAGGGAATGGGGGATGGGAATATCACACAATCGGTTTAGATATGGAAAGAGCCGAAATTAGGGGGGAATTATTTTTAAAAAGAGAAAAATATATACCAGAATCTGAGAAAATCTTTTATACCACGATTGAATAAGTCATGCTGCTAAAACCGTCGTTCTTGCTAAACCGTCATTCCTCATCCAATTCTTCTTCTTCCTCCCTCAGTCGAACACCATTTTAATCTACTAGAAAGACACATTATTCAATCGAAAATAATTTGTTTTGAAGATTTCGGCGTATAATTGAATCCAGTTTTTCAGTGGAAAGAGGTTAGTAATTCGTTTTGTGATTAATTATTTTGTGTGTTCATCGTTGTTGTAAGAAATCTTAGATTTCGATACATTATTTTGAGTAATTGGTAGTTCTTCAATCCGAATTTCCTGATATGGTGCCTTTGGTTAGTTGTTCTTGAGAATGTGTGTTGAATAATACTCGGTTTATTAGTTGCGTAATTGATCGTGATGATTAACAACTATATACTGCATTTAAGTTGTCCTGTATGATGAAAAACATCAGTCAATATGTTGAATAATATTTGAGTATTAGTTGAAGCTTGTAAATCGATAATTATATGTTGAATAATAAAAAACCAACAGTTGAATAAGTATTTTGAAATAAAGTAAAATGTATATTATGTGTCAATTATTATAATTGTTTTGAATAATATTGGTATACTAGTTGAATAAGTTATCATCATCTTATGAATTATACGAAACTAATTCGTATTAACGTTGTCGTGTTGATGAAAAAATCAGCCAAAATATTGAATAATTTGTGAGTATTAGTTGAAGAATTATGAATCAAAAGTTATATGTTGAAAAATACAGACCCAACAGTTGATTAAGTGTTTTGAAATAAATGAAAATGTATTATATTTTTTTAATAATTGTTGTGAATAACATCTGTTATAATAGTTGAATAAGTTATCATCGTCTTATGAATAATATGAAACTAATTCATATACTGAAAAAATTCATTAATTGAATAAAAGTAATACAGAAATTGAGGTTGAATAATGCACATCCGATAGTTGCATAAGTGTTATTGAATAAATTAATATCGAACTGTATTCTTAACAATTTAAAAATGTATTGAATAATATTGATATGTGAATTGAATAAGTTATTGTCATTTGATGCATAATGAATTGAATAATATTGATATGTGAATTGAATAATTTATCGTCATCTGGTGCATAATGAACAACATTTTGCTTGTATTGAATTATTATGAATTAAGTGGTGCAAAAGTTCAAATTTAGTGTCTTGTACTTTGTTTGATATATTGATTGTGTAATCTTTTGTTTCAGTTGGAACCAACAAGTGGGAAGAATATGTGTTCAACAATGATTCAGAATTTCCAGAATCTCAAAATGATGTACCTATTGAAAAGGATATAGAAGAAGACTGCAGTGAATTTAATTACGGTTCTGATTGCGTTGTGGATGAAAAACTCAATATGATTCTTTGAATAATTATAGAATATTGTCGATGTTTGAATAACTCAGTTTGATTGTTTCACTAGTATTATTAGAATGTGTTGACATAAATAATGTACACTATTGAATAACAATGACAATGATTCTGAAAAAAAAAATCTTTAATATTGTGAAAAATATGTGATTCTTTATATTAAGTTATGTTATCAACAATCATTACATTGCGTATGAATTACAATTACAATGCTTATGAATTACAATTCTTTTTTGGACCGAGATCAAATACATCAACATTATCATCATTTGGAACATGTTCCTTGGTGTGAAGTCTTTTAAATTGGACCTTGGTGCGATTTGACTTTTCTCCAGTGTCCAATTGTTGATCATTACCACCTGTTCTATTTGAAAACTCGTTAAACACAAATGATAACACAAAACTTATTCGATACAATTACAATTCATATATGGATACAATAATATTAATATGAATAACTAGATGAAAGTAGTTGAAAAAAAAACATTGTTCTAACTAAACTTATTCAATGGTTTTCATCATCCTTCTAAAACAGAGTTGACAACAATCTGATTTTGAATAATATGTCACTTTGCTTTGAATAATCATTCATAAAAGGTTAAATAACTTTTTAATATGCATTATATGTAATTGCCAGTTCAGTAATTTTCATCAAATGGGTTGAAAAACAACATTATTAGACTTGAATAATATATAATCTATAAAAAATTTAATGATACATACCTTTATCATGCTTCCTTTTGTTCTTGCTCTTCGACTTTGGTGACTTTGCCATCTATTAAACATTGCACACACTCTTAGCGTAGATCGAAAAGAACATGTCTTATGCACAATCAATCTCGAAAAACCGTATGCACCATATGATCGACAAACGCTATCATTAACAAGGAACATAATGCACCATATGATCGAGCAACATCGGATTCAATAATTTCATACATCAAAACTACATCAATAGTTTAATAAGAGGATTCATTCATAATACGAAATATAATAAATTTTACAATTACGATCTAACAAACAAGAACAATTATTCCAAATACTAATAGCTAACCTCTTTCCATTGCATACAATAATCTTCCGAATTCTTCAAACCAAATTGATTCGATTGAAGAAACAGGTTGTCGAGTAGCTTGAAATGATGAACGACGGTTGTTGAAGAAGAAGACGTGAATAATGAATGACGGTTTAGCAGGATTGTATTTTTAATCGGGGTATAAAAGATTTTCTCAGATTCTGATGTATATTTTTCTTGTTTGGTAATTTAAATCCCCCTCTAATTTTGCTTGTTTCCATTTTGAACGGATCGTGCATTAATCCCCTCCTTAAAAGTAGCGGATTTGGGTGTGATATGGTGCTTCTCCCTAATTTCCTTAAAATGCACCTTTTTTATTTTAAATCTGATTCGTCCATCCTATCTAATCTAATGGCTGAATGTTAACCACATGATTTACTCTAATAAGGCATTTTACTAGAGCGTCATTCTATATATTTATATATATATATTGGACTTTTGCTTAAAGTGATGACTATACTCAATCATTAGATTTACCCCATCACTATATGTTGAATGAGCAAGATTTTTTATATTTTTTTATTTCTTTAATTTCTTTTAATTTTTTTTAATTTTTTTAATTTTTTTAATTTTTTTAATTTTTTTAATTTTTTTAATTTTTTTAATTTTTTTAATTTTTTTAATTTTTTTAATTTTTTTAATTTTTTTAATTTTTTTAATTTTTTTAATTTTTTTAATTTTTTTAATTTTTTTAATTTTTTTAATTTTTTTAATTTTTTTAATTTTTTTAATTTTTTTAATTTTTTTTAATTTTTTTTTAATTTTTTTAAATTTTTTTGAATTTTTTTGAATTTTTGAATTTCTTTAATTTTTTTGAATTTTTTTGAATTTTTAAATTTTTTTGAATTTTTTTGAATTTTTAATTTCTTTAATTTTTTTTTAAAAATGCTAAATAGAGTTTGGTTCAAATAAAACAAACTCTTATCTTGAAAAATAAAACGAATGCACTTTTTCTAGTTCGTAGTACACTTTTTCGCATTTGCACTTTTTGTATTTTTTAATGCATTTTTCGTACTTTGTAGTGCACTTTTTAATTTTCAGGATAAGAGTTTGTTTCATTTGCACCAAACTCATGCTAAATATGGCAGTTCAATTTTATATACTACGAGTTCATTTTTATACACTAGAAGTTCAACTTTTTATGTTAGGAGTTCAATTTTCTATTTTGTATGAGTTCAATTTTTATATTCTACGAGTTCATTTTTTTTTATCAATGATAAGTTCAATTTTATATGCTTTGAGTTCGTTTTTCAAATAATTTGATTTTCACATAACTGAAAAAATATTTAAAAAATAAATGATTTTTTTCAATTTTTTTAGTTTATTTTTTTTACCTTTTTAAAATTATTTTCTTATTTAAAAAAAGTATTAAAAATGTTAAATATGTCAATTCAATTTTTATGTACTACGAGTTCATTTTTATACACTAGAATTTCAATTTTATATGTTAGGAGTTCAATTTTCTATATTGTATGAGTTCAATTTTTATATTCTATGAGTTTTATTTTTTTATATATGATAAGTTCAATTTTGATGTGCTTTGTGTTCATTTTTCATATAATTCGATTTTCACATAACTAAAAAAAAATAATTGATTTTTTCTCAATATTTTTTTTTTAATTTTTTTTTACTTTTTTAAAATTATGTTCTTTTTTTTAAAAAAAGCTTTAAAAACGTTATATATAATAGTTCAATTTTTATATACTATGAGTTCATTTTTATACACTAGAAGTTCAATTTTTTATGTTAGGAGTTCAATTTTCTATATTATATGTGTTCAATTTTCATACTCTACAAGTTCATTTTTTATCTATGATAAGTTCAATTTTTATGTGCTTTGAGTTCATTTTTTATAAAATTCGATTTTCACAAAACTAAAAAAATAAAAAACAAAATAAAAAAAAAATCTTTGAAAAAATCTTGACCATTCAATACTTACTAAAGGAGTAAATCCAATGGTTGAGATTAGTCCTCATTTTAAGCCTAGTCCTTACCACAAGAGTGGTCCTCACCGGAACCATGCCCTATGTATGTATATGTATATCGACTAATTGCTTGGATTTGTGTGAAATAATTGATGATGGTTTATATTCACTATGTATGCGACTTACGTAAATTGCAAAATTATTTTTTCAGGTTCAGCTAGATCTTACTAATGTGTGTCTCTTTTAGAGGTCACATTCATAATTGTCGTCCAACTGAAGCTTTATGCAACCTTCTTCCTCATTTTGCATCTTAGACATATGGGTTCTAATAAAAGTTAGAGTGACATTTGTATTAGTATAAGAAATAAGTTATTACTAAGTATACGTCACAGGGTATAAGGGTGTCACAATTAGCATTTTTAAGAATAAGAAAATATTTTTATACCAAAATGTATTATTATAATTAAATTAATATACAAATATGTAATAACTAATTTAATTATTTGTAATATTATTTTTATTATATAAATTATAATACCTATATCGTATTTAACTTAACATATTATACTTTTTATTTAAAAAAAGTTCTCGGTCAACTTGTCTGGGTCATTAACTAGTTTTTGTTAATATTTTATAATCCAATTAACTATTATAAATTGTTTTTTAATATAATGGTGATGTGGCGCGAAATGATGGAAGAAATTGCTACAACTTTAGTTATTAGTAACTAATTTTAGTTTCTGTATCTTGTAAGAGGTTTTATAAAATCATTGTATTATATATTTTAATATGTTAAATTTCGATTCAATTAATATAGGAAATGATATGTTTATAAGACTATACGTTTCTTATCTAAAAGAAATATATTTTTGAAAAATAATTATTAAATTGATATAGGTAAGGATATTTTTGAAAAACTTATATATCTTATCTAAAAAAACTATCCTATCTAAAAATAAAATAAATATATTAATTATTTTGTTTAATATATAAATACAACTAATTAAAAACAATCTAATTAAATTTCAACCATTCAAATTTATTTAGAAAAGATAGATGATATGATTTAATCTAGGGTCGTTTTGTAAATTATTTTAACCTCTGCTTTAGTATATAGTAATGATAGATAGATAGATAGATATTGAGTTTTATGGAATATAAAATTCATGTTATAATAATTTATTAGAAAATAATATAAAATAATTGCATCAATATTTCATAATATTCGTATTTAACAATAATAGTGATTGGAAATTATATTTAAAAATGCGATGATAATTTATATTTTTTATACTTATAGACAGAAAATTAATATAAAATATCCATAAATATTATGACTAAGAAATTAAAAATATTATTTTGTAATTTTCATATTTATGGATAAAAATTATTTTATACTTTTCAATGTCATAAATAGGGAGTTTGGTTCAAATGAAACGAACTCTTATCCTGAAACAAACTTTTATCCTGAAACGAATGCACTTTTCCTAGTTCGTAGTGCACTTTTTCTATTTTGAAGTGCACTTTTTCAGATTTGCACTTTTCTTACTTTGCAGTGCACTTTTCATACTTTTTATAGTGCACTTTTTCAGATTGCACTTTTTGTACTTTGCAATGCACTTTTGTATGAAACTACGAACTAGGAAAAGTGCATTCGTTTCACGTTTTAGGATAAGAGATTGTTTCATTTGAACCAAACTCCATAAATAGGATATAGTTATATAAAAATTCTTAAATAAAAATACGGTGACTAGGATAATCAAGTTTAATGACAAAATTATCCTTAACTACTTAACTTCTTCACATTTAGAAGAGATACTAGTCTTAGTTTTCGTACCCTGCACGGATTTCATAAAATTATTGTATTATTTATTTGTTTTTTATGTTTTGATTAAATTGATATTGTCAAGGATATTTAAAAAAATTATTCGTGTCTTATCTATAAAAAAAACTATCAATTCTAAAAATAATTATTAGAAATTGATATAGGCAAGTATATTTTTAAGAAACCTATAAAATAAATTTATTATTTATTTGTATTTGTTCTATTTTTATTAAATTGATATTGGCAATGATATTTTAAAAAAAAACTATACATATCTTATCTACAAAAACACTATCATTTCTAAAAATAATTATTTAAAAATTGATATAGGCAAAAGTATTTTTAAAAAATTATAAGTACATATCTTATCTACAAAAAGAAAACTATTATTTTCAAAAATATTTATGAAAATATAGCGAACCTAGTCGATTAGGTTAGCATTTTTCCATAATTTAGACTAACGTTAAGACTTTAGAGCTTCATTTTGAAAGGATTATTGAATCATGCACTAATGCACATGTGTAGGGCCGTCCAATGATATTCTGGGGCCTGTGCGAAATTATATTGTAAATTTTTTTTTAGTGTTTATAGAGTCCTCCTAATAATTTAGATGACCTTTTGAAATAATGAAAATGAGGTCCTATATTTAAAATAAACAAAATAACATTTTCACTTTCTTTTGCAATTGATACTATTAATATATAGAGTTTGGTTCAAATAAAACGAACTCTTATCCTGAAACGAATGCACTTTTTCTAGTTTATAGGGCACTTTTCGTACTTCGGAGTGTACTTTTTCGCATTTGCACTTTTAGTACTTTATAGTGCACTTTTCGTACTTTTTGTAATACACTTTTTCGTATTGCACTTTTTGTATTTTCCAATGCACTTTTATATGAAAAGTGCACCACTAACTAGGAAAAGTATCTGTTTCACGTTTTAGGATAAGAGTTTGTTTCATTTGAACCAAACTCTTAATATATATGGCTAATGAGATCCTATATCCATATATAAGCCTCTTATTATAAAATGAACAATTTTAATATTGATGGATTATTATGTAATATTTAGATTCATAGGGTAATATTTTATATTATATTATATTAATTACTATGTGATAAGCTTTATATAATCCTCTCAAAAAAAGCTATATATATAGTAAGGGAAAAAATTAAATTTTGATTTTTATTGTCCTATAAGAGAATATAAATATTAAATAAATTATAATTAAGACATATTCTATCGGATACTTTCTAAATTTATATCTAATCAAAAAATATTTTTAAATTCCTAATTCTTTCTTTTGACTTATATGCCCAATTTAACCAAAATTAAGAAAAACTTAAATAAAAAACTAGTTAATTGCTCCTCAAAAAATAAAATAAATTGACTAGTTACGTGTCTTCACATTTCATGAGTTAAAAAAATAATTGAGAAACTTATTTTATTATTTAAAAATAGCTAATTAACATAAACTATTTTATTTTATTTTATTTTTTGATAGGGTAAAGATTAGGGTCGCCACAAGTACTACTTGAGCTCGTCTAGAGCATCCACAATGGATGAGAACTGGTTACTAATCAATTCTAAAGAGAAATGGGCAAACCGCCGCCCGTTGGGTTCGAAACGGTGACTTCAGGGTACTAAACTATTGGAAGTAAAGACACTTGGGCTGCAGAGCCCTAGAGAAATTTTAAAAAAAGTAACCTAAGATGTAGAAAGGAAGGATCGAATCCGAGTTGTTTTGCATGGAGTACAGAGTATTTGGCTAACTGTGCAATATTTTCTTTCTATTACTCACTGAAGTATTTTGATATATATGGGGCCCTATTATTTGGGGGCCTTTTCCATTAGGATCTTTGCACATGTTCATGGACGGACTTGCATATGTGTATCTTACTTTGTACGCATGTATTAACGGTCTTGTTTCGGTGGAGTTTATTAGAAACTCTATAGGTAGTGTTCTTAAACCCTATTATAAATTAGTGAACCCATGGGAAAAAAATCAAAAAGAAAAAATTCATTAGTAAATTTGGAGAGAGAACGAATTAAATATAACTGTTAAATTATATTTAGATGGTTGAGAATTAACCAAATTCACCCATAGAGTTTTTATCCATGCCCTACACAGGATTTTTAATAGTGAAATTTATTATATACACATATATTAATCTATATATGCTTTAATATTATAAAAGTAAATATTTAAAAATTATTGTAGAACAAATCAAATATAATTAATGCCAATACTTTCATATTATTTAACCTCAAAATACTAAATAGAAATAACAATCAAAAAATATATTTGAAATAAGGCTTGAAAAAAAAAACTTTATATTTTAAGATTGCAATGATTTGCATTGAATCTGCAAGCAACCTAGCTAGTCTTCCTTTTTATGCTTCGTAAATTTTTTTGGAATAGAAACGAAAAGTTGATCTTTAGTAAGTTTTTCTCCATTATCACCATCTAGAGATGAGCTTTCATTTGAAAAGTTTTGAAGGAGTTAGTGACTTATTCAACGATAAATTTGAGTGTATTTCAAGCTTGGATGGAGATGGTTCAACATTATTTTGTAAGAAATTAAATATAATGACTTAGGTTATATTAAAATTTAATGATTAAAGTATTAAAGATAGTTAATAAGGAAAAATACGGTGTTATAAAAGATCAGTGGTTTGATTCAATATGAAGTTGACAAATATCATTTTACTTTTTTTTTTAAATATACCCATTAGTATATAGTAACGATGATAAATTTATCTTAAAATAAAACTATTTAATATAGATTGATCTTAAGAAATTACGTGCATTAAGAAACAATAATTAAGTAGTAATTATTTTATATAATTGATCTTAAAAATTCAATACCCTTTTTAATATATATTTGTATAGATATTAGATAGTAAGATTATAAAAGTTAAGTAAAATATGGCATAGTTAAGATGATGTACCCGTGTCTTACATGGGTCTATAATAGTAAAATATGTTTTAGTCACATATAAAGATTTATATATAATTTAATATTATAAATTGAATATTAATTGTTAGAAGTTTTGATAGTTCCAAGAAGTCAGTGACTTCGAAGTTGCATGTCGAGTCGGCGACACGACAAAGTCACTGACACGACCAGTTGGCAAGAAAACTATTTATGGAAGGAACGCACAAATCATGTGCGATTGTTTACAGGACAACTGGGGTACGCATGGCAATGGGTCGGGTCGGGTGCGGGTGGACTACTTCCACCAGCCGAGCCGCGGTTGTAAACCGCCCACCCGACCCGGTATTTTCACCCGACGGGTTCCACTCGAAACTAACCCACTGGAAACCCGTCGTTTTTCGAGTCGGGTCGGTTTTTTTTCGAGTGTTATAATAAGATGCTGAAACTTAAGTTCATTTGTTCAACGAGTCAACCCGATGACTCGTAAACAATATAAACTTAACCCGTAACCCGTGATTACGGGTCGTATTACGGGTCTAACTCATTTAATCCATCTAATAAAACTTTAAATGTTAAAATAAAATTTAAACCTATTTATATAGGGCCTACATAATGGATTAGGCTTCAAATACTCAAAGCCCATCTTTATGGTTAGGCTTCAAATACTTAACCCTTTTCTCATCTCCTTCTTTTTTTTTATAAGCTCGTCTTCTCCTCTCCTTCTACCAATATTTCGATGTGGGACAAAAAACTGGGTGATCGGGCCAGGTGATCAGATCGGGTGAGGCCATACCCGAAACCGTACTCGCTCCATCACCCGATCACTCAAAACCCATTTTCACCCGGATTTAATCGGCTTTTTTCGGATACCCATCGGGTGCGGGTGAAATTGCCAGGCCTAAGCCAGGACGTTTATTTATGGAGAAGATCGGCACAAAAGAGTGCAAAAATCAGAAGAATATGAAATGTTTCTCTTGTGATATTCTATATGTGCGTACATGTTATATTAGGAAAGATTTGTAAGGATTGAGTGTGTGTCACTTTCCTAATCGAATGGGAAATGATATCAAACGAGATCTCTCTTAGTCTAGCTTAAATACTTCACTGTTTAGGATAGAAGGTGCAATGTTAAGCATAACTTGTAATCTTGTGTGAAAGAAAGAGAGAGAACTATTTGAGGATAGCTGTCATTGTGCCAAAGAAAGAAAGATCTATCTATATTTGCGAAAATGAGGCCATTAGTTGCAGAAGTCTTTGACGAACAGTTCCACCAGCTGTCATTGTAATTTTTTTTTAGGATACCTGTCATTGTGATTTGTGTGGCCTTTATAACTTTGTAAGTACATCTAGATAAGATAACTATTTGTTTATAGTTAATATTTCCCTAACACGCAAAACACTCGATCAATTATTGTTAGGGAATGAGGTCACAATTATTTTCTTCAATGCTCTAAAAAAAATTGATGAACCCTTAACGGAGAGACTAGGACATTTATGCAGACTTAGATGGGTGTATAGGCGGGTAAAAAGGCTAGACAGAGAAAGATTTTTTAACGCTTAAATTGGACTTAGGCGACATTTTTACTTAGAACATTACGTGGTTTTCTTACATGAAAGTATGCGACTATGCGTGAAAGCCTAATATATTGAATTTCCATGGTCAATGGACTAAAAGTCTTGTTAATAGATAAGTTCAATGAGATTGATCAATCATAAAACATGTGGCCGATAAAATTGTTAGGCTGGGCCACAATCTTCCGCTGGTGTCTATTTTAAATCACTAAGAACTTTTAACTCTGGTTCGAATAAATGTTTTAGGGCGCCCTCCGAAAGAGGATCCCCTAATCGATCAATATATGAATATACTATTACTAAAGTCGAATCTTTCTCTCTTATATGTCATCCATCTAACTATGCCACGTAGATATATTTAAATACTCATTTACCTCTTTGTCCTTAATATTTTATAGAATTTACACTCCCTACATATTATAATAATATTATCTCATTTATTATTATTACTTACCATATTCAATTAAAAAATTCAATTAACTATGTTATTAATAAGCATTATATAAATATTGAGTTTGGTTCAAATGAAACAAACTCTTATCCTGAAAAATGAAACGAATGCACTTTTCCTAGTTCGTAGTGCACTTTTCCTACTTCGAAGTGCACTTTTTCGCATTTTCACTTTTCATACATCGTAGTGCACTTTTTGTATTTTTTGTAGTACACTTTTCAGATTGTACTTTTCCTAGTTAGTAATGCATTTTTTTCTAATTAGTAGTGCACTTTTCATTTTTCAGGATAAGAGTTTGTTTCATTTGAACCAAATTATATAAATATTACCTCATTCATTACTATTACTTACCATATTTAACTAATGAGTTTAAAATACTTACCATATTCAATTAACTAGTTTATTATCCGTACCATGTACGGGATTTATTTTATTTTTTAAAATTAAATAAAAGTTTACATTATATGTGATATAAAATCTCAACTACATTGTTCAATGGATGACATTCATATATTAGAAACAATGATTTTTAAAATAAATATTAATTCACCATAAACCTCGATGCATTTATTTTTTAAATATTGAAAACACATACATGTGTTATTAAATATTTATCAGTTTAATAGTCTCTTTTTTATCTATCATAAAAATATCTTATCTTAAAGATCGCATTATCTATCATAAAATAGTAATATATGTATAAATGGGTTGCTAAAAAATTAATTGAGAATAACGATAATATTTATGAAAAATAAAATAAATAAGTTTTGAATTATCATGGATGATAAATATTATATATTTATTGAAAACATAAATTATTATAAATTTTTACGAAATTAAAATTAAAAAAAGATATTCAAAATTTACGAAATTGAATACACGTAACATAAATACATTAGAACGTTAGAACCATAGCTTTTAATTTTATCTTTTATCTATCACTATATAATGAAAAATCTTATCACTAAAGATCACATTATATATCACTATATATTAAAAAAAATCTTATCTTTTATTTTTTCTTTCTTTTAATTTTTATTAAATATGTTATCATGTTAGATTTTATAAAAAGTAGATAGATTTTTATAAAATTTAAAAGAAAAAAGTAAAAATAATAAGAATATAAAATTATTTTTTAAAGATAAGGTGGGGCTAGAATCGTTCTGGTGGCTTAAAAAGGTTCGGCTTTAATACATAGTTATAGATTTCAATATATCTATCAAATATTTTATTATCTATTTTTATTATTTTTAAACATTATAACTTATAAGTATTTATCATTAATTTTTTTATTATAAAAAATATATATCTATAAATAAATTCGTGAAAAGATACCATGCTAAAAGATAAAAAATATTTATACTTATTTTTAAATATTTTAAAATTGATATCTTTAATATTAAATATTTTTCTAAGGAAGTTTTCAAAAGATATTATTATACTAAATAGATATTTGTTTGATGTTAAAGATAGATTTAAATTAGTTAAAGAAAAATTTAATAGAAAAAAGTTTATATAATAAGAATAAAAATTAATTTTGTAAATATGAAGTGGGACTAGAATCGTTCTGGTGGCTCGAAAAGGTATAGCTTTAATATATAGTTATAGATGAGTATGGAAATATTATTCAGTTTTTGAGTATTTATTTAAATATATATTATAATAATATTATCTCATTCAAAAATTAAATCACATATCCTATTATAAATAAAGAAAAAAAATTGCACTCCCTACATATTATAATAATTCTCGCTTCAAAGTTTTATTGAGTAAATTATTTTATTGTATCAAATAAGTTTATGTAAAATTCAATTGACAAGTACGGTTTCTACATAAAAAAAAATCAAATCATTGTCGTGCATGTAACGACCGGATCTTGCTAGTTCTTACCTATTTAGAAAAAAAATCATAAAATCAATTAACGAAATAAATCATAGTCTATTTTTACCTCTCAACTTTTCACCATTTTCTAACAATATTTTACTTGGACCGCCGACCTTATCATTATAAATGCATTACTTAATATAAACAATAAGTTTACGTCAAATGCAATTTAAAACACCACAAATTAAGTGATCGTTATACACATAAAACTAATATATACAGGGCAAGGTACAAGTGAGGACACTCTGGTGAGGACAAAGTTTTCCATATTATATATTGAATGGATATGATTTTTTTAAAAAAATTTTTAAATTTTTTTTTGTTTCCACGAAAAACAAATAACATACCAAATGAACTTATAGTTTAAGAAAAATGAACTCGTAATAAATAAAAAATAAATTCATAGAACATAAAAATGAACTCACAATATGTTAAAAATGAACTTTTAGTTTATAAAAATAAAATAACTTGTATGGCTTATAAAGTTTATTTTACATTAAGAAAAATAACTTTTTAAAATTATTTTTTTTTAATTTTTTTAATTTTTTTAATTTTTTTAATTTTTTTTCAAAAAAATAGAATAATATACAAAATGAACTTATAATTATAAAAATGAACTCGTAATATATAAAATATGAACTCATAGAATATAAAAAAATAAACTCAAACAATATATAAAAATGAACTCACATTAAAATGAAATTTAATTTTATAACTTATAGGTTATAATATTTATTTTATAAAAATAAAAATTAATTTTTAAATTAATTTTTCTATTTTTTTGAAAATCTAATGATATGAAAATATAAAAAATAATAATGAAATTGAACACATAATAGATAAAAATGAACTCATACAATTCAAAAACCGAACTCATGATATACAAAAAATGAACTCATAATATATACAAAATGAACTCTTAATATATTAAAAATGAACTCTTAGGTTGTAAGAAATGAACTATTATTTTTTAGATTTATGAAAATCGAATTATATTAAAAATGAACTCAATGCACATAAAAATGAACTTTTGATTGATAAAAAATGAACTCGTAAAATGTAAAAAGTGAACTCATATAATATAGAAAAATTGAACTCCTAGCACAAGAAAATGAACTTCGAGTATATAAAAAATTAACGCTTAGTATATAAAAAATTGAACTACCATACTTAAGATTTATAATGCTTTTTTAAAAAAGAAAAATAATATTAAAAGGTAAAATAATACCGAAATTGATTTTTTCAAATACCAGTATATTGGAAGAGGATCTAGATCCCATCCAATACCGACAACAGCTTTGAACCAAAGTAAGAGACGTCTCCGAAAAAACATGTTTTTAGCATTTTACACGGCTTAGGGGATTAATTGATTGGCTACTCGAGAACAATAATCTTTCCTAGAAACAACTTCTACGACGATAGGCATAAAAGCATGATTAGTTCCACAAATTTCACTGCACTGCCCATAGTAAACTTAAAAAAAAAAAATTTAAAAATAAAATAAAAAAATCTTGACCTTTAAATATATAGTTATGGGGTAAATTTAATGGTTGTGATTAGTCCTCACTATAATTTGTCCTCACCACATGTTGTGGATGTTGAGTCGGTGTTAGGAACTCATGTTTATTAACACTGGAACAATGCCCTCAGTTTTGATAATGACAAACATCATGGGAACTAACGTGTATTGCCAAGTATTTCAGTATAACAGGTTATGTGTCGCTAAGCAAAACACGGAGTAATAAGTTCCCAAGGCATGAGAACTAATGCAACGACGAGAAGAATGCGACCAACCTCAGAAGTGAACAAGAGTTCCCATGAGATGGGAACTTAGTGAACCAAAGTTCCCACAAGATGGGAACTAGATAAGAAGAGCAAGATTCCCTCAAAGTCCAAGGGAGTTCCCAAGACAAGGGAACCGAGAAGACGAGAATTCCCTATGGATGGGAACCAGCGCATGCGTGAAAGTGACATATCAGCGCATTTTTAGGGATCCTGACTCGATCGGACAAAAGGGCATCTCAGGCTTCAGACTTGCAGCAGGTTGAAGATGACTATCCAATGGTCCGATGTGATCCAAGAGTTGATAATTCAAATTCAAATCAGAATAACTTGTCAACTTTAAGGATCATACTTGGAGAGCAAGACAAAAAAGGTATTTAGGACAAATACCTCAAATGGGTACAGGTTGCAAATCACGCCTATTTAAACCATTCAGCAGTGACCTTGCTCGACACTTTTTCATAACTCAGAAATTCCAAATACAAGAGTGAGAGCTTAAGAGCTTATCGGTGAAGACCATAGCTTTGCTCGACACTTTTTCACAACTCAGAAATTCCAAATACAAGAGTGAGAGCTTATTGGTCAAGACCATCTCTTTGGTGAAAAATCCCCGACGGCGAGCTAATCTCGACCACGGTGAAAGAAGGTAGAAGGAGTTCCCAGGTCTAGGGGGAACTCAGTTGCAGAGACAGAGATAGGATGGTTTAAATTTTCTTTTTCTTTGATTGTGAGCGTTCACCAGGTTAGGGTTGAGAGAATACATTAGTGTTGCCTAGGGAGAGAGTCCTTGTAGGAATAGATAAGTTCGTATTCGTCCTTGTAACCTAAAGGGAACTAATCAATAAAGAAAAGGGAACTCATTCGAAAATCCTCCAAGCGGAGGTATAGGTTTACTCACGCGATTAGTTGATCGATGTGGGGTTCTTTTATAAGGGAACTGTCTCAAGCTATTTTAATTTACCTGCATGTTTAATCTTTTCGCTGTGTGTGGGAACTTTCCGATACAGTTCCCATAACCATTTATAACTAAGCCTTCGATCCAACAGTGGAGAAGCGACTTTTATAGAGAAACAGATGTGAGTTGTCATTTATATTCATTCTGTTGCTACGTATATTCAATTTGGCGCGTTTGATATTCAAATTATTGAATATTGAATATGAAAGCATAGAGTTGTGAATTTCCTAATAACATTGTGCAATTGCAAAATTTTTTGAATATAACTAACAATTAGTTTGAACATGAGCAATCCAATATTTGAATATTTGGTATTGAATAGTGAATATGGAGGCATATAATTTTGAATATATGAATAATATTGTACAATTCCAAGAATGTTTGAATATAACTACCAATTTGTTCGAACATGAGTAACTAATGATTTGAATATTTATTATAGAATAGACAATTTAAAAGCATAATGTTTTGAATATACGAAGAACATTATATAATTGCAAAATATTTGAATATAACTACCAATTAGTTTGAATATTCAATATTCAAATATCACACACGTTAACTTGAATATATGTAGCAACCGGATGAATATGAACGATAACTGATAGCATTCATTTAGGTGTTAGTTTTAGGGCATATTTATGTTTAAATCATAGGTAGTTGCATGCATTTTGGTTAGTTTTGTAGTTTTTGTATTTCGGTGTCTACTCTTGCACTTTTGTGTTTTTAGGTCGTTTTGAGGAGCAAGGATTGGTTAAATTGAAGGATACAAGATTGGAGATATTCTAGTGTATTTTCCAAGGATATTCAAGCCACTTTTGATGATCATTAATGTAACACCCCATCTTAAAATCCAGGTTGTTACCTGGTTGTGGACCACACCTGGGTCCACCAAAACAAGCCTGACAACAAATTCACGAACATTGGACCTTGCAACAAAGGCACAACAAGAAAAGCCAAGAAAACATCCAACTTATCATTTTCAAAATGACTCGAAAACCAATGTGAATACAGCCGACTGCTAGCACTAAAGCCAACCTACTGGCTACCAACATTAACTCAATATTACTATTAACTACACTGTCCTTGCAACTATGGACTCTAGCCCTCAATTCCCACTAAGACACGTCACGTCGAGATCGAGCATCATTGTCCAAGAAGTGATCTCTTGGAACATTTCCCATACAAGGATGGTTACCTAAAACATTGGAAGTGGAACACATTAGCTAACAATCCTGGTATAGGCCAAACAAGCAAATCAAACATGTAGTTCGAACAAAACATAGATTATCAAAATAACGCACTCAGTCATTCATATACATAACAAACTAATATGCATACCAAAACACGTCATATAGTTATATAGACTAGCATATCAATTTCCAAACCAACACTCAATTCCACAATAACAAATAAGCACGAGATTAATCAATGTAATGCTCATGCAACATATACCATAACAACCAGCAACAATTCCTCCATAATCCAACCATAATCATTCTCCAGTTCAGGCAACCCAGACCTGCCTTTGAAACATGGTACACGGCTAGCGCGCACGCTAAACTCATGCCCATTTTCTTTCCCATCACCCTTCTTTCCCCGGCTAAGCCTCTACTAGAGCACTCGCCAAAACAATCAATTTTTGAAGGTGATCTCCACACGCCGCATGACTATGTCCGGGGTCTCTTCTTCACCGACTTGTCCGTGTCCATAATCACACCCGCAGAGATCAAGTTACACACAATAAAATTATTGAACTATTCCAATAGCTTTCCAATATGAAAATATAGTATGGAATAATATTCCAAAATAGAGTTCCACACATTCAATTTACTAGTTTAACACATAACATGATCGTAATCTAAGTAAGTCTAGAAGACTTACCTTGAAGACGAATTCTCTAGGCCAACAAACAATAACTATCACGCAAAGTGGTCCCCTGTCTAGAACATATAGTTTGTCTCTTCCCCTCGTCTCTAGTCACGACCTAAGGCCACGCTCCTATATACATATATATACCCCTCTGTCAAATATAACAAAACATTTCTCAACAACGAGCTCTCGGAAACACTTCTTAGTTGTATACTCAAATTCCACAACTTCCTAATCGACAAACGATTTAATTTCCGAATATCGATATATAATAAATCCTTAGTTATCATGCTTCAAGGAGCCATCTTGGCGAAATTATAACTAATTGTCCGCTTCACTTTTGAAACAACTTTCTAAACAAAAAGTGTTCCTCAGTAACAGTTCTTAAAGATTACCAAATCTCGGATCAAACGGATTAACAACGAATCCTGAGTAATTATCCGAATTCCTTTACCTGCCAATCGATATACAAAACTTGTATTCGCTATAACTGAAGATCCTGACGTCCGTTTCTCGAGCGGTTTGAACCTGTGGGACCGTATCAACGTCAAGATTATAAAAACCATAAATTTAATTAGCAAAGCGGAACCGAAAGGTCCTTACGGTGGCTCCGCAATCAACCCACTAATTAATTTTGATCGTATATACCTTCAATTAAATCCTTGGCTCGTTCGGCTCGATGGTGGCTCGACCCAAGAGCCCGAGGGTAGCTGGGTGATGCCCGGTGGCATCCCTTGCGGTGGGTGGTGGTTGGAGGAGCTACCGATCGTCGGCGACGTCGCGCGGCGAGGCTAAAAAGGTTGGCCGGCGGTGAAGGTTCCGAAGTCTTTACTCCCGAATCCGACGTCGTCGTCCCGTCTCTCTTTTACAGCAGCAGAAACTAGCTTATATTAAGGAGGAAGAAGAAGGTAAGGTGGAGGTGAGGAGGAGGAGGTAGATGGTGGTGAAGATGGTGGCCGACGGTGGTGAGTTGCTCCCGAATCCCTCTCTCGGTTTTGCTTTGAAAGACAAAGTTGATAGACTTTGACTAGCAAGGAGATAAGTCTCGTAAATGAATTCTATCCCCAACCCTTAGTTGTTAAGCAAGAAAGGCGGTTAAATGGAATTTTCCGTCCCGGAACGGGACTCGCGTTAAAGCGGTAAAATTATGTACCTCAGGTGGAAAAACTCACTAAACGAAAAACGTCCCGTAAATTATGTAGACCAATAAAATCAATTTTCCATGATTTTATCATGCTACATTTAATTTTTAAGGCTTCCGTTTCGCATTTTAAATCCTTTCCGGTACATAATTAAAAAGACGGCTTATCTAATAAATATTCTTTTTCCACTGAAAAATCCTAGAATTCACACCGATCCATAAAATCATTTCTTTGTGATTTTAGGATATCACCAAGAATTTTCTAAGATTTAATCTCCAACAAAAATATTGAATTAAGCGTTAAAACGGCCAAGGAGGTTAAAAGGATATCAGAGAAAATTTCAAAAATATCCTCAAAAACCGCAGTTATTACATTAGTACCCCCTTAAAAATGGTTTCGTCCTCGAAACCAAGGAGAACTCGAATCATATGGAAAGATAGCACAAGCACATATGCACAACCACTACAAACCTATACAAAAGTTTGTAGTATTCCCTTAAAAAACATGATGTTACTTCTGCACCAGGCACAAAACAATCACTGTTTAGTTACCAAACTTCTTCTTTACAATGTTCATTAACTTTAGAAAATGACTCAGTATTTCCTGTCTAGTTTCTCAAGTCTTTTCTTCACCTCCATTTTAGACCAAGGTAACCTAATCAAAGGTATTTTTCTTATTCACGAAGACATTACGGATAGAATGCACTGAAGGTGGTAATGCCAACCGATAAACAAACTTACCAGTTCTTTCCAGTATCTCAAAAGATCCAACATAGCGAGCATTTACGTTGTCTCGCATTCCCCAGCGGAATACGCCTTTCAAGACGGATACTAGCACAAAAACGTCGTTCATTACAATGAACTTAACATACTCTTGCTTTAAAACAAAACACGACTGTTGTCGCCTTTGAGCAGTTAGCACCCTTGATCGTGTTTGTGCGATATCAGCTGTTGTTCTCTTGGCCAAGTCTAGCCCATGAAGAACCTTGTCACCATTGTCATTCCAACGAATTGACAACCAACACTTCCAGCCTTACCAAGCCTCAAAAAGAGTCATTTTCTTTATCGTGAAATCAAAATTCTTGTATGTGAATTCACTCAAACTCATACTATCATTCCAACTCATGTGGAATCCAGAATACATGTCCTCAAGAGTTTGAATTTGTTTCTTTACATTGTTCATCACTTTGGTGAGAGAAGTTAGCGCTAAAATTCAATTCACTCCACAAAGCTTGATGTCACTCCTTTCAAAACTTTGACATGAACCACCTATCTCAATCAGAGATAATAATCTTCGGAGTTTTATGAAGATGAGAAACTTCATGCATGAACACCTCAACTAACTTCTGTACTTTTTAAGTCATCTTAAATGCATTAAAAAGAACACTCTAGGTGAGTTTCTTAACAACCTCCATATTGCATATTTCTTTCATTAAGTCTTGAACAACTAATGACAAGAATCCATTGTAACATCTTTCCACTTCCATTCTGAAATAGGAAGAGACTATAACATTTCATCTGGTCTTCTATGCTCAATCAGGACTTCCAGACAAACTAAACATATCAAAACGAACTTGGTGACATTTCGCTTCATGTCAGGCCATCATTATCTCAAATCCTTATACGTTTACTTGTTCCAGGATAAACTAATTAAGCAAATAAATATGCTTCCTTTGAAATAAGCTTTCAAAGCTCATCAACAACAGATACACATGAACAGTTTCAAAACCAAGCAATCCATAATCTTGAATAACAAATCTCGGTGTCTTACCTTCTTGATCTTCTCCATTGATCTTAAATAATATTACTTTCCCATACTACTTTTCCTTGATCTGGTCAACAGATTTTGAATAACATCCTAGGGGATTCACACAACCTTGTTGTCATCCAAACTAAACCTTTAGTCCTTCTCAAATTAGTTTCTTTACAAGGATTACTTAAAATCCTTACTCAATTTCCTTTTTGAGATAAAATCTCAGTATTACTTTAACCAAGAATATGAGATTTATCCAACACATGACAAGATAATAACCTATCTTGTCAATCCTTTACATCCTTTTCTCAACCAAAACTCAGCTTGGGCATACTAACATTCAAAAGTAGTTATCTTACTCAACCGCTTCAAACTAAACTCTTATGCATTACTATACCAACATATTGGACAATAATACCTTTAGTCCAATCATTTCCAAAAAAATTGTCGCCATTGACAATTTTCAGTCTTTTTCATCAAAGAACTATTTAGACTTCACTTAACATTCTAACTTGTTGAGCAACCTAACTCTTAGATTAAAAACATGTCCTCATGTGTCCACTCTCTATATCCAACAACTTATCAGGCTGAGATTGAATATCAATACTAATTTACATATTCAAACTCCAAACCCATTGGAGTTCTGCTTAAAGTCCTCACTTGACTATCTTATCTCAAAGAGATTTAAGTTTTCAAGACAACCTGAAAACAAATAACAACTAATGGAGAAATTACTAGTACATCCTTCATTCCAAAGAAAGGATTACTACACTATCATTCCTTTCTAAGGGTTCCATCCCAGGAGTCCATATCAACTTACTTTCAAGGAAAATTCCGCTAAAAAGGCAATGACTTTCTTAGGTCATGACGTCAACCAAGATGAACTACTAGCAACCTGCTTAGAGATTTCCAATAATCGTTGACTGAAAACAATCCCAAACTTTTAGAGAAGTACGGAGTTACTCCATGCTCTTCAGAGACCAACACAAATTTGTAAAGAATCTTACCAAATTTCTTTACTTATAATCAAACTGTTTTGGGAAGTTTGACCATACTCCTTAAATGGTATAGGATACCAAGGGTGTACTAACTCAAAGAAGTTTTACAAGATACTAGATATAGAAATTGCTATAATGCAAAAGAAAGCTTACATCTTTTCATCTCAAACAACTACACTTGCAAAACTCATATAATTGCAAAACTTATATGATTGCCAAATCATACTAGAAACGTTTTATTCTTTACGACGTAAGTGAAATCACTTATCAAATGGTTATTTCCAAATTCCCATCACAACCTTTGTGTAATTATTCCAACCTTGAGAAGAAATGTAACTTCTACAAATTTCTAATTTCGAACTTAAACTTGAGGAATTATGTGATCTAATTCCACCATGAACCTAACCAAGTAGTCAATGAACACTCAGTTTATCTCTCCATAAACACTGTAAGGGCATTCGTCAATCTAAACGACATCACTACACCTTTATAATGATCATATCTTCCTCAAAAAGCCATCATAGGAATATCTTTTCTTCAACTAATGATAACCCGATCTCAATTCCACTTTTGAAAACACCATGCCGCCATGCAATTGGTCCAACAAGTCATCCTTATAGGACAATGAGTTTTTATTCACAATAATCACTTAGTTCAACTCTCGGTAATCAGTACACAATCATAGGAAAATATCCTTCTTTGAGACTATACGGTTCAGAACTTTCTATATTTGTCTCCTCTCCAACTCCAATCCACTACTATAATCTATCCCACTCTAAGGTGGTAATCTAAAAAGCTAATCCCGGAATAACATTGACAACTTACAAACATCAAATATATTCTAGATGTCTAGTCTTTCCTTGTTCTCATGAAAGGCAGATCACTAGTATCCCACATATCCATCATTGTACAACTTGGCAGTCTTTGCCACACTCCTTACTAACCTAAATCCTTTGACCCTACTTCTTTGACATACAATCAACTACCTTCGATCTCGGTTCACTCTACAATTCCCCAGACTAACCTAGATACCCCACATTAGCATTCTGATTAGCCGCAACTCTCGTGCCCCTCAAATCTAGAAGAAACCCCACCCAGATGGCTCGATAACAACATCAATATCTAGTGGTACTGCAAACTATGGCGCCACTACTAGTCCACGAACTCTTCCTACAGTAGAAACATCTTTATCCTAGAGTTTTCCATCT
Organism: Fallopia convolvulus; assembly: GCA_964016875.1. Lineage (NCBI taxonomy): Eukaryota > Viridiplantae > Streptophyta > Magnoliopsida > Caryophyllales > Polygonaceae > Fallopia > Fallopia convolvulus. Next base: position 41,382,114 of record OZ024728.1, read on the forward strand.
TCCACTCCTCATATTAGCACATATAATGTTTCCAATGCTAGTTCATGCCATATACTAGTCCTTCCTCTTCTACCTTTCCTTAAACGACTTTGCAACATATGACATCAAATCTTATCTCATAATCTTCCTATAATCAATTCTAAGGAAGTTTAACTACTTCTCTTCGTATTCTCCACTCTGCATTCTAAGTTCATTTCCTAAAACAATGCTCAACTTTTCTCAACTCGAACATCATTCATCTTCAATTGAATCTTCAACCTAAATTGCTCTATTGCTTCTTCGATCATTAAGCAATAACTCCATTCGACAACAATCGTCATAGATACACCTCCCATTATAACAATTGAATGCATTGACTGCCGAATCCCGATTTTTAAAACGGGTTCTCCATTGGAATTGTCCACCCTGATTGATGTTTTCAATGCATTCTAGATTTCCAACATTGGAGAACACCTGACTCAAGACTTCACAAGAAATCAAATACTCTTCAAGGTGGACCTTGGCCAAAATCACACCACCATCCAGTTGCAATTCAAAAACTTCAGATTGGGAGGTCGTGGATTTTAGTTCTCCGAGAACTTGGGTCGCACCTGCAATTGGAGTTTGGATATAACTCGATCTTCCGCTACTTCGGCCATCTAAACACAATTCTAACCGACTGCACCCTTCGTATATACACCTTCCATCATAACATTCGAGCGCTTTGATAGCTGAATCCCGATCCCTAAAATGGATTCTCAAATGAAATTGAGATCTAGAATCCAATTTTTCTATGCTTTCTAAATTTCCAATTCCAGAAAATACTTGATTTAGTACTTCACAAGAAATTAGGTAATCCTCATAATGTATCTTGACGAGAAGCACTCGTACTTGGCTGAAGATGCCTTCGAACTCATCCTCAACCTACTTTTCAATAAGTTTGTCAAAGGTACCGTCGATGGTAGCTCATACCCCCAAATCGTGCTGAGCTCTTCATTTCATGTTTCTTTTCTAAGTAACCTCTGCAATGTCTGTTGTGAAGGTCAACCTCTACTATTTGTCTATCACAATGGTATTATCTTCGCTTAGGCCTTCAAAATAAGGTCCAAGATTACTTCCACAACATTATCCTGAGGCTCACTTTTCTTGTATTGTAACTTGTAAGTCAGGTCTAACATAGCCTTCCTTAGAAAGCTAATGTAAACCATACTTAATTACTCCATTAGTTGTACTGGCTTTCTTTAACCAAGCATTGATTCAGGTTTAACGCTATCACATCTTCATTCTTCATAGTGTCTATTAGTTCCTTCTCTTGTAGAGGCAATAACACTCCTTGTTATGCCATCCTCGAGAACAATTAATATCTACTTTAATTAAACATACATATCTTATATTCCTCATTAGTATTTTTAACCTGAGCTCAAGAGCAATTCCTTTACTCCTTTCTCACAGTCAATTTTTTTACTTTTTTTTTCTTACTTATTAGGACTAATATCCATCAAAACAATTAGTTGCTTTGATTTCAACAAACAACTATTCCTATTAAACAAACAAAATGTTTACGGAGATCCTCTTGTATTATGATGACGTCTCGACGTGTCTTTCTATCCCAAATGCACTATGCCCCAAAAATGAAGTTTTTGTATAAAAGGAACTCTAAGTTGGACCTCACGTGCTCTATTGTTAGGACCTTGTGCCCTTGTTGTCAACCTTGGCTCTGATACCAATCTGTAACACCCCATCTTAAAATCCAGGTTGTTACCTGGTTGTGGACCACACCTGGGTCCACCAAAACAAGCCTGACAACAAATTCACGAACATTGGACCTTGCAACAAAGGCACAACAAGAAAAGTCAAGAAAACATCCAACTTATCATTTTCAAAATGACTCGAAAACCAATGTGAATACAGCCGACTGCTAGCACTAAAGCCAACCTACTGGCTACCAACATTAACTCAATATTACTATTAACTACACTGTCCTTGCAACTATGGACTCTAGCCCTCAATTCCCACTAAGACACGTCACGTCGAGATCGAGCATCATTGTCCAAGAAGTGATCTCTTGGAACATTTCCCATACAAGGATGGTTACCTAAAACATTGGAAGTGGAACACATTAGCTAACAATCCTGGTATAGGCCAAACTAGAAAATCAAACATGTAGTTCGAACAAAACATAGATTATCAAAATAACGCACTCAGTCATTCATATACATAACAAACTAATATGCATACCAAAACACGTCATATAGTTATATAGACTAGCATATCAATTTCCAAACCAACACTCAATTCCACAATAACAAATAAGCACGAGATTAATCAATGTAATGCTCATGCAACATATACCATAACAACCAGCAACAATTCCTCCATAATCCAACCATAATCATTCTCCAGTTCAGGCAACCCAGACCTGCCTTTGAAACATGGTACACGGCTAGCGCGCACGCTAAACTCATGCCCATTTTCTTTCCCATCACCCTTCTTTCCCCGGCTAAGCCTCTACTAGAGCACTCGCCAAAACAATCAATTTTTGAAGGTGATCTCCACACGCCGCATGACTATGTCCGGGGTCTCTTCTTCACCGACTTGTCCGTGTCCATAATCACACCCGCAGAGATCAAGTTACACACAATAAAATTATTGAACTATTCCAATAGCTTTCCAATATGAAAATATAGTATGGAATAATATTCCAAAATAGAGTTCCACACATTCAATTTACTAGTTTAACACATAACATGATCGTAATCTAAGTAAGTCTAGAAGACTTACCTTGAAGACGAATTCTCTAGGCCAACAAACAATAACTATCACGCAAAGTGGTCCCCTGTCTAGAACATATAGTTTGTCTCTTCCCCTCGTCTCTAGTCACGACCTAAGGCCACGCTCCTATATACATATATATACCCCTCTGTCAAATATAACAAAACATTTCTCAACAACGAGCTCTCGGAAACACTTCTTAGTTGTATACTCAAATTCCACAACTTCCTAATCGACAAACGATTTAATTTCCGAATATCGATATATAATAAATCCTTAGTTATCATGCTTCAAGGAGCCATCTTGGCGAAATTATAACTAATTGTCCGCTTCACTTTTGAAACAACTTTCTAAACAAAAAGTGTTCCTCAGTAACAGTTCTTAAAAATTACCAAATCTCGGATCAAACGGATTAACAACGAATCCTGAGTAATTATCCGAATTCCTTTACCTGCCAATCGATATACAAAACTTGTATTCGCTATAACTGAAGATCCTGACGTCCGTTTCTCGAGCGGTTTGAACCTGTGGGACCGTATCAACGTCAAGATTATAAAAACCATAAATTTAATTAGCAAAGCGGAACCGAAAGGTCCTTACGGTGGCTCCGCAATCAACCCGCTAATTAATTTTGATCGTATATACCTTCAATTAAATCCTTGGCTCGTTCGGCTCGATGGTGGCTCGACCCAAGAGCCCGAGGGTAGCTGGGTGATGCCCGGTGGCATCCCTTGCGGTGGGTGGTGGTTGGAGGAGCTACCGATCGTCGGCGACGTCGCGCGGCGAGGCTAAAAAGGTTGGCCGGCGGTGAAGGTTCCGAAGTCTTTACTCCCGAATCCGACGTCGTCGTCCCGTCTCTCTTTTACAGCAGCAGAAACTAGCTTATATTAAGGAGGAAGAAGAAGGTAAGGTGGAGGTGAGGAGGAGGAGGTAGATGGTGGTGAAGATGGTGGCCGACGGTGGTGAGTTGCTCCCGAATCCCTCTCTCGGTTTTGCTTTGAAAGACAAAGTTGATAGACTTTGACTAGCAAGGAGATAAGTCTCGTAAATGAATTCTATCCCCAACCCTTAGTTGTTAAGCAAGAAAGGCGGTTAAATGGAATTTTCCGTCCCGGAACGGGACTCGCGTTAAAGCGGTAAAATTATGTACCTCAGGTGGAAAAACTCACTAAACGAAAAACGTCCCGTAAATTATGTAGACCAATAAAATCAATTTTCCATGATTTTATCATGCTACATTTAATTTTTAAGGCTTCCGTTTCGCATTTTAAATCCTTTCCGGTACATAATTAAAAAGACGGCTTATCTAATAAATATTCTTTTTCCACTGAAAAATCCTAGAATTCACACCGATCCATAAAATCATTTCTTTGTGATTTTAGGATATCACCAAGAATTTTCTAAGATTTAATCTCCAACAAAAATATTGAATTAAGCGTTAAAACGGCCAAGGAGGTTAAAAGGATATCAGAGAAAATTTCAAAAATATCCTCAAAAACCGCAGTTATTACAATTAAGGCCCAAGAAGTTGTGGAAAAGAACGCTTAAATCTGGGCTATCCATTGAAGTTGTTGTTTCGACACCACTTTCTTGTGAAACTAGGTTTGGAAGCTACGGTGGTCGGATGAATCTGAATTTGGTATCATTGGAAAGCTAACTCGAAGAGATACAATTCATTTTTTTACTCCGAGTTCATATTCCCAATCTAAGATGGTCAAAACAGCTTCCGAACACATCGTCAAACTGTTGTCAATAGCAGCTCCACGACCGCGGAGGACCAATTCCGCGCCCGCGGACATCGCCGTCTCAGGCATTGAGGTTTCAACAGCTTCGTGATCGCGGGTCCCATTCCGCACTCGTGGAATTCCACATCAGCGAGAACCGAAGCGGAGATTCTATATATATTTTTAATATTTTGTTTCCATCTTTTAGTTCGTGTTTTGAGTTGGCTAAGCCTAGTTTTTGAACATTTGTTAAATAATTATCTAGAGACCTATTTTCTACTTTGTTTTGTACTCTCTCTTCTATGGAGAACTAAACTCTTAGATCTTATTCAAGTTGAAGCTTTTCAGACTCAAGTTGTTGTGAGATTCTTCTATTCAGGTTTATTTCTACAGGTTATTTCAATTCTCTTGTGCATAATTAATATTGATTGTATTGATTTTTCTACTAGATTGATGACCTTGTTGGAATTAATACTCTCTATTGCTAGATCTAGGTTTTCTCGTAGCAAAACCTAATCTTTGTAGCAGCTCAACTGATTTAGGACTCGTTGGACTAAAACAGTTGAGAAAGAGATTTGAATGCATGTTGATTGTTTGACTTGTTGGAATTCAATTGCATGTATCCTGTTTATCCTTGTTCTCATTGCTAATGTCCTTATGATTTATGATTGTTTCATGAGTTGTTTGGATGTTAAGTTTGCATGTCTCGTTGCGATGTTATATATCTGATCAGGATAGGAATAACCAAAAGAAATAACTTGTTTGAATCTATGACCAATAACTTGATATGAAAGTGGATACTTGAATAGGATTGCTTTCCTCAATTTGATAAAAACTCAACCTTTAATTTGTTTACCGACTTACTTAGCTTGTTTGAATTTCTTAGTCTTAGAATTATAATCAAAATCCTCTTGTTATTATTTGAGTTGATAATATTATTACTTTGAATTACAAGTGTCTCTTGGGTACGACCCCGACTTACCAACTATAGTATCTGTGTAATTAAGGATTTATATTTTGATTTGGCATGACGACTTTCAGCCAGTCAATAACCGACATTTATTTTTCCACAACAGCCATTTCTGCACAAAAGTTGTTTCTCCACACGAGGTGATCTCTCTCTCTCTATATATATATATATATACATATATATATATATATGTATGTATAAGTATAAGGCATGGTTCCGGTGAGGACCACCCTTGAGGTAAGGAAAAGGCTTAAAATGAGGACTAATCTCAACCATTGGATTTACTTCTTTACTATGTATTGAATGGTCAAGATTTTTTCAAAAATTTTTATTTTTTTATTTTTTTACGAGAAAGCTATATACACACAAAAAAATTTCCACGTGCACAAGATTTGGCTGGCTTCATGAAGCGAGTCGCTTCAGGATGCGATTCATCTACGGATACCCGAGCGGATTTTTTGCAAAAGGGGCAAAATGACACGCTTCATGAAGCATGATGAAATATGTTAATATTTCCTTACCCAATCCAATATTTTTTACATATATAGGTTCCTCTCATCGATAGCTTGGATTTGATAGGTAATAAGCCCAAATCCGACACCCGAGCAAAAAAGTTATGAACGTTTTAAGATTGGACATACGCAAACTGCTTTAACAGGATCTTTTATTTGGGATAGGATTTAAGATAAGGCTTAGTATATAATATTTTGGTACAGTTTAGGTTTATCGTAAGTATTATAGTTTATGGTTAGAGTAAGGCTTTAAGGTAGGGTTTTGGGGCTAAGGGTTGGGATTTATAGTAAGGGTTATGGTTTAGTGTAGGATTTGAGTGAGGTTTAAGGTTTGGGTATAAGATTTAAGATAGAGTTTGAATGTAGGGTTTAAATTAAGGATTAAGGGTAGGGTTTTAGATAAGGACTAGTTGATGTACCCGTGTCTTACACGGGTCTATAATAGTAAAAATATATTTTAAATACATATATAGATTTATATATGATTTAATATTATAAATTGAATATTAAAAATTATTTTAAAAAAGTTCAAATGTAATAATTATATTCCCCAATATTTTAAAAAACAGTAATATTATGTTCTTAATATTCAAAAGATATTTTTATAATGAAGATTATGTTTCTATCACTTGCCAAATTTTAAGATCTCTAAATATAATTATATATTAGTAATATTATTAAATTTTAAAAAATATTTTACAATCAATTTTATGTTTTCATCAATTGCCAAAATTTATGATCTCTAAAAATAATTGTATATTAGTAATATTATTATATTAAAAAATCATTTCATAATAAGAGTATTTTTCTTGCCAAATATTAAGATATCTAAATATAATTGTATATTACTATATTAGTATTAGTAGTAACATTATTATAATTAACAAAATTATTCCATAATGGATTACACTCCAAACACAACTTTTACAAAATTAAATTTAAGATCTCTAAATATAATTATATATTAGTAATATAAAAAATATTATTATAATATAAAGATTGTAAATAATTAAATAAATGAAAGGTAAGGAGATAAATGGAAAAATTAAAATACATATGTGGCATAGTTAAGACGACGACACATAAGATAGGGGGATTCGACTTTAGTTATATTAAATTGATGATAATGGCATTACAATTTTTATAAATATTATTATTTATTGATATCAATTAATATAATAAATATCAAAGATCATGTACCGATAATATTGATTTTTTAAATAAATTATATGTTAATAACATATATGGTCATAAAGATAAAATAGTATATATTATTCTAAAACATCAAAGATCACATATTGTTACATTTGTGTAGAACTATTATATATTTGTAAAAATATACTTGACAAAATTTAAAATAAATAGTCAAGATCACATATTAATAATATTAAAAAATAAAAAATTATATGATATAAAAATATATGGTCATAAAGATGAGATAATAAATATTATTTTAAAATATCAAAGATTACATACGTTGTTTATATATTATATATATATTTAAGGATATGCTTTGCAAAATTTATGACACATTATCTCACCTACTAATAATATTAAAAAACTTAAAATACTATATGATATTAAAATACGAGAGCGGATCACGTGCGAATGGGCGCTAGGGTGCAAAAAGAGAACACATCTAAACTGTCGATCTAGCTTGAATTATTTGGACGCGCGAAGCGCGTCCAAATAATTCATAAAAAAAACGAGCGTGCGTGTAAACGAAACGCGACCAGACGTACTTGTCGCCCAAGCTAACCCGAAAAAAGACAATTTTTTATTCTCTTTCCAAATCAAAACCAAAAAAAACCTCTTTCTTCCTCTGCGAAAATAAAGCTTCAAAACTGGATTAAAACACAACGATTTACGATATTCGAAAGAAGCTTTGATCAGATTTACGATTTTGAAAATATGTCTCATTCCGATTAATGGAACCAGGTAATAAACGATTTTTTTCCCTGATTAAAACTAATACAACACGATTTTGAAAAGTTTCATTGCATATATCGTCAAAATTTGTTTATGTTTAAGCATTACCAATAGGAAAACTCCCATTTTATGGTTTTGAGGGGCATTGCTATGATTTATTTGGGAAGATTGTACATTAGTTAACATTTGTTCAGAAATAACTCGGATTTGTTCATTGATATTACACATTTGTTAAATCCAAAATTTGTTCATAGGTATCAAGCATTTGTTCATATATATTGCGGATTTGTTCATACCTATCATGCATTTGTTCAATAATATCAATTGTACGTGTAGTGTATACAAAATGCGTATTTATATGTTTCTTTTCCCTATAATGAAGGAAAAATAAAAGATAAAAAGGAATTAAAGATCGTGATCTCGCCTGGCAACATATATTACTACATACCGTTTTGTGATGACAACTTAAGACCTAAAGAGGGGATGTTGTTTAGAACCTGGGAACAAGGAGTAAATTTCTACAAGGCATACGCAGATGCATGTGGTTTCCAAGCACGTGCTGGTACAATTACAAAGTCTTCAGATGGAACTAACACTGCAGTTTGGAAATACATGTTGTGTAATCGGGCAGGATTTAAAAACACAACTAAAAAAGAAGAAGACAAAGAAGATGATGAAGATAATGATGAAGAAGATGATGAAGAGAATCATGATGAAGAAGGACAACAAGGAACAGTGAAAAAGCAAAAAAGAGTAACCAAAAGGTGTGGTTGCATTGCTAAACTGGCTATGAGACTTTATGGAAGAAACGGATATGTTGTTAAGAAATTTGAAGAGCGTCACACCCAATTATGTTTGAAGATTGACAAAAACACTTTGCAAAGAACAAGAGGAAACTGACCTCCTTCCATGAAGATTTCATCATGAATTGCATACGAGCAAACATTGGTACAAGCAAGTCATACAAAGTCTACAAGGAGTTTGTTGGTTCATATGCAAAAATTGGTGCAACTATAATTGATTTCAAGAATTTTAAAAGAGATCTGAACTCCTTCATGATTGGGTGTGATGCTCAAATGGTTATTGACAACTTGTTCAAGAAAAAAGAAAGATGTGATGCGTTTTTCTTTGAATATGATGTTGATGAACAACATCAATTAACCAAATTATTCTTGTGTGATCCTATTACAAGGAAGAACTTCTCATATTTTGGAGATGTTGTCTCAGCTGATGCAACATACAAATCAAATAGGTATGAAAAAGCTTATTTTTGATGAACAAATTAATTCTTGTGATGAACAAATCATATATACTGATGAACAAAATTAATACTTGCCTTCAGGAATTTACAATGAACAAATTAATTCTTTTGATGAACAAATCGTAATTTTTGATGAACAAATCGTACATATTGATGAACAAAATCACATATATTGATGAACAAATTTAATTTTGTGCCTTCAGGTATGAAATGGTGTTTGTACCATTCACAGGGGTTGACAACAACAAGAAGAGCATTACTTTTGCCTTTTTGAGTTGCTTCAAAAAGAAGATATCGAATCTTATGTTTGGCTATTCCAAAAATTCAAAGATGCAATGAGGGGCCATGAACCATTTGTCATTCTCACTGATCAAGATCCTGCAGTAAGAGTGGCAATTGAAAAGGTTTTTGAAAAGGCTGTGCATCGTTTCTGCATGTGGCATATCATGTTCAAGGTACCGTCAAAGGTTACAAATGATGTGTATAACAATGATCAATTTAGAAGCAAGTTCAACAAGCTTGTTTGGAGCAATGAAATTAGCCGGGAAGATTTTGAAGAAACTTGGCATTCCATTATTGCTAAATTAGGACTTGAGTCAAACACTTGGTTGCCACTGATGTTTGAGCTACGTCACTTATGGATCCCTGCATGCTTCAATGATGTAAACATGGGTGGACTTCTTAGAACAACTTCAAGGTCTGAGAGCCAGAACTTCTTCTTCTCGCATTTCATTGGATCCACATCTTCTCTAGTTATCTTCATGATGCAGTTTGAGAGTGCAATTGATTCCCAAAGGCACAATAAGCAAAGGTTAGAATTTGAATCTTCGACAAGCTCCCCCACTCTAATGACACCATTGGATCTAGAGAAACATTGTGCATCTATTTACACCATAAACGTCTTCTATGACGTCTAGACAGAAATTGTTGCTTTTGTATTTGAATGTGGTCTAAGCAATTTGTTCAAGGAAGAAAACATCCACGAGTATCACATCAACGGGCAGTTTGGGAAGGTACATGTTGTGAAACATGAGCTACAAAACGAAGAGTTCATTTGCTCGTGCAATAAGTTCATCAATATCGGGATTCTATGCTGCCATATGTTTTTCGTATTCAAAAACATTGGGTTGAGGAAGGTGCCAACTAAATACATCAAGAATAGATGGACGAAGACATCAAATCTGACTCCTAATTTTGAGATAGAAGGTTCAACAATTGAATAATGTGATGTGATGAATGAGAAGAAGCTGTTGATTGCTGATTTATTGGGCGAGGTACATTCTTGCATTAATGCCATAGGGGACAACACCGAACACCTCAAAGAGCTGATATGTTTCTTGAAGGAAAAAAAAGAAACATATCTGAGCTTATTGGGAGGAGAATCATCTACATCAACAAGGCAGAGTTCAATCCAAACATTCTTGGGAAACAGACCGAGTGTTATTGAGGTACACCCTCCTAAACGAGCAATGACAAAGGGCAGGAAGAAAGAAGGGCGTATTATGGGAGGTAAAGAGAAGGAAATGAAGAAAGCAAACAAGGAGCAAAGGGCTTGTGCAAAATGCAAGAAGCTTGGACACAACAATAGGACATGCACCTATGTTCTCAATTAGATCTCTCATTAATCATTGATTTCTGATACATAATTATTGCATTAGGGTGAAATGCATAATATTCTTAATTGTCGCATTATCAATGAACAAAATTCTGGATTTGAATGAACAATTAGCAGTTAGTAATGAACAAATTTACTACGTAATGAACAAACCCCTTTCATTCTTCAATAAAAATGTATGAACAAAACCTAATGTTTTGATGAACAAATCTAAGTTATGGATGAACAAATCCAAGATATTGATGAACAAATTATGAACCCTTGTAATAACTGTGGTTTTTAAGGATATTTTTGAATTTTTCTCGGATATCCTTTTAACCTCTTTGTTCGTTTTAACGCTTAATCCAATGTTTTTGTTGAAGATTAAATCCTAGAAAAATTTTGGTGATATCCTAAAATCATAAAGAAATGATTTTATGGATCGGTGTGAATTCTAGGATTTTTCAGTGGAAAAAGAATATTTATTGGATAAGCCGTCTTTTTAATTATGTACTGTAAAGGATTTAAAATACGAAACGGAAGCCTTAAAAATTGAAGGTAGCATGATAAAATCATGGAAAATTGGTTTTATTGGTCTACATAATTTACGGGACGTTTTGTATTTAGTAAGTTTTTCCATCCGAGGTACATAATTTTACCGCTTTAACGCGAGTCCCGTTCCGAGACAGGTTTGGTTTTAAAAGCCGACTTTTGTTTGCTTAATATGGGAGGAAAGCTGATTCTTTCTCCTATTATATGCATATTGGATGAGGATGAAATTGGAACTTTTGACAATTGAAAACAGAAGAAGGGAGCAAGACCGAGAGGACGACGATGGACTCGGTGAACTCTCACCGCCGGCAATTTCCTCTGCTCGTCCATCTTCTTCTTCCACCTCCTATCATCTTCCCCCTCACTTCTACTTTCTTTATTTTTTCTGGGTTTGTTAGCTGGTGCAAACCAGAACCAGCGGGATAAGCGGGATGAACGTCGGACTCGAGGAGATGGAATTCGACTCTTCATCGCCGACCTTTTCTTGGATCAGCCGCCAACAATAGCCTCACCGGACAACCATGGCTTGATCCAGGGTGAGCTCAGCCGAGCCCAGCACACCTGCTGCCTCGAGAAAGGAAGAGAAATCAGGCGGAGCGACTGGCTCGAGAGAGAAAGAATTCACACCGTTGGTCATCTTCTCCGCCTCGTCAAACGACGTCGCCGACGACCACTGGTTCCTCCGACCACCACCCACTGTGAGAGTTGCCTCTGGACAATACTCGACCACCCTCGAGCTTGGGGATCGAGCCACTATCGAGCTAAACGAGCCATGGGCTCGAGTGAAGGTATATACGATCGAAATTAATTAGCGGGCTGATTACGGAGCCACCGTAAGGACCTTTCGGTTCCGTTTTTCTAATTAAATTTATGGTTTTTATAATCTTGACGTTGATACGGTCCCACAAGTTCAAACTGCTCGGGAAATGGACGTCCGGATCTTCAGTTATAGCTAATACAAGTTTTGATACCGATTGGCAGGTAAAGGACTTCGGATAATTACTCGGGATCCGTTGTTAATCCGTTTGATCCGAGATTTGGTCACCTTTAAGAACTGTTGCTAATGAACAATTTTTATTTATAAAATTGTTTCAAAAGTGAAGCGGATAATTAGTTATAATTTCGCCAAGATGGCTCCTTAAAGCATGATAACTAAGGATTTATTATATATCGATATTCGGAAATTAAATCGTTTATCGATTAGGAAGTTGTAGGATTCGGAAATTATATATCGATTAGGAAGTGTTCGGTGAGCTCGTTGTTGAGAAATCCTTTTGTTATATTTGGCAGAAGGATGATAAAGATTACTGTTGGAATTGCCAAAGACGTTGAGCACGCCTTCTAAGGCAAGTGGACGATTCTCTCTTGCGTTATTGTTATTAAATGAGGAATTGAATCCCATTTAATATTTGCGTTGGGAGCAACTTGTATGATTAATAAAATATGATAGGTTGTTGTTTCGTTAGAAATAATGACCATATTATTATTCATTCAGTTTCGCGCTAGAACTGGATTTAGGTCCGTTGTATGTGACCTTGTATGTTTAGTTGTCTCATGCTGAGACATTGATATGGATTAACTTAGTTCAGGGATGTGAGCTTAGTCTCGGAAGCATCTCTTTAAAACTCGTATTAGGCAGTATCAATATTGATCCCCTAATACTTAGGTCATGACCATGGCCCGCTCTACGCTTGAGGGGTGACTATGCACTCTAGTTAAGTGCATTTATTAATATGTGTTGGTAGAGGATTATGGATGAAACAGGCTCTCTAATCTCTCCATCATTGGGACCCGTACTATTCGTTGTTCAAAGATGAAACATGCCCTCTGACCTCGATAGTATTGTGTTCCATTCAATATGTGTTGGTAGTGGATTATGGATGAAACAGGCCCTCTAATCTCTCCATCATTAGGACCCGTGCTATTCGTTGTTCAAGGATGAAACAGGCCCTCTGACCTCGATAGTATTGTGTTCCACCGGCAATAGTTCGAGCCGATTAAAAGTTGCCAACTTGTTTGTGAAATGTTTTGAAAGTAATACAAGATAAGTGCGTTAGGCACATGAATGTACCCGAATGGTTAGTCTATTCGATATCCATTCTTGCTCCCGGTTACGAATAATTCTTAAGCAAACTTTGATTAAGTCAATCTGATTAGTCGACGGAGACTTTTCAAAATGTGATGTGATTAATATGAGTTCCCAACAATTGTTTATGCTTCTTAAAGGAACCACAAGCTGTGGTGTTCTCTCTCTTGTTTATGCAAGTCTCCTTCTTATTCTCTATAAGACTGCTAACTGTTGGATCATAATCTGAGTCTATTCGGATTTCGATGCCAATATGTTTAGTTACAACCATAAGAACCAAGTTAGTTTCTCCGCTTGCTTAGTCTTTCATTAGACTAACCCGTCCATCTTCTTTTCTTTTTGTATGGTCGGCTGGTGTCCACCGTTGGTTTACGACACATCAGGTTCTTCTTGGAAGTTGATTCAAGAGGCGGATTCAGAAGTTTGAAGCTCCAAAAGTTGAAGAAAGGTTTCCAATGGCTATACTTGAGTGCAGCTCATGGTTGAACTACTTCAAAGCGAATATGAGTTTCAGAAATAAGAACTTAAGGAAGACTTGACGAAGACTTTGTTTAAATAGAAGGTTGTTCTATTTATTTACTAATTCTTTCTAATTTAAGGCTTGTATAAGACCTTTTATTCTCTTTTCCGCTATAAAGTTTTACTTAATTCTGTTAGGTTTTAAACGGTTTCATTTACCTTGTTCTAGTAAGTTCTGTCAAGTTAAAGCCTTGGGTAACTCTGGTTTAGTCCTAATCGGGGTTACTGGCGGTAATACCTCCAGGGTAAGTAAGGGGGTGTTACAACCCCAATCTCAATCGATGAACAAATCGAATGTATTTATGAACAAATCTAATGTGTTGATGAACAAATCAAATGTATCGATGAACAAATCTTAGGTGTTGATGAAAAATTACGATAAAACCTGTTCAATAACCATCATAATGACCAATCACAATTTCATTCTTCAATAAAAAATTCATTCTCAATCGATGAACAAATCGAAGGTACCGATGAACAAATCGAAGGTATCGATGAACAAATTACGATAAAATCATGTTTTCTGAATCAAAATGTATAACACAAAAGAACATGTTCAATAACCATCATTCACATTCCACAACTAAATAAAAAGAAAAACCAAATGTCTGCACCATTCAATCCATACTGTTGAACAAAAATATGAAAATATTCCCAAAACATATTTTATTTGATTTTTAAAATTGAGTTCGACCCTTTCTTTTTACCCTTTTGATTAAAAGTCATACACGTACAAAGAATTGGGTTTGTTTTAGGATTTGGGCTGCACCCGAGTTTTGACGGGTTGCCTACGTATCTCTTTAAAGAGAATCAAGCCTTACGTAGTTCAGAGTGTTTTGGTTTTTGTGTTTGATTTTGGTGTGTGTAATTTTTCATGCATCATAGGAACAAGAATAGACCCACCTTCTAGGAAGGGTTGCCAAGACCACTCCACCTATCATTTGCATGACGCGAATGGTACTAAACCCACCTTCTAGGAAGGGTGATCTAGTCATTCGCATTTGACGTGCACAGTTATTTTTAGTGCATTTTTGGATTTGGGAAATTTTAGTTTGATTTGGGGTTGTGATTGAACTCGATGGGCGTTTTTGCTTTTTATCGAGTTTCCTACGTACCTTTTTAAAAGGATCAAATCGTACGTAGGTCTTTTAAAGAAGCTTTAATTTCATGACCCAAATTAATTGTAACCAGTAATTTTTAGATCAAGCTTTGTGCTTTAAATGATCCTAATTTTACGTTAGGCACAAACTAATTTTGAGAATATGGGTTATGCATGCATAATTAATTAATTATGCTTTGAGCTTGAATATTTGAGTCTTCTCGACCACTTTGATGATTTAATTTGGGATTTGCGACTGAGCTCGATATATATTAAATTTGATATCGAGTTGCCTACGTAGCCTTTTATAGGCGTCAAGTCTTTATGTAGTTCTAAAAAAACGATTTAATTTGTTGACCCAAATTTAATATGATCAATAATTTTTTTAGACTAAGCTTTGTGCATTAAATAGTCCCGATTTTATATTGATCATAATTTAGTTTAGAAAACATTTTTAGTGGGTCAATTTTATAATTCAAGCAAAATTCACTTACACTTGTACATTGAGATGTACGTATGCTTCTTTTTTTTTTTTCGTTTAGTGGACTAATATATAAGTAACCTGTTTTTTTTTGTGATAAAGGTAAGAATTCAGAGTACCAAACAAGCTTGGTAGTCCGAGAGGCCGTTTAAGAAAAAACGGCAGCCGTAAAGGTAAGAATTCGGAGTAACCTGTTTTGATAACCTCATCATAATTAGTCCACTTGTATTAAAATTTACCAAATAAAAAAAAACATGAAATTGAACCATGGGTCCATGCATGACACAGTGAAATGGATCACGTAAAGTTGCAGAGCACTCCTCTTTTCTTTCTTTTTTTTAAAGGAGTTTAAAACCCTTTTTTTTTTTTGTCTTTCGTACAAACTTATATATTTTTCCTTTGATCTTTTTGTTTGTACATACTAGTTTCTGGGGCGTGCGTTGCACGCCAGGAAAATAGGAAGTACAATTTTAGTGAATATGATTCGAGCACGATTTTCGAAGAATATATATTTTTTACGGTCTACCCGAGATTACTTAAGAGCTAAGCAACACCGACACGAATTTCGAGGAACATTAAAATAACAATTCGAGCACGCTTTTCCAAGAATATATATATTTTTTACGGTCTCCCCGAGATTACTTAAGAGCTAAGCAACACCGACACGAATTTCGAGGAAAATTAAAATAACAATTCGAGCACGAATTTCGAAGAATATATAATTTTTACCGTCTACCCGAGATTACTTAAGAGCTAAGCAACACCGACACGAATTTCGAGGAACATTAAAATATCAAATCGCGCACGATTTTCGAAGAATATATATATTTTTTACGGTCTCCCCGAGATTACTTAAGAGCTAAGCAACACCGACACGAATTTCGAGGAACATTAAAATAACAATTCGAGCACGCTTTTCCAAGAATATATATATTTTTTACGGTCTCCCCGAGATTACTTAAGAGCTAAGCAACACCGACACGAATTTTGAGGAAAATTAAAATAACAATTCGAGCACGAATTTCGAAGAATATATAATTTTTACGGTCTACCCGAGATTACTTAAGAGCTAAGCAACACCGACACGAATTTCGAGGAACATTAAAATATCAAATCGCGCACGATTTTCGAAAAATATATATATTTTTTACGGTCTCCCCGAGATTACTTAAGAGCTAAGCAACACCAACACGAATTTCGAGGAACATTAAAATAACAATTCGAGCACGCTTTTCCAAGAATATATATATTTTTTACGGTCTCCCCGAGATTACTTAAGAGCTAAGCAACACCGACACACATTTCGAGGAAAATTAAAATAACAATTCGAGCACGAATTTCGAAGAATATATAATTTTTACGGTCTACCCGAGATTACTTAAGAGCTAAGCAACACCGACACGAATTTCGAGGAACATTAAAATATCAAATCGAGCACGATTTTCGAAGAATATATATATTTTTTACGGTCTACCCGAGATTACTTAAGAGTTAAGCAACACCGACACAAATTTCGAGGAACATTAAAATATCAATTCGAGCACGCTTTTAAAAGTAACGGCTGAGATTTCAAAATCTACGTTCTTTTAAAGAATAATAGAATAATAGAAAAATTAACGGCTCAGATAAGGGACTTGTAAAATTAACGGCTGAGATTTCATATTCTACGTTCTTTTATAGAAAAATTAACGGCTCAGATAAGGGACTTGTAAAATTAACGGCTGAGATTTCATATTCTACGTTCTTTTATAGAATAATAGATTTGTTTAACAAGTCAATCGGTGATGAACATGGATCTCCTTTTTTATTTTGCTTGAATCGTGCGTCTGTTGCTAAACGTTTTCCTCCTTTGTTTTTTGTCTTCTTTTTGTCCATTCTACATAAAATTTGGCAGAATAACCCCATATTTTTGAACCTTCATATTTGTGAGATTAATTAATCTCTTAAGTCTTAATTAAGACTACTAATTTGTTGAACCCTACAACACGTAACTACGCACATGTAGGGATTCTTTTTCTTGTTGAAATCTCAAGTGACTACTCAAGATCCGGATTTAGGAACTAACTAGTTCCAATGTCCAAACACACCCCTTTCACAAGGAGTTGCACACAAGTACGTAACTACGCACATGTGGGTTTGTCAAATTGTACACAAGTACGTAACTACGCACATGTGAGAATTTTTTTGTTGAAATCCTGAGTGACTACTCAAGGTCCGAATTTAGGAACTAACTAGTTCCAATTTTATCAAAGGGATTTTCAAAGAATTTCCATTGAAATAATACCAAATTCAGGCCCATATGTGAGACTCTAACTAGATTCTCACGAGCGGGATTGAAATTATCAACGATGAATACTTTGAGAACGGAAAGAGGAGGAGAAGAACGGGTCGCCACCTTGTCACCGTTTGTTTTTTTCAAGCCTCTTACTTTCCCTGCAAATTTGTGTTTGTTTGATATGTAGAAGTAGAAAGGCTTGATGAAGAAGGATAGTAGGGTACGGCTTTTGTAAGCTTTTTTGTTTGGATTTTTATGGCTTTCTCCAATTTCAACTTAGTGTGCAGAGAATGGAGAGTGGGGGCCCTTTGTTATTTTCAATCTCATCTTTTAAAGAGCAAAAGAAATGAGAGTGGTTGCAGAGATAACTCCCACAACTTCCACGTCCCATATTTTTTTTTTATGTATTTCTTTTTATTAAATAAAGTGAAAATGTGGACAAGTGGGTAAAAGAATTTTGTAACCGGTGTGTTTAATGGACTTTTAATTTTCACTCAAATTTTCCATCATTTAAAAGAAAATTCAATTTAGTGATGGCAGTCTTCCACTATTCTACGGTTACCAAATTCAATTTGGGCCTGTTTGAATGGATTTTATTGGGCTTTCGAAATAAAACAAAACCACTAATTTGGGCTTATCCATAAGGCCTCTTGTGTCACCAAACATTGATTCAGTTAGCCGTTATGCAAATTCATAATGTGAAGCTTTGCCAATGCAAATTTGACCTGGATTTTATTGGGCTTTCTAATTTGGGCTTATCTCCACTCATATCAATTCATAATGTGAAGCTTTGCCAATGCAAATTTGACCTGGAATTTTTTATTTGTTAAATTTTTCGTCTCAACACATACAAAACACCATAAACTGTATTCTAAACACAAACCATACAAAAACACTAAAACCATTTCCAAACTGTTTTCAACAAACACGTGTCATTGTACATCACTTCTTATTCTTTGCCTTCCTTGTAAGAGGAGCACGAGGTGCGACTGTCGGTTTAAGCGGGACAAATTCTTGAACAAGCTTTTCAGCTGTTGCCTTGTGCTCATTCAATGGACTCAACAACAACTCATTACAGTACCTTATCCTCAAGTCATCAAGTTGATGCTGATCGTGTTTATTGAGTCCACATTCCCAACCAGACAAGCCGCTGCCGAAGTACGTTTCCATGTGCCACATCATAAAAATTCCACAATTAGTCTTGTTTCTGGTATCTCTCCATTTCATCTCAAGACGTTCATATGGAACCCTATCCACATCCTCGAACAAAGTAAGCCTCACATCCATCTTGAGCGTCTTCATAAGATCGACAAAGAGCATTCTCTATAAAAATAACAACAACAAAACAAACACAACTCATTCAATATTAAACACACGTGTCAATGATGAAAAACAAACTATTAAAAAAACAACATAAAACTCACCAATTTAGCAGGTACGTGCTCATACTTTGCTTCCAAGGGCATATACACCATTGAGTTATCAATTATGTGGAAACGTGACACTCTCACATTCAACACAATACAATAGTAATGCGATGTGGTACATATAGGAAACACAAACTGTAAAAAATGCAGAGGGAAACAGTCATGAAAAAAACTTATATTGATTAAAAACAACATAGTGAAGAGTCAATTTTGCTAAAGAACAAATAACTAATGCCTCTGAACAAATAAGTAGTACTGAAGAACAAATAAAAGAATATTAATGAACAAAAAATGTCATACCATGCCGATCTTGTGCACATTAATCCACTTGAATTTTTCAAGACTTTCATGAAAAGCATTAATGAAAAACAATTTTGAATCCTCATAACTAAAATCCTTGTCCAGTGGAAAGGTCTGCAAAATACATGTAAGCATAAATTAGATTGAGAAAATTAAAAGTCATGAAATAAGACATTGTGAATATAAAAAACCTTTTTCTTACCAAATCCTCAGGAGCCATAAAAAACCTCAAGGGTTTTGAGTCTCTTTTCCACTTCTCTTGAATATTGAGATAACTACTCCAAAGCCCGATGATATTTGATTCCACTTCAGATTTTACCGCGATTGAAACAAAATCCTTTTTCATGGCGAATACATGCATCATCTTAAAGATTTCAACACTACACAAATCAAAAACATAAAAACAAAAAAGATCAATTTTAATAATAAAATCAACTTGAAAGATATAAAAAGAGCAATATGTAAAGAAAAAAAATACTATTCTATGCATTGTTACCCTCTTTGATCAGGAATGTCTTCAATAAGCCAATCGAATAATTTCTTGGCCGCAGGAGATACTTTTTCTGTCAAAACAACACTCCTTCCCATGTAAGGTGACTTCACATAATCAGAAGGCTTAGATATTCTTTTATCAAGTACATCCTCACCAGTAATTTTAACACCAACGAGAGTGTCAGTCGAACAAGAACCAACATCCTGCGCCTCATTATTGATCTACAAATGTAAAAAACACATATTATTCATAACACAAACTACATACAAAATCAATGAAAAAAATGTCTTATAACTTATGAACCCCTAAGAAAAAACCAATGAACAAATGTTAGTTTGTGATGAACAAATGTTAGTTTCTGATGAACAAATGCTAGTTAGTGATGAACAAATGTTAGTTTGTGATGAACAAAATGCCAGTTTCTGATGAACAAATGCTAGTTTGTGATGAACAAATGTTATTTTGTAATGAACAAATCAGAAATATCAATGAACAAACCTCATCCTGAATCCTGCTCATCTCCTCTTCAAATTTCTTGTTTGCTTCATCCTCCCTCTTCTTATCTAACTCCTCTTGTTTCTTATTCAACTCTAAACCAATTCTCATTGTTTTTGCATCCCTTTCCTGTTTCTTCTTCTTTTTATCCTCTTCCTTTCTCTTCTCTTCATCAATCTTCTTTTTTGCCTCGGTATATTCCTTCTTCCTCTTCTCTTCCTCTTCTTCTTTCCTCTTCTTCCTTTCCTCTTGCCTCTTCTTCACCTCATCCTGCCTTCTCTGTTGTTCAAACTCCTCAATCCTCTTCTTCTCTTTCTCCTCTGCTTCTCTCTTCTTATCTTCCTCTTCCTTGTTCCTCTTCTTCTCTTTCTCATCTTTCAACCTCTTAACCTCTTCTAGACGCCTCTTCTCTTCCTCAACTAGTTTTTCCCTTTTCTCTTCCTCCTCTTCCAGCTTTTTCTTTTCTTCCTCTTCTCTTTGTATCTTCTCTTCCTCCTCAGCTGCTTTTCTCTTTTTCTCTTCCTCCTCTTCCCGCTTCTTCTTCTCTTCCTTTTCTGTTTTCCTCTTCTCTTCCTCCTCTTTCTTTCTCTTCTCCTCCTCTTGTATTAATGCATCCTTCCTCCTTATGTCTTCCAACTCTTCCTCTTCCTGCTTCCTCTTTTCTTCTTCTTCTCTTATCCTCTTGTCCTCTTCATCCCTTTTCAACATCTCTTCCTCTTCAATCCTTCTACGGTCTTCCTCAGCCTTTTTTCTAATTTGTTCATCAGTTAATCCCTTACAAACAAAGGAAATCTTCAGTTCCTTCTTCCTTGTTGCATTAACCTTTCTGGCCTCGTCTTCTTGCATCAAAACGCTTTCCCTACCGATATCTGCAACACCAGCCCACAACCCAATCATCATCCCTAGGTGGAAACACACCCAGGTCAAAAGAAGGTAATTCAAAACACTTCTTTGCCTTTATTGCATCCTCAATTTCATCCAAAATCTTTGTAGCTTCCTCCCAGAATGAATTTTGGCTTGGAGATTCAGCATCTTATTGGGTGCCAGATTGGGATGATGATGAAGCAACCTTCAACCCCAATAGCTTCTCAAAAGCTTCATTGATCTTGGTGAAAAGTCCATGGCTGGCAACTTCAGTTGGAGCTCTTTGCACATGATCAAGATATTTCTTTAAAGATGATGCAAGCTCCATAGACATCTCAAGATGTTCTTTCAGAAATGACTGCACAAAGAAGTAATCAATATAAGTACATAAAATGTTTTTAAAAAAAAGACACAACATGCTATGAACAAATGTTAGTTTGTGATGAACTAATGCTAGTTTCTGGTGAACAAAATGCTAGTTTCTGATGAACTAATGCTAGTTTCTGATGAACTAATGCTAGTTTCTGATGAACAAAATGCTAGTTTCTGATGAACTAATGCTAGTTTCTGATGAACAAATGTTAGTTTGTAATGAAAAAAATGCTAGTTTCTGATGAACAAAGTTAGTTTGTGATGAACAAATGTTATTTTGTAATGAACAAATGCTAGTTTCTTATGAACAAATGTTAGTTTGTGATGAACAAATGATATGCCAATTTTAATGAACAAATAAATATGCAAAAATCAAAACAAGTACATCACCACCATCACCAAGATCAATTCGTTCTTCAAAATGTTCAGAAGCAGGGGCTTTCCCTTCATTCATGTCATGATCAACACCAGGATAAACAAAATCAGGCAAACCTCGAAACCACCCTTTTCCAAAACTGCCCTTGGAAACCTCGAAACTCTCTCTCTGAACAAAGTAATCATGATTGAAATGCTTGATCACGGGGAAGGATCTTGGGGTTTCAGGGAGATGGTAGATCATCATGCAATCACAATATACAATATGTCATAAAAACAAATTAATGAACAAATTAATCTTATTAATGAACAAATAAGCATACCAACAACAATATGAACAAATTAATGATAGTAATGAACAAAATATACAATCATACCAGCAACAATATGATAGATCCTCTGAAAAAACCATTGTTTGTTTTCCTCCATGAATCAGCATTCTCAACCAACTTCTCCACAAGATGAGCACACCAATCGTACTCACTGATCTTATCCAAGTCAACCAAATGATCCAAAAACTTTAAATTTACACCACCATTTTGAATGCTCTCTATACAGAGCGTGTAGAACAATATAATGAAGTTCCTCCTAAACCAAGCACCATCGTTATCAGCCTCCTTGATCACTGTACTCAAATGCCCAATTTTAATCTTCTCAAACTCCATCAATTTGTTCTTCCCTGTCACCTCATCAATTTCAGGCAACAAAAACTGTTCTATAAAACTATTGTACAAGTTTGAATGCTTGATAGTCTTCGGGACAGAAATTGTCCTTGGACCACGAGGTAGACCAAGGTAGAATTGCACAAGCTCAGGTGTTATCCTAACACCTGGTCCATCACCCATCTTCAATGTACACGATGCAGGATCGAAACAGCTAGCAACATAGTAGCTAAGCTTACTAGGTAGATCAGTCACACTCCACTATACGAGGTACTCAAACCCCATCTCTTTAAGAGCAGTAAACTTGCTTCCCCCTTCAAAACCAGAAATAATTTCACAAATCAGCTTGGGAGAGTTCCTGTGACTCAACGACAAATGCCGACGCTTCAAAGCTCTCAAACGCACCTTCTCTTTTGGCTTTTTAACAACACCTTGTCCTTTACCAACAACAACATCAACTTTCCTCTTCTTCCGAACAACTTGTAATTCACCGACAGTAGCATCCGTTTCCCTCTCAGATGGTTCGTTTATCATCACTCTCTTTCTAGGGATCATATCAATTAGCAACGTATCATTAGGGAATTCATCAGAAACAACCTTTTTTCCCTTGTCCAGCCGACGTCTCTTATTTGATGGAGACGACTCAACGACCGGCTTTTGCCTCAATACAGGCACTTCAGTAGCAATTGCTTTTGAAACCGGCTTTGTAGCAATTGATTTTCTTCTCACATTCTTTTCGACAGTGGAAGAGGCATCACTTCCATATTTGCTCTTGATTTCTATTACAAAAAAGGGATAAAAGACAGTATAAACACATATTTTAACCATATATTTTACAAGCACAAAAAAAAACAAATCAAAACAACAATAAACCTCTTCGAATAGCACATATTTCATCTTCTCCGATTGTCATTGTACCAAACCTTAGATGTTTTACTTGTTTATAATTTGCAGAACGTTGTTTAATAGATCCTGGATGTTTATTCCCTAAATAAACAAGAGATACAAAAGCACAAATTCACACATGTATCAACCACAAATGTTTGATTTTATTGATGAACAAATGCAAGTTTTCGATGAACAAATGCAATTTACTGATGAACAAATGTATGTTTCTGATGAACAAAATGCAAGTTTCTTATGAACAAATGCCAGTTTCTGACGAACAAATGCTATGCCTGTTTGAATGAATAAATATGCACAAATGAATGAACAAAAGTCAACACAAGATCACTAAACACCCCCCCCCCCCGCACGTATACCAAATCATTCCATGCAACTAACAAATCCACAATCACCTATTGCAAAACTCAACATCAAAAACCTGGATAAAAACATCAAATACGCACATGCACACACAATTTCTATTTTATTCAAGTAGTAGGACCAAAAATCGAGTAAAAACAAAATGACGATTCATGCATTTTTTATTCAAAAAAGCACAAAACACCAAAATCGACACTATCAACTTCAAACAACTCAAATAAACACTAAAAACACACAAATGATCAAACATTTAGTATATATACACTCGACAAAACACAAATAACAAACGAAAAAACCTAGGGTTTCAGTAAATTTAAAACGAGAGATAAAAAACCTTGATTCTCTTGAGATGAACTTTTCTTCTCCATCTAGAACTAGATTGAGCTTTCTAATGGCGTTAATGGTAAGAATCAGGCTTGAAATCGCTCCGAAATAGGTCGATTCACACTTCAACTACTTGAAAACCGCTTCGGAAAACTGAAAGTGAGTGAGAGAGAAATGGCGAGAGAAGAGAAGACGATGAGTTTATAAAAAGCGCGTCTCATAAACGCTCCGTGCAGCGCATTTCTTTTTTTTTACAGTTTTTTTAAAATAGGTGCAATCTCAACCGTACGCGTGATATGATCGAACGGCCAGGGAACATTCTCAATTCTCACACACGCGGCTGTTCGCACGGGACTCTATTTCTTAAAATATATGGCTTGAATATATACATTATCAAACATCACGTACTAATAATATTGAAAAAAAGATTAAAAAGTTATATGATAATAAAATATATGGCCATAAAGATGAAATAGTAAATTTTATTTTAAAATATCAAAGATAACGTACTAATACATTGTATAAAGTTATTATATATTTCAAAGTATATGCTTTGAAAAAATATATGGCCATAAAAAATAGTAGATATTATTTTAAGATATCAAAGATAATATACATATTTACAATGTGTACAATTATTATATATTCTTATGGATACACTTGCCAAATTTTAACATATTTTGTGTACAATTATAAGATTAGAGTATTTCTAAAAATAATTATATATTTAGATATATAGTATGTACAATTATTAGTAATATTATATATATATATATATTTAAGGATTGTAAATACTAAAAAGAACGAAGGGTAAAGAGGTAATTGAAAAAATTAAAACGCTTATGTGGCATAATTAAGACGACGACACGTAAGATAGAGAGATTCGAGTTTAGTTATAGTATATTGATTAGGGTTTATGATGGTGTTTAAAATAAGGTTTAAGGTATGATATTAGGTAAGTTTTAGAGTTTATAGGTAGGGTTAGGGTTTAGGATAGAATTTGAGTGAGGTATAAGGTTTATGATAGTGTACGTTTATAGTTCTAGGACTTAGGGTTTATCAAAGATTTGTTAACCAAATTTTTAGTTCGATTTTCTCGTTAACCAATAACTATTTATTGAATTTTATATTATAAGAATACACTTGAATAGCAATAAAGTTATCAGCTTTATATTAAAAATATTATCGCTTGATTAGAATTTTAAAATAAATACTACTTTACATGATGGTTATGTTTTAAATTGTGTTTACAATACGCATTCTATACATATAACCTTTTGGGAGTTAAATATTAAAAAAAAAGCATATTTAACTAATCAATGATGGAAATATAAAATAATATTTTCAAAATCAAATATAATTTTAAATTCTCAAAATAAGCATGTAATTCCATTAGGATAAAATATACTTAAATCATACCCTAGATAAATGACATGTGAAAATAGTTTGCATAAGTCCAATCTTTAAACGTTCATAACTTTTTGCTCGGGTGTCTGATTTGAGCATATTACCTATCAAATCGAAGCTATCGACGAGAGGAACCTATATATGTAAAAATATTCGATTGGGTAAGAAAATCGCTCCATATTGCATGACGCTTTATGAAGCATGTCATTTTGCCGCTTTGGCAAAAAATCCGTCGGGTATCCGTGGATGGCTCGCATCATATTGCATCATGAAGCGAGCAAAATCCGTCGGGTATCCCTGGATGGCTCGCATCAAAAGCATGTAATAGTGATACGGAGTGACGCAATATGGTGCGTTGGATCATAATTATTGTACGGTAGGATTTGTGGGTTGTATATAGTTTATTATGGTGTAGTTCTACAGAATCATTGCTAAGAAGATACAATAACTACCATATCTTCATCACATCCGTGATTTGCTCCATGACAATTACACTTTCCATATCTATTTTTTTTTAAATTTGCAAACAAAAATAATGGCAATCAAATCTCTTAGTTACCATTATTTTCTCCTTCTAATATTATAATTTCCATTTTTATTTTAGATTTATAAAATCTGTAATTTTAGGAAACGTAAAAATCAATTTCCATTTTTACGTTGGTGAATTCTCGCATAGGCATATTCATGAAATCCATTACGTATATACATGATTGTAATTTGTTATATACATTATCATGATTTGTAATGAGCGTATATATACATGATATTGAACATATTATACATGATTTTATATGTCTGCATTCCGTAATTTTAGGTCAATCAAATCTCTTAATTGTGGTGATTTTCTCTTAATTGGTGTGATTTTCTTTATTTATATTATAATTTTCATTTTTGTTTCAGATCTACAATATCCCGTAATTTTAGGTCACATAAAATCAATTTCTATTCTCGCGTTTGAGAATTCTCACATAGACATATTCATGAAATCAGGTACTTATATACATGATTGTAATTTTTTATATACATGATCATGATATGTATTGAGTTTATACATTATATTGAACATATTTATTCATAGTTTTATTTGTTTGTATTTATAGTTTTATATTTGAGCAATGATGAAATCCGATTCATGTAATAATTGCTTCAAATACATATATACATGGTTTTGTGTATATGCATACATGTTTTAATTTTTTTACTCAATGTTTTATATTTGTGTAATTATGGATTGCGATTTATGTAATAATGTGATCAAACATGTATATACATTATTTTGAGTATATATATATACACGCACACGGTTGTGATTTTATATACATGATTTTGAGAATACATGCGTACATGGTTGTGTGTATATACATACATGGTTTTGAGTATATATACATGGTTTTAAGTAATGACAAAGTTGCACCAGTGTACGTCAAATTAAAAAAACGAAAAAAGTCTTATACAATGAACACAACTCTCCATTCCAATGTATTTTCTAAATTCCCTAAAAAGCTCCTTTTTTCATCGTCTGCCTTTTTAACAATTTCTTGTCGACCGTGACAGCCTAAGACAAATCTTAGCATCTTCCTCAATTACATCCAGTCAATGAGCATGATTTGCCTCCATGACATCATAATTCTACACACCATAAACCCAAGAGCCTGCACATGAACGATCAATAAATTAGTGTATATACGTGTAATAGATCATGTAGATAGCCCAATTTTAATCATACATGTGTAAATTACTATTATGTATACAAACAAAGATTATATACAAATATATAATATCATGGAAATGGAAGAAGATTATCATGTATATATGTAAATAAAACCGTGTATATATAAATTAAAGTCATGTATATAGACAAATATTACCATACAAATGCATAAAATATATGCTTACAAACAAAGAATACCATGTATATAGACAAATAAAACCATGTACATAATAAACCAACATCATGTAATCAAAGCATACTCTAAATTACCAATACCTAACTACGTTTAAATTCATATGGAAAACAGTAAATCAGACTCAAATGTAGAGGTAGGTTCTTACCTTTGACAAGTTTTCTACTTCTTTTGTGTGCCATTGATCTAGAGAATCTCCAATCCACCTTCAATTACGTAAAAAAATCAATAATTTAAAACTTGTTCATACACGATTTAACCCTAAATCGATTATTCACCGAATGATGCTAAAAAAATTCTTAAATTTATATCATAATTTGAAATTCCAACAAATCGTTGTTAAATCTAGTATAAACTAAAAACTTTAACCCGAGATCTACAATTAAATTTGTTTCTATCAAAAGGAAATTTCGAAAAAAAATTGCATGAACTTGCTTGAAACTTACTTCGCTTGAGAAGACGAATGAGAAGTTAAACGGAGAAGACAAAAATCGCCCAGATAAGACGCTCAGAGATGATGCTCATAGAAGAAGTTTGAATCGGAGAATATTTAGTATCACCGATGAACCAAAAAAGAGAGCTTTTGGAGTTTCAAGAGAATTAAATTTCTCATTCGGGTTGTGAAATCTGCAATTTGGAGATATGGTTGTATTTGCTATTTTTTATTTTTGGAAAATAAATCAATCTAAAATCTCCCACTGCCTGCTAGTAATTTTAATCTAGTGTTTGCACCTACACACAATATTTACTAATTAATCTTAACCGTCTATTCTAATAAGATCTAACGGCTCAAATTACGTCATTGTGTAACACTATAAAGCCTTGTATCAATAAATCCTAATACTATATATATATGTATCATATATGAATTTACTATGCATATGTAGATGCCAATGTGTCCAATTTATTATTCTGGGAACTGTTCAAGCTTGAATTAGCCCCGAGTTTCCAATATACCAACTTTTCCCGTATGCCAAATTTTTTCCGTATACCAACTTTTTCTTGTAGACCGACTTCTCCCATATACCGTCTCTTATAAAATAGATCCGAAGATCTCCAATATGAATTAGGTCCAAAGGCCTCTAATATGAATTTGACCTGTAGGTCTTTTGTGTATAAAGATTCAAAGCGAGACCTTCATAGGTCCTTTTTAATCTCTTTCCATTATGCTATGCAATCAAGTGTAACACGTAGTCATATATCATATGCCATCTGCTAACATACTTTCTGTGCAAACATCTCTAGAAATTTCAAAGCTACCACATATAACACACACATCATATATCCATATAACCCATATAGAACATATATCTATATAACACATATAGCACATATATCCATATTTCACATATAACACATATGGTTGAATCTCCGGTCCATACTAACATGTTTAAGACAGATACTATATCTCTCCCTCTTGTCTCTAACCATGATTTATGACTTGTGCTCATTATAAATTCTTGTTTATAATCCCAAATACTATAAAACTAGATAACGATAAACTATATATATAAAAGAACATTTTTCTAGTTCAATCCTTTTTGTAAAATTTGATCAAAGATCTCCAAAATATCATTAAGAAACGAAACCCTAAAATTACTCTTGAAGTATTTTACCGAATATAAATCCAATATCGAAAACACCCTATGAGAACTATAAACCAATTGATTTCTAAATCAAAATCAATTTTAAATCCAAATCTGAAAAATCAGTACAATCCAAATAAACCTCTAACTAAATAAAACTTACCAAATACCGTTTGTAATTCAAGATCAAAACCCGATAAAAGAAATATCTTGTACCGAAACAAAAAAGCCAAAATCAAAGCTATTAAACACTTCTTCTTTCTCTCCTCTCATCTTTAATTTTTTGCCAAATTTCCGTCCCTTATGCATCTTTAATTTTTTGTCTCAGCACAGGCCAAATCTCCAAGGTAGCAATCAATATTCCATTGGTAGCTAACTATAATCTGGCATTTAGACCTTGCAAAGCAATCAAAGCTGATAACGAAGTCATGTGCATATTTCCCATCATACCATTAGACTTTTGTTGAAAGGGTTTCGCGACAACAAATAAATTTGTAGTCAAGACCCCGTTGTGTATAGCGAAGTCAGGTTCGTCCACGAGAAGCAAGTTTATGTTTGATTACTATAATAGACAATAGGAAAACACGGAAATAAAATAAAGCAGAGAAGAAAGCAAAACAAGGATTCGATCACGTCGGTACCGACCATGTTAGGGTCGGTATCGATGTTGAATTTCGACTCAAACAGGGCAAATAACACAAACAAACGCAGGTTCGGTACCGACTTGGTTACCTCGGTACCGATGCAAAACAGAGTATTAGAAAGTGTTTTCGAATGGGAAAAAGATCTAGGATAAGGGATTGCTATGACATAATCATGCAACTAAGATAATGTGAAGGATAAATAACATGCCTTGAAGATAAAGCTATCAACTTTCGTTGATTTAAGCAAGCAAATGAATTGACTTTCATGAATTAATCTACTTTCTACTTATTTTTGATCCAAAGCTCGAAACTTTCGTTATCGAACAATATCAACATTCAAGATTAAAACTTTATCTTTCGATCAAGCAATAAACTCGGATTACTCTGTAATAACCCTCAATTTTAGATTTACTTAATTATTTATTTATATATTTGTGTGACTTATAACAAAATATTTGTTTTGATGATTTTATTTCTATTGTTATACATATTTTTTTATAAAGTATTATTTTATGAAATTTAATTGTGTAAAATATATGTTTATTATTTGGGACAATTTTATAATTTAGTAGAAAACAAAAGAGAGAAAATATCCATTTATATAAATTAAGGGTTGATTTTTTTTTTTTATATTTGAAAATAAAATCCAAAACAAACACAATAGTTTGTTGTTTGTTTGGATTTGGGTTGAAATCTTCGATTGAGGATTTTGGATTCGTTTCACAACGAAATTCAAATCCGTAAAATGGATAAGATTGATAATGTCGATCTCTATCTAAACCCCCACTCAATTGATTGAATTAGTCCCTAAATACGTCCAGATTAATCAAAGAAGTGAGCTAACCTAATTTTCGTTCGGTTTGTTCAAATCAAAGATTTGATCCGAAGTTTGATTTAATTTGAACTAATCTCCTTTCTTAACCAAGTGGTTACATTTGTGACTCTATAAATAGGGTCGATTGACACCCCAATTGCACACAATTCAATCGTTTTCCATTGAAACTTCACCCCTGTTCTTCACTTTTCAGTTCGCGCCTTTCATAGCCTCGTTTTCCTATTTTCAGTTCGATTTTGCCAAAACCAAGCCCATATTCAGATTCCTCATCCTCAAAATAGTAGAACTCGACTCTTGAATCGTCGAAATCCGTCCAAAACTCATTCCGAAATCACTCCCGAAGCCGAGCTATCACAAGTACTCTAATTTACGAACTGCTACTGTAAATCAGTTCGTTCTCTTTCTAAAATCGACCAAAATTTTCCTATTGTATATCATTAGAAAGCCCTCGATCTTACGAATCCAACCCCACTGGTCTCGCATCAAACGGATCCCTATCGAGTCCGAAACGAGCAGACGAAGTCAGCTGCGCGCGTACTCTGTTTTCTGCTGAGTTGCTGTCCGGTGATTCTAATCCCCGACTCCGACTTCGCTCCACCCATTGCACTACCACATGGCCATCAACGCCACCACCGGATAGTGGACGTGGAGTACCTTAATCCCAGGAGTCCATAGACACCAACCTTGAGTCATTCGGTTCCCAAACGAGCCCACACGAGTACGTCAAAGTTGATTGCATAGTTGGTTCAAACCGAGTTCCGACGCTTTTTCCGCTTGGTAAATTTCCGTCTTGTTTAATTTCAGAAATTATTTAATAAATATAAATGTTATATTCAATAACATTTATAATTTTAATTTTTATATTTCAATTTAATTACTTTGTGAAAATTAATTAATCTCTTCCCTAATATCGGGTTACCGAAAAACGCATCGTCCTTCGACATTGAAGTTGATACTCAATCCTCGGAGCATTGAAGATTAACTCTCGAACATCTCAAACCGCATTTTCGTCTTCAAATCAAGGCAAGTGGTGGTTCGCTCTTGCTCATCCATTTGTTGATAATTAATATTTAAATTGATTATCATTCATGTTTGGAAGCTTGTGTGTTTACTATAAAATTTATGTTCATATATCTATATATATATTGTGTTATTACTTCGAAATGATTTTAGTTGTGACCTTGATGTGGTAGTTAGGTTAGATCAGTATGCAAGTAGTAGTATTGTAGGAGTATTTAAGGGCACGTCATCTTAAATACTTCTTTATAACCACATTAATGGTTACTACACCATTAATGATATGATTAGATCATGATCCATGGCTCATCTCCCACCGCCGAGAATGTGTCGTTCAGCACCTAGCTAGTGCCATGGGGTACGAGCCGAGTGGCACGTCCTCGTTAAAGTTAATTCACTCGGAAGTCCGAGATTAAGTAAAAGTTACCAAGAAGTGTTAATCACATAAGATAAGTGCGCGTTGCACACCTAATTGAATCCCGCGAATGAAGCACCCATATTGGGAAATCGTTCGGACTTCTAGTTTATGAAGGTTGTCCTTCCAATCTGAATTCGCACAACACGTATGCGGTGAGGTTGGTTGATGCCTGATTATTCCAAGGAAGCTTAGTATAGATTGTTAATAATTTTGAAAGTGTTTTGTAAATTTATAAGTTCTCCAAACATGAAATTCATATTCTCCCTTAGGATTTGTTTTCCTTTGGGCTCTCGCTTGCATTTCTGTTTTGTCCACCTGCATTATTTCGTGGAAGTAGTCTAGTTGTTTATCATTGACCGACTTTTATTCGGACTACAATGTAACAATTAATTATGACCACTA
The DNA here is from genome assembly GCA_964016875.1 of Fallopia convolvulus. Taxonomy (NCBI): domain Eukaryota; kingdom Viridiplantae; phylum Streptophyta; class Magnoliopsida; order Caryophyllales; family Polygonaceae; genus Fallopia; species Fallopia convolvulus. The sequence continues at coordinate 41,414,658 of OZ024728.1, forward strand.
GAACCTCTCACAAAATTCCACTTGCTTAGTCTGTCACAAGACTAACCCGACCAATTTATTCCCTTGCATGGTCGGATGGTGTCAACCGTCCCTATACGGCACATTAGACGATCTTTTCTCAGGTTATAAGAAGTAAGCTGGTAAAGAGATGAGCTGCAGTTGAAGTTTTGAGTCAAAATATTTCATAAAGTTAGGTTAATTCATAATTAAGAAAACTTGAGTTAGGACTTTAATTTTTCCTAGTCGATGTATAGGCGCAAGTGATGACTCATATATGTAATTTATGAATTTTAATCAAGTCTTCCGCTACCGCTATGAGTTGTAAGAATTTTGTCCTTCGCTTATAAGGAGAATCTTTAATAAAAATGTTTTGTTTCAATAAAAGTCTTCCGCTATTTTTATCATTTCAATACATATACTGTTCGGATCAAGCCTTGGGTGGCTTTGGACGGTAAGTCTGAGGTCACTGGCGTGTACCATCTCCGAGGAAAAATCGGGGGTGTTACAATTATGGTATCAGAGCAATGGTTTTAAGATTCTTGGCCTATTGTTAGGCATGAGATCTTTCAAAATCTATTTTCACCAACTTTTCCGCAAATCGGTTTTGAAAATCGTATTATTGTTTTTATAGTCTTCTATAAACATAATCATTGGAGTCTAGAATAGAAAATATGAGGTGCAAAATAATTTTCACTGAAAATTTTCACAAAATAAATTTTGATTGATTTATGCTTTAAACTAAGTAGAGGTATGTAAATGCATAAGGAGTCTAAAGTTGGACATGGCATTAAGAATCATAAAGTTCGATCTCTAAACTTGTGTTTTAAAAAGAAATAAATAGTGTTGTTTCAAACTTCTGCTAGCTCGATCTCATTACCTTATTCTTAGACCTATCATAAGAGTTCGGTCTCTTCTTAAAGTTAATGTCAATCTGGGTAGAGGCATTCTTCTTTTTCTCCCACAAAGGTGGCTTTGTTTGAGTGGTTGCATAAGTTATCGATTAATACGAGTTATTAAGGTGCAACCATTCTCGCTTATGATAGAGCCCCATATCATCTCACAGTACTAATCAAGTTTTGATTCATCAACAGATGGTGAACACAAGAAACCAAATCCGTGATGAAAGGAACATTACCCCTCAGATCCAACTACAAAGTGACCCGAATCAAGGTAATAATGTTGGGTCAGGATCAGTCAATAACAACAACAATCGCGTGACGCTAAATGAGGCCACTCTTGAGGCAATCAAGACAATGATCGTAGAGACTGTTCGGGCAATGAATCAAACTACACTGCTAGCTGCTCCTAGAACAATAAATGAGGATCAGTTTGTAAACTTTGGAACCGAAAACGAGACTCCTCAAGTGAATGGATTGAACTTTGGTCGAGCATTAAAGACTTTCAATTCTATGAGGCCAGATAGCTACGATGGGACAGGTGAGCCTGTCAAGATGGCATACTGGTTTTCCCACATTGAGCGTCTCTTTCGCAACATTGTGTGCACCGAAGCTGAAAAGGTGCACATTGCCTCTCTCCAACTAAAAGAAGGGGCAAGCGAATGGTGGGAGAGCACAGGCCTGACAAATCACCCTGCACTAACTTGGGAGATGTTCAAGAGCAAGATGTCGAATCGCTTTTTCTCTGATGCTATGAGAGAGGAGAAGCTTAAGGAATTTCTCTACCCTGAAATAGAGGGGATGACAGTGACTGAGCGAGCATTCAAATTCAACCATTTGTTATAGTATGCAGGATCAGAGGTATCCACTGAACAACAAAAGATAAGGCGCTTTCATGAATGGATGAGCCCAACAGTTAAACTACTGATGGTACGCCATGGTTGCACTACACTAGAAGAATACGTAGATATCGCTTACAAAATTGAGGCAACACTAGAGGAATCAACTAGGAAGGTGATGGGGAAGGATAAAGACAAGTCTAGATGGCATGGACAACAATTTAGTGGCTTTAAAAGACCTGCACCACGAACCCAATCGGATAAGTCCGTTCGTGTAAAGACTCAAACAACTCAATCCGAGTCCACTCTGCGCTCAGAAACTAGGGGCAAAAGTCTTCAATGTCACAACTGTGGAGACCCCTCCCATTTGAAACCGAAATGTCCTAAGGAGAAAAGAACTTGTTATAATTGTGGCAGGGATGGACATATGGCTGCCTATTGTTACCACAAGGGGAATATTTTGACTCAATCTTATCAAGCATCAGCAATTGACCCTGGAAAGAATTCAACTCCTACAACAAGTACACTTGTTCCACCAACTGCACAACACAAGGGCAAAGCACCAATTTCATCCTCCAGCCAAGGACAAAGGCTCTACACGATGTACCAAGTTGATGGGCCTAATCCGCCAACCTAAGTTTATGTTGTTTCCCCTTTATTAAGAATAAAGGATTAAAGCAAGTATGCTTTTAAACCCAATGTTGGATATTCCTTTCAATTTCATTTTTCTTCTTTTTCATTTCCCTCTAGTGCCGTTTGGGAACTTTGAACAAAAATAAGATATTATGTGGTTGTTCTTTCAATTTTCTTCACTTATTATGATCTTTTATACCGTTTTATTTATGTCTTAGGCATCGGAATATGAATTCTTCACACACTTAATTTAGGAATATGTGCAATCTTTTCCTATCCTCTTTTGCGTTCCAGTTTCGAGGACGAAACTCTTTTTAAGTGGGTACTAATGTAATAAACCTCTTTTCAAAAGGAGGGTACATTGGTAAACTTTTTTCTAACTCACCTTATTCTAGTTTCGAGGACGAAACTATTTTTAAGGGGGTACTATTGTAATAACCCTCAATTTTAGATTTACTTAATTATTTATTTATATATTTGTGTGACTTATAACAAAATATTTGTTTTGATGATTTTATTTCTATTGTTATACATATTTTTTTATAAAGTATTATTTTATGAAATTTAATTGTGTAAAATATATGTTTATTATTTGGGACAATTTTATAATTTAGTAGAATACAAAAGAGAGAAAATATCCATTTATAGAAATTAAGGGTTGATTTTTTTTTTATATTTGAAAAAAAAATCCAATTTTTTTTTTTAAATTTCATTGTTTAGTTTCATTAAAATTACACAAAGTTGGATGGGAGCCTAGCAACTAACTGAGCTCCGACACCCTTATTCAACACAAAACACAAGCGCTGAAAAATAAAGGAACGGATATTGGCGTTAGCCGTGTTACTATGAGCAGCCCGTGTGACCCGAGATAAAAACTCAAGGGCATCGCTCCCTAGCTCTCCAAAAGTAGAGAAGGCAAAAGCAATAAAACCATATCCATTGTCTGTGCACTTCAATTCATACTTCCTTTTCTTCCGGACAACAACATTGGAAACAGCAGCCCCATGAACAAAAGCCTCAACACCAGCCCCCGCGAAAGGAGAGACACATGTGACATCTAAGCAAACGTTCCTCCCTCTGTCCCAAGAGTAAACCAGAAGATCTGCCGGTCGAAGATCTCTACCTGCCTCGGACAAAAATCTTCGATTTGGGTTGTTTGTTTGGATTTGGGTTGAAATCTTCGATTGAGGATTTTGGATTCGTTTCACAACGAAATTCAAATCCGTAAAATGGATAAGATTGATAATGTCGATCTCTATCTAAACCCCCACTCAATTGATTGAATTAGTCCCTAAATACGTCCAGATTAATCAAAGAAGTGAGCTAACCTAATTTTCGTTCGGTTTGTTTAAATCAAAGATTTGATCCGAAGTTTGATTTAATTTGAACTAATCTCCTATCTTAACCAAGTGGTTACACTTGTGATTCTATAAATAGGGTCGATTGACACCCCAATTACACACAATTCAATCGTTTTCCATTGAAACTTCACCGCTGTTCTTCTCTTTTCAGTCCGCGCCTTTCATAGCCTCGTTTTCCTATTTTCAGTTCGATTTTGCCAAAACCAAGCCCATATTCAGATTCCTCATCCTCAAAATAGTAGAACTCGACTCTTGAATCGTCGAAATCCGTCCAAAACTCATTCCGAAATCACTCCCGAAGCCGAGCTATCACAAGTACTCTGATTTACGAACTGCTACTGTAAATCAGTTCGTTCTCTTTCTAAAATCGACCAAAATTTTCCCATTTTATATCATTAGAAAGCCCTCGATCTTACGAATCCAACCCCACTGGTCTCGCATCAAGCAGATCCCTATCGAGTCCGAAACGAGCAGAGGAAGTCAGCTGCGCGCGTACTCTGTTTTCTGCAGAGTTGCTGTCCGGTGATTCTAATCCCCGACTCCGACTTCGCTCCACCCATTGCACTACCACATGGCCATCAACGCCACCACCGGATAGTGGACGTGGAGTACCTTAATCCCAGGAGTCCATAGACACCAACCTTGAGTCATTCGGTTCCCAAACGAGCCCACACGAGTCCGTCAAAGTTGATTGCATAGTTGGTTCAAACCGAGTTCCGACGCTTTTTCCGCTTGGTAAATTTCCGTCTTGTTTAATTTCAGAAATTATTTATTAAAATTATTTAATAAATATAAATGTTATATTCAATAACATTTATAATTTTAATTTTTATATTTCAATTTAATTACTTTGTGAAAATTAATTAATCTCTTCCCTAATATCGGGTTACCCAAAAACGCATCGTCCTTCGACATTGAAGTTGATACTCAATCCTCGGAGCATTGAAGATTAACTCTCGAACATCTCAAACCGCATTTTCGTCTTCAAATCAAGGCAAGTGGTGGTTCGCTCTTGCTCATCCATTTGTTGATAATTAATATTTAAATTGATTATCATTCATGTTTGGAAGCTTGTGTGTTTACTATAAAATTTATGTTCATATATCTATATATATATTGTGTTATTACTTCGAAATGATTTTAGTTATGACCTTGATGTGGTAGTTAGGTTAGATCAGTATGCAAGTAGTAGTATTGTAGGAGTATTTAAGGGCACGTCATCTTAAATACTTCTTTATAACCACATTAATGGTTACTACACCATTAATGATATGATTAGATCATGATCCATGGCTCATCTCCCACCGCCAGGAATGTGTCGTTCAGCACCTAGCTAGTGCCATGGGGTACGAGCCGAGTGGCACGTCCTCGTTAAAGTTAATTCACTCGGAAGTCCGAGATTAAGTAAAAGTTACCAAGAAGTGTTAATCACATAAGATAAGTGCGCGTTGCACACCTAATTGAATCCCGCGAATGAAGCACCCATATTGGGAAATCGTTCGGACTTCCAGTTTATGAAGGTTGTCCTTCCAATCTGAATTCGCACAACACGTATGCGGTGAGGTTGGTTGATGCCTGATTATTCCAAGGAAGCTTAGTATAGATTGTTAATAATTTTGAAAGTGTTTTGTAAATTTATAAGTTCTCCAAACATGAAATTCATATTCTCCCTTAGGATTTCTTTGTCCTTTGGGCTCTCGCTTGCATTTCTGTTTTGTCCACCTGCATTATTTCGTGGATGTAGTCTATTTGTTTATCATTGACCGGCTTTTATTCGGACTACAATGTAACAATTAATTATGACCACTAGAACCTCTCACAAAATTCCACTTGCTTAGTCTGTCACAAGACTAACCCGACCAATTTATTCCCTTGCATGGTCGGCTGGTGTCAACCGTCTCTATACGGCACATTAGACGATCTTTTCTCAGGTTATAAGAAGTAAGTTGGTAAGGAGATGAGCTGCAGTTGAAGTTTTGAGTCAAACTATTTCATAAAGTTAGGTTAATTCATAATTAAGAAAACTTGAGTTAGGACTTTAATTTTTCCTAGTCGATGTATAGGCGCAAGTGATGACTCATATATGTAATTTATGAATTTTAATCAAGTCTTCCGCTACCGCTATGAGTTGTAACAATTTTGTCCTTCGCTTATAAGGAGAATCTTTAATAAAAATGTTTTGTTTTCAATAAAAGTCTTCCGCTATTTTTATCATTTCAATACATATACTGTTCGGATCAAGCCTTGGGTGGCTTTGGACGGTAAGTCTGAAGTCACTGGCGTGTACCATCTCCGAGGAAAAATCGGGGGTGTTACATACTCCAACTTTCGTTAAAGCATAAGCACAAAACAAGTAGATGAAAGATAAAAGGCAATCAAACATTCATCACACATTCAATCATGCACAACCATGCCAAGTTTTCAACCCCGACCCTAGAAAAAGTGAACTACTCACACATAATTGAAAAGAAGCAAACAAATGGATTGAATGAGAACATTGTTTAAAAAAAAACAAAGCTTACTTGAATTAAAAGTCAAAACTTGTCTTAGAATACAATCTTCTTCTTCTTCAAGTAATCTCTAAAACAAACCAGAAATCTCAAACTACCAAAGAAAACGTGTTCAGTTTTTACGCCCTCCCTTTCCTCCGACTTCCCTAAACTCCAATCCAATCTCTCCTTTAAACTAGATTAAAACAAGTTATTTATACTAGAGAGTCTATCTTATAAAGTTTCCAAATGATAGAACTTTCCAAACTTAGAAAGATTGCGAAATAAAAAGATAGAAATCTTGAAGTCGGTGTGCCTACTGACACAGGGGACCTCGGTGTCGACCTGTCAGGGTCGGTAGGTGTTTTGCTGAATTCTTCACGACTTGACTCTGCTGCATATCTCGGTACCGAACCCACAGGGTCGGTATCGAGCTCGTTTTCTTGGTCTTTTGTACTTTGTCATAGGCTCTTTAGGATTTCCCGTGATCTTTTAAAGCGTCTTCTTTCCTTCCTTAGCTCGACCATGCTCCGCTATCTCCTCTCTATCTCAAAATCCGAATGTTCCCTTTTTGCTCCAAAAAACCTACGACAAAACACAAAAACAGAGTAGCTTCCATACTTTTCACAAAATATGCAAACTTATCCAAAAACACACAAAACAAACCCCAAACTAACCTAAACTTAAGCTAAACAACCAAGAAAAACACTAAAAAACTATACTAAAAATATGAACATCAAAATACCCCATACTTATGCTTGGTTGTCCTCAAGCAATCACTAGACATAAACCAAAACCAAATAACATATTTATCAAGTAATAGCCTTTACCTAAAAAGCAACTTCAAAGCATATCAAAAATAACAAATGACTCTTAACGTCATAACACATATATATGCAACTAATAAACATAAGCAATCACAATCCAACCTCACCAAGGATAATGTGTTTCACTCGTCTCTCATGTGTTTGGGCTTATAAATTCACCTCTCAACTTAATCTTATATGCAAAAACTCATAGAAATTGGAACTTATATCACCAAACTCTCCACCAAAGATTTGTCAAAACAAGCAAAAATCATCAAGAGAACTTAGGCTCAATGAAAAACTTTATAGAAGCTTCCATTCGACCGTGTTGTAATGGGGCTTGGTAAAAACAATAAGGTGTGGAAAATTTTTTGGCCATGTGGTGCTAATAATATCCGGGAATCAAAGACTCCTAGAAGCTCACATACATCAAAAACTCTCAAAAGAACATACCAAACTCACTTAACATTATGCACACTCATCTTTCACTCACACATTAAATCCTAGAAAGCCTCATAAATATAAACATAAAGAAACTCTTGGTTTTGAACTTTGAAGCACTTGCACACTTTTTATTTCCTATTCCTTCTCTTTTTTTTCCCTTTTTTTCTCCTTTTTTTCCTCCTTCTTCCTGCATTTTTCTTTACTGGCAAAGCCTCGGTACCGAGACTGAGAGATCGGTATCGAGCTATAAATCCTTCTTTCTGGATTACTTTGGAGAACCTCGGTATCGAGCCCACATGGTCGGTATCGAGTCTGTTAATTCAATTTTATTAACTTCCCTTCTTTTGTGCATTTTTGACCAAGAGATCCTTTTACACAATGAAACAAGAGACTTCCAATCTACCCCAACCAAACCTTTTATTTTCAAACCAACATATATCTTTTGCACTCAACAAAAACAACTCCTCTCCAACTAAGTCCTAGTCCCCAGATAGGGTCAAGCTTATATCGGCTAAGGAATAATTTTGTGGAGCAACAAATAAAAATGCTTAAGGCTCAAATTGGCTTCAAAAACAAGGATAATGTAAGGGTGGATAAGGATTAATAGGGCTTATGAAAAATAAGTTCTCTATCATATGACTTCACAAGTAATGAACTAAAAATCTTATAAAGGTCTTGAGAAATAGATAACCATCACAATTCCAAGAGATAATATACATATAGGGAGTAAATCACACATGAAAAATCAAGGCTAGAAATAAAGCTCACAAGTTCATTTTGTTGGATAGCAACTACTCATGCTAAAAGTCATATGCACTCAGTTTCATCATATGCTATTCCACCATAAAATAATTTCATCAAGAGATTCAGGCTATACTATCAAAAACGTGCTAAAAGGAATTACATGCTCATGCAAGGAAAAACAATCATAGAACCATCAAATCAAGGGTACTCGACTGTTCTAAAATCTTTTTGGAATTTTTCAAATTTTTCAAATTTTTTTGATTTTTTTTTCAAAAAAAAAAACGAAAGCAACTAAAGCAACTATAAAGGAAAACAAACTAACACAAGAACATGAAAACACACAAAGACAAACAAGTTTTCTTTTCCCTCCCTACCCCATACTTAAACATTATAGTGTCCTCATTGTAAAAACAAAGTAAAGCATAAGAAAAGATAGGGAAAAGAAAATAAACTTACAGAGTAATTATTGAAGCAAAACACCCCGGAAAGAGAGATCATCAGCGGTTCTGTGGTGGGAAGTATCGCTCCATGCTGTCCATAAACTCAGCCATTGTCCGCCAACATTCTTCACCAACTGCTGCACGCTGCTCAATTGTCCTCCATCGAGCCTCAACCCGCTGCTGACGCGCATCCTCAAGTGCCATATGAGCTGAATAAACATCCTACCAATGATTCATCTGTTGATGTAAATGAGAATGCTGCAGCTTCAGCTGCTGCATCTGGGATGACAAGTCTTGTGCCCACTGTGGTGGAGCATCAGAACCAGAGTAATCGGTATGGGGCGGCTGGGTAAAGGGAGCATATGGCACGATACCGAATGTTGGTGGCACGGTAGGGTGCTGATCAGGCACGCTGTCAAAATGAAAAGCCTCGGTATCAGCCTCGTAATACTCGGTACCGAGGCTAGGATGCTCGGTACGTTGGCAGCATAGGTTGGAGCCTTAGTACCGACCTGGTGGTGCTCGGTACCGACCTCCTCCACAGGGACTAGATCATCTTCTTCCATGGCGGGCTCCTCACGCTCATACCTAGTCTTGGATATCTGTAATGTAGCCTCATCTTGAGGCTTCTTGGCCAGGGGGAATGGTTGAGATGTCCAAACTTCATACCAATTAGGCAAGTATAATAACTCCAACTTGTCTCGAGTGACTAGCACGGGCTGACCTTGAATCAGGGTGGTGACTCCCCTCTCACATCTCTAAAAATACCGGAAGGCAGCCAGTAGCTTGTGTTCAACTTTTGTGGACGGCGTGCACTGTAGCATGATAGATCGATTTTGAGAGCTATAGCCAAGAGGCTCACCAAGTTGCCACAATAAACTCCTTGTAAAGTGGCCCCGTTTTGCTCCACATACTTCACTCATTCATACCCCAGATTCATAGTAGCGAGGTCTTCAAAAAGAATTGTATGGAGACATCCAACCTCCGTCCTTCTCGGTCTAGATAGCTCCTTTTTGGGCCAAATTGTTGTGCCCAAAATCCGGAGAATGATGAAGAATATCGGGTTAATGATGTGAGAAATCGGGAGCGCATGTGTGTTGGGACTAACTTCCCCAGTGATGTAGCCCCATGTTTTTGAAACTTTGAAGCCATCCAGTGCATTGTAGTTTCGGGAAGGGTTAGGAAATTTGAGAAGTTTGTTGAACTCTTCCATAGTGAACTCATGATCCTCATTGCCTAGTCAGAACTTGATCCTCCCCGGAGATGTTTTGGTCTTGAGGCTAGTGCGGAGAGTTGCCACAAACTCCCAGGTGAGGGCCGGATAGTGAGAGACTTCTTCATATTTGAGGAGGTGAGGTACACCGAGGATGGAGAAGGCATGCTTAACATCTTCATAAATGCCTGATGACCTTCCACTGGTCCTTGGGAACCATCTTGTGAGGTGAGGTTTTTCGAGGACCGAGTTGTAGATTGACCGTTGATTCTCGGTCTGCAATATGACATCATCCATACTCGGTGGAGATGGAGATCTGTGGGTCCTCTTTTTCTTGTTTGGCCTTGGATTAGCTCTACTGGAACTTGCCATTTAAGTACCTGAAATATCATAAACAACATAAGGAAAAATCGACTCAGGCAAATCAAACACCAAAGAAACCCCATACTTGCATTGAAACCACGCTCAAATGCAACATTTAGCTATTCTGGTGGGGGGTCGGTACGAGCCCGAAGGGTCGGTACCGAGGTCTATGGATTTTAGCTTGTTCTGGGTGAGTGACAAGGTCGGTACCGACATGTGAAGGTCGGTATCGAGCTTGTTTCCAGAATTTCACACAAAGGATAACAAGTTTCTTAGCCTCGAATTTTAACAATAAGCATGTCTCAAGCAAGATTCTAAATCAAAACCACAAAATCAAGTACTTACAACCCCATACTTACTCAAAGCCCTATACAATCATGCCAAAAATTGCCAAAAATCATGGTGTCAATCTTGCAAATCAAGAACAAGTAACCTCATGCTTTGTATAATTGAAAGGAGTTGCATTCTAAGCATAAGGGAACGGAAATCATCTAGACTTATACACCAACATGAAGGCAAAGATGCACGAATCTAAAAACAACATGCAATCTCGGAACATATATAGATCTAGGCATGAAAACCACCCAAAAGTTACCATAAATCTTCAAGAATTGCAAGTAAAGAGTTTAGGGTTAAGAAGTCATACCGTAGATTTGCAGATTTAGAACAAAAAATCAAGTGGCAAAGAGTAACGAGGGTAAGACTCGGTAACGAACAAACTGAAGATTTTTCTCGGTATCGAAGGAGGGTGCTCGATTTGGGGTGCGTGGATCGAGTGGTGGGATGTGTGGGTTGATCTCGAGGGATTGGTGGTGATTGGTGAGTGATTTGGCTTGAGAGCGTTTTGGAGTGCTTGGTAGAAGAAAGGCGAGACGACGTGGGGGGGGGGAAGAAAGACTAAGAGGTGTTTTTAGGTCAAAAGACTTACCTTCTGCGTGAAGTTTTTGGGTTTTCGCAGATAGGTAGCGAACCTGTCAGGTCGGTACGGAGCCTGTCGCGGCTCTTTTTTTTCCAGCCTCGTTATCGAACTTCTACTCTATTTAAAAAAACTTTGGCAAAAAACATTCTACTCCGCAAACTTCTACTCTATTTAAGAAAACTCAAGAAAGCTAACAAAAATAACTATAGAAAGAAAGAAAACTACACCGGGTTGCCTCCTTAAAGCGCTATTTTTAACGTCGTTAGCCCGACAAACTTACCTTGGCTAGTCCGACGATGTAAGAGCCCAAGTGGCTCTAATTTCTTCTTCAGGGTCGGCTTGCTCATAAAACTTCTTCTACCTGTGTCCATTGACTTTGAAGATGGCTCCATTGTTATCTAATAGATCCATTGCTCCATGAGGGTATATGTGGTGAACCACAAATGACCCACTCCATCTTGATCTTAGCTTCCCTGGGAATAAGCGGAGTCTAGAATTAAAGAGAAGTCCCTTGTCACCAACTTTATATGTTTTGGGCACCAATTTCTGGTCATGCCATCACTTTGTACGCTCTTTGTAAATTTCAGCGTTCTTGTACGCCTTTAGCCTCAACTCCTCTAGTGCTTGCAAATCCATGAATCGCTTTGCTCCGGCCTTGTCGAGGTCCATATTGAGCTCTTTGATAGCCCATAATGCCTTGTGCTCCATCTCGACAGGCAAATGGCATGCCTTGCCATATACTAGGTTGTAGGGAGTGGTGCGTAGAGGTGTCTTGTACGCCGTTCTATATGCCCATGGAGCGTTATCCAGCTTGGATGACCAATCCTTCCTTGAGCGGGAGACCGTCTTCTCCAGGATACTTTTGATTTGCCTGTTTTAAACTTCAACTTGGCCACTAGTTTGGGGATGATATGGTGTTGCCACCCGATGTGATACCCCATACTTAGCCAAAAGTGCTTCAAAGCTCCGCTCTATGAAATGTGACCCACCACCACTAATGAGGATTCTTGGTACGCCAAACCTGGGAAAATGTTAGTCTTAATAAACTTTGCCACAATTTTAGCATCATTGGTCCTTGTAGCAATGGCCTCCACCCACTTAGAGACATAATCAACCACAACAAGGATATACTTATAGGGGCCCGATGAAGAGAAAGGTCCCATAAAGTCTATGCCCCACACGTCGATTAATTCGACCTCTAGTATGCCCCACACGTCGAATAATTCGACCTCCAGTAATCCAGATCATTGGCATTCATCACATGAAGTCACATAATCCTGTACGTCCCTGAAAATAGTTGCCCAATAGAGACCACTTTGAAGAATCTTCGATGTGGTTTTGAATCCTTTTGCATGACCACCAGTGGGAAGTGTGTGACATTGACGGATCACACTCTCTATCTCTTCTTCTGGAATACAACGCCTAAAGAGGTGATCACTCCCTTGTTTGAACAAGTAAGGATCGTCCCAATAGTATTGTTTAACATCATGGAGAAACTTGTTTTTCTTTTGTGGTGTTAACCCTTCGGGAATCACGCCTCCTACAATGTAGTTAGCAAAATCCGCAAACCAAGGGGCTTTTGACCCTTTAACAACATGAATAGAATGAAAAGAAGTAGAAGCAAGAGATGAGGAAGGATTTGATTTAAATTAGGTTGAGAAAACGTACTTGGCTGGGTCCGTACCGAGTCTTGTTGGGTGGGTATCGACCCTTTGGCTTTGTTATTATCTTCAGTAACGACCTCTTGTGGCTCGGTATCGAGCTCTCCAACTTTAGTATCGATGGTTCTTGGTTCGGTACCGGTGTGCTCAGCGTCCTTGAGCTTCGAAATCGACTCGGTACCGATCCTAATAGGGTCGGTAACGAGCCTTCTGCAGTTCTCGATCTCGTACAACATGAGGTGCTCGTCCGGTCTGGAGTCGTTGATTGGCACGACATTGTTGGAATCGGTAATGTGTTCAACTAGCAACCTAGATAAGTGATCAACCACCAAGTTCTCTTCTCCTTTCTTGTCTCGGATCTCGTGATCAAATTCCTGTAATAAGAGCATCCGACAGAGTAGCCTAGGTTTGGCATCCTTTTTGGCCATTAGATATCTAACAACCTCATGGTTAGTATAAACTATTACTTTTGAACCAACAAGGTAGGAAAGGAATTTTTCGAAAGCAAATACCACGGCGAGGAATTCCTTCTCTGTCGTAGTATACTTACTCTGCGCCTCATCAAGCGTCTTACTTGCATAATAGATGGCATGGAGCTTTTTATCCTTCCGTTGTCCTAGCATTGCACCAACAACATAGTCGCTGGCGTCACACATAATCTCAAAGGGAAGGGTCCAGTATGGAGATTGTATGATAGGGGCGGAGATGAGGGCCTCTCTCAACTTGTGAAAAGCTTCAAGACATTCTGGAGACAGCTCAAACACTACATCTTTCATCAGTAGGTTAGTCAAAGGTTTATCTATCTTAGAAAAATCTTGGATAAAACGTTTATAGAAGCCAACATTTCCTAAAAAACTCCTAACGTCTTTGACAGAAGAAGGAGGAGGTAGTTTTTCAATAAGCTCAACTTTAGCCTTGTCTACCTCTATCCCTCTTTTTGAGACAAGGTGCCCTAGTACAATCTCCTCTTGGACCATGAAATGACATTTTTCCCAATTAAGCACAAGATTGGTTTCTTCACATCTTTTAAGCACACAAGTAAGATTAGCAAGACAAGCATCAAATGAAGAACCATAAACAGAAAAATCATCCATAAACACCTCTACGATGTCCTCTATCATGTCAGAAAAGATAGACATCATGCATCTTTGAAAAGTATCTTTTAAGCACACAAGTAAGATTAGCAAGACAAGCATCAAATGAAGAACCATAAACAGAAAAATCATCCATAAAGACCTCTACGATGTCCTCTATCATGTCAGAAAAGATAGCCATCATGAATCTTTGAAAAGTTGCAGGGGCATTGCAAAGCCCAAAAGGCATTCTCCTATATGCAAAGGTCCCATAGGGACATGTAAAGGTTGTTTTCTCTTGATCATCAAGATGAATGGGAATTTTCCAAAAACCGTTATAGCCATCTAAGTAACAGAAATAATCATGCTGGGCTAAGCGTTCTAATACTTGATCAATAAAAGGAAGCGGAAAATGGTCTTTCCTTATGGCACTATCGAGCTTCCTATAATCAATGCACATCCTCCAACTAGTTGTGGTCCTAGTGGGGATTAGCTCTCCCCTGTCGTTTTCAATAACGGTCATCCCCCCTATTTTAGGGACTACATGGACCAGACTAACCCATTGGCTGTCCGATATAGGAAATATGATCCCAACATCAAGTAGTTTAATAATTTCCATTTTAACCACCTCTTTCATATTAGGATTTAACCTACGTTGATGCTCTATGGTGGGTTTATGATTATCCTCCATGTAAATCCGATGCATGCATAATGAGGGGGATATGCCAGTTATATCGTCTAGGGAATAGCCTATGGCTTTTCTATATGTCCTAAGCACATAAAGCAGTTTTTCTACTTCATCGTCTTTTAATTTAGCATTGATGACGACGAGAAAAGTAGAGTTAGGACCAAGAAATTCATACCTAAGGGAGTCTGGAAGGGGCTTGAGTGTTGGTGTAGGCTCAACCGGAAGAAGAATGGGTTTTTTGGGCTCTGTCTTCAATACTTCTTCAAGATAATCAAACGCCGAAATCTCTTCATCCTCTGTCAAAAGGCTCGGTACCGACCGAGAGGGGGTCGGTACCGAGTTGATTTTGCCTGTCAAGAGACTCGGTACCGAGGTAGACATGCTCGGTACCGAGACTACAAGATTTGTCTCGGCCCATCTTCGTCTCGAGAATGCATCAAATGCCAACAACCTCTCGATTGGGTCCCCACATTCGATGAAATCGTTGTGGGTGTAGAGCATTTTAACTTCGGCTTCGTTGGTCTCTTTCATTGTGGGGTTGAAACGGAATTCCACTACCTCATCCCCAATTCGAAAGTTAGGAGTCCTCTCCTAACATCAATTATGGCTCCGGCTGTGGTGAGGAACGGTCTCCCTAGAATGATAGGCACCACCAGATCTTCGGACATTTCCATAACAATGAAATCATTTGGAACAAAGAATTTGCCCATTTGTACTGGAAAGTCATCAACAACCCCCGTAGGTTTAACACAGGATCCGTCCTCCATGTACAACCGCATTTTGATAGGCTCCAATGGTCCCATGTTGGGTTTCGACCAAATTGACAATGGCAGAAGACTTGCACTAGCGCCTAAATCACATAAAGCTTTGAATCTGTGGGCTCCTATGCCGATGGTGATTGCAAACTTTCTTGGGTCGCCTAGCTTCTTTGTGAGTTCTAAATATCGAACCTCGTCTGTCAGCTCCGACATAGATCTTTGCCTGCTAAGAATATCTTTCAAGAATTTGGTGTAAGCCGGCATTTCGCTTAGGGCCTCAGCGAATGGTATAGAAATATTTAAGCCCTAAAGAATCTTAACGAAACGCTTAAACTTTCCTTCTGTTGAGTCCTTAGACTTCTTAGTATGGAAAGGAAGAGTCTTCACCAATCTTGGAACCAAAGCGGGCTCGAGAGGTGGTGCTACCGAATCGACTAGAGGGTCGAGTGGTGTTGTAGAAGGATCGGTACCGACCCTATTGGGGCCGGTATCGAGCCTGGGACTAAGGGAGTGGCTCGATGTCGAGGACTTACCTAGATTGGGGTCGGTAACGAGCCTTGGAGCATTGGTACCAAGGGTGTTAGGCTCGGTATCGATCCTTTTTGGCTCGTTATCGATCTTGGCCGGAGTAGTTTCTTCGGTACCGAGCTCTTTCTCCTGGGCATTGTCTCAGCATCTCTTTGAATCGCTCCCATGTCTCCACAAATGTCTCGTTAGGCAGCTGGTGATAAGAAGTAATACGCTTCCTTAACTCCATAGTCTTGGCAGGAGGGAAGAACTTAGTCATGAACAAGTCATGCAAGGCTCTCCACTTCCTTACCGATCTAGGAGGTAAGCTCTCTAGCCAGCTCAGGGCCTTACCTGCCAGAGACCATTTAAAAGCTTTAAGTTGGACATATTCTAAAGAAACAACTTCAGTAGCAATAGTGTCACATAAATCAACAAAATTACGAATATGCTCCATAGGGCACTCAGTTGGTTTTCCCTCAAACTGAGCCCTTTTAATTAAGGATATAAACTGAGGTTTAATCTCAAAAGATCTTTCTATTTCGGGAAGTACTATTGATGCTTCTGGCACCCTCAGTTCTGGATGCATATATTGTTTGACATTCCTTGGGATAGCGTTCAATTGCTCTTGTAAACGAGTATTGTTTACTCGTTCACGTTCTGCGGCGGCAGCATCAGCGTCTCGATCAGCTCGTAACGCCTCCATCTGCCTACGGAGGGCATTCATCTGCTCGACCATCTCCTCAAGTGTAGCATCCATCGTATGGTTTTCTCGTCTCCTGCGATGAAGGACACATTCAGGCTCATAATAGTAATTGGATTGATCAAATTCAAGCTGGCATCTTCCTGCTGGCATAAGCTGAGAAAACAAACAAAACTAAACAAATTAGAAACAAAAAACGGGGTCGGGCTATTCCCAAACCCACAAGTAATCAAACAAGCACTGTTGCTTCCCCGACAACGGTGCCAATTTGTTGAAAGGGTTTCCCGACAACAAATAAATTTGTAGTCAAGACCCCGCTGTGTATAGCAAAGTCAGGTTCGTCCACGGGAAGCAAGTTTATGTTTAATTACTATTCTAGAAAACAGGAAAACACGGAAATAAAATAAAGCAGAGAAGAAAGCAAAACAAGGATTCGATCACGTCGGTACCAACCTTGTCAAGGTCGGTATCGATGCTGAATTTCGACTCAAACAGGGCAAATAACGCAAACAAACGCAGGTTCGGTACCAACCTGGTTACCTCGGTACCGATGCAAAACAGAGTATTAGAAAGTGTTTTCGAATGGGAAAAAGATCTAGGATAAGGGTTTTCCACGACATAATCATGCAATTAAGATAGTGTGAAGGATAAATAACATGCCTTGAAGATAAAGCTATCAACTTTCGTTGATTTAAGCAAGCAAATCAATTGACTTTCATGAATTAATCTACTTTCTACTTATTTTTGATCCAAAGCTCGAAACTTTTGTTATCGAACAATATGAACATTCAAAATTAAAACTTTATCTTTCGATCAAGCAATAAACTCGGATTACTCCAACTTTCGTTAAAGCATAAGCACAAAACAATTAGATAAAAGATAAAAGACAATCAAACATTCATCACACATTCAATCATGCACAACCATGTCAGGTTTTCAACCCCGACCCTAGAAAAAGTGAACTACTCACACATAATTGAAAAGAAGCAAACAAATGGATTGAATGAGAACATTGTATGAAAACAAAACAAAGCTTACTTGAATTAAAAGTCGAAATTTGTCTTAGAATACAATCTTCTTCTTTAAGTAATCTCTAAAAAAAACCAGAAATCTCAAACTACCAAAGAAAACGTGTTCTGTTTTTACGCCCTCCCTTTCCTCCGACTCCCCTAAACTCCAATCCAATCTCTCCTTTAAACTAGATTAGAACAAGGTATTTATACTAGAGAGTCTATCTTATATAGTTTCCAAAGGATAGAACTTTCAAAACTTAAAAAGATTGCGAAATAAAAAGATAGAAATATTGAAGTTGGTATGCCTACCGACACAAGGGACCTCGGTGTCGACCTGTCAGGGTCGGTAGGTGTTTTGCTGAATTCTTCACGACTTGACTCTGCTGCATATCTCGGTACCGAACCCACAGGGTCGGTATCGAGCTCGTTTTCTTGGAATTTTGTACTTTGTCATAGCCTCTTTTGGATTTCCCGTGATCTTTTAAAGCGTCTTCTTTCCTTCCTTAACTTGACCATGCTCCGCTATCTCCTCTCTATCTCAAAATCCTCTGAATGTTCCCTTTTTGCTCCAAAAATCTACTAAAAACACAAAAACGGAGTAGCTTCCATACTTTTCACAAAATATGCAAACTTATCCAAAAACACACAAAACAAACCCTAAACTAACCTAAATTTAAGCTAAACAACCAAGAAAAACACTCAAAAGTATACTAAAAATATGAACATCAACTTTCGACTTAAAGCATCCGCTACAACATTGGCTTTTCCTGGATGATACTCAATTGTACAATCATAATCTTTTAGTAGTTCCGTCCAACGCCTCTGTCACATGTTTAACTCCTTCTGGCTCATCAAATACTTCAAACTCTTATGATTTGTAAAGATTTGGAATGTTTCTTCATATAGATAATGTCGCCCAATCTTTAGAGCACATACTACTACTATCAGCTCTAAATCATGGGCAGGATAAGAAACTTCATGTGCTTGATGTTCGTGTTTTTGGTCTAGTTCTAGGTGTCTTTCTTAGGTTGTTTAGTTTAGTTTTAGTAAGTTTTAGAGTTAGTTTTGTGTGTTTTTGGATAAGTTTGCTTATTTTGTGAAAAGTATGGAAGCTACTCCGTTTTGTATCTTTTTATAGGTTTTTAGAGAGGAAAGGAGCATTTTCGAGTGAAGCTGAAGTGAAGTGGTGAGTGTGGAATGCATAGAAGAGGAGAAAGAAGAGTGCATGTAAAGATCAATTCGGAGTGCAAGTAAAGCCATGGAAAGAAGTTCAAAAGAGCCAAAACCCTCGTTAACGACCTGTGAGGGTCGTTACCGAGCTGTACATTAGAGTTTTTTTTGTTAAGGGATTTAGCAAGTGTCTACCGACCTTGTGTAGGTTGTTAGCAAAGTGACCTGTGTCGGTAGAGCTAAGCCGACTTTCGGGATTCATATCTTTTATCTTGTAATCTTTTTAGTTTGGTAAGTTTTTATCTTTTAGATCTTTTATTAGATAGCCTTCTTAGTATAAATACCCTTGTTCTAGCCTAGACAAAGGGGGGTTCCACGTAGTTTTCTTAGGAGAGAAGTCGAGAGAGAATTCGGATTGGATTTCCGATCGAGAGAGGAAGAAGTTCGAGTTCGGTGATCGGTTTCTTAGTTTTGTTCTTTGTTTTCGAATTCCACAAGTATTTGTAAGACGATATTTCTTTCAATTTCAAGTAAGTTTTACTTTTCAATGTTTTCTTTGAATAAAGTTGTTTGCTTTGATTCGAAGAAGAGTGAGTAGTTTTCTTTTCTAGGGTCGGGGTTGAAACCCGACATAGTTATGCATGGTTGAATGAATACGTTGAGTTTTTGATTGCCTTCTATCTTTTGGATTGCTTGTTGTGCTTATGCCTAGACGACTGTCGAAGTAATTTGAGTTTATTGCTTGATCGAAAGAGAAAGTTGTTAACTTGAATGTTGATATTGTTCTATAATGAAAGTTTCGAGCTTTGGATTCAAAACAAGTAATAAAGTGAATTAATTTATGAAAGTTGATTGATTTTCTTGTTTAGTCAATGAAAGTTGTTAGTTTATCTTCAAAGGCATGATCTTTATCTTCATATGAGTTTATATGCATAGCTATGTTGTGGTAACCCTTGTCCTAGAGCTTTTTATCCTTTGATTATCTTCCGTTTTACTTTTGATTTCACTGGTTATTGACGCACTTTGGATCGGTACCGAGCCTGCACTTGCATCGATATATTTGTTTCATTTCAGTAGAATTCCAGGATGGTTAACGACCCTGACAAGGTTGTTAACGAGGTCTGTCGTAGTTGTTTTCTCTTGTTTTTGCTTTGTTTTCTTGTTTTTATAGTTTGGTAAACAAACAACCTTGCTTCCTGTGGACGATCATGACTTCGCTATACTCAGCGGGGTCTTGACTACAAATTTTATTTGTTGTCGAGTTAAATATTCCCTACAACAAATTGGCGCCGTTGCCAGGGAAGCAACATTGTTTGTTTGTTTACCTTTGGGTCTGTGAATAGCCCGACCCCATTTTTGTTTTTAATTTTGTTTTCTTTTGTCTGTTTTCTCAACTTATGCCACCAAGACGACGAAGGCTCGAGTTTGATAACAATGGCTATTATTCTGAACCTGAACGCACCCTGCACCGCAGAAGAAGAGGAAACCAAGCTATGGCCATGACTCTTGAAGAGATGGCTCAACAGATGGCCACTCTCTAGAGGCAGATGGAGGCGTTACAAGCTAATCGAGACGCCGCTGCTACTGCCGCTGAACGTGAAAGAGTGAATGGTGAGCGTGAACGAGCGAACAATGCCCGACTACATGAGCAGCTGAACGCCTATCTGAGGAATGCCAAGCAATATATGCATCCAGAACTGAGGGTGCCGAAGTCTGCAATCATGCTTCTAGAGATAGAGAAGACATTTGAGATCAAGTCTCAATTCATATCCTTAATAAAAAGGGCTCAGTTTGAAGGGAAACCTACTGAGTGCCCTATGGAACATATTAAGAATTTCCTTGATTTATGTGACACTATTGCTGCTGAAGGTGTCTCACTTGAATATGTTCTATTAAAAGCTTTCAGGTGGTCTCTTACTGGAAAGGCCATGAGCTAGTTGGAGAGCTTACCTCTTATGTCTATCAGGACTTGGAAGGCTTTGTATGATCAATTTCTTACAAAGTTCTTCCCTCTTGCCAAGACAACAGAGTTGAGAAAACGCATCACCTCCTATCACCAGCTGCCTATTGAGACCTTTGTAGAGACATGGGAGAGGTTCAAGGAGATGCTCAGATAGTGCCCCACTCATGGGCAACCCCTATATGTGCTTCAAGAAATCTTCTTCTAAGGGATCAATGCAGAAACAAAGAACCGCATCAACAGACATACTACTTGCGGATTTATAGAGATGGATCCCACTGCGGCATGGGAACTACTGAACAAGCTGTCTAACTATGATGCCATGTATGGGACCCAGCAACCACCCCAGCCATAGAAGCGTCTCTACATGCCAAATAAGGACGAAGTTGATCCAGATGTCAAAAATCAATTTCTACAAGATGAGATCAACCGTCTGAAGAAACATGTAAGTTTTTTGAAAACCTCTCAACTTTGTCAAGAGTGTGGTTCTTCTTCCCATAGTACTTCTGCTTGCACTAACATCGAGCAGGTAAGAGCCGCTCAGACATATGCTGAAGTGAACTATATGAGAGGTCAATACAGGAACCCGCCTAATAACTTTGACAGGCCGAACAATTATCCAGCATGGGCGAATCAAAACCCTAATCCAAGTTATGCAGCACCCCCACCGAATAGGCGGCCCGCGCCGTACCGACCTCCAGGCTATCAAGAGCCACCATCCTGGGTGCAAGGACTTCAAGAAGGAATTAATGGCGTAAAGAATGAACTCACAAGAGTCCAAGCTAACCTTAACAACTAGATGAAAAGATGGGGAGAGTTCGATGTGCGGAAGAAGAGTGTCGACTCACAGCTAGGAAACCTGGCCGCGCAGATTCCGAGGCCGCAAGGGCAACTCCCGGGCTGCCCCGAGGAGAACCCTAGAGGACAAATAGCGGCCGTGCACCTTAGGAGCGGAAAGACCCTACCGGATCGTGTCAAATCCAAGGAGAAGGACCCCGAATCTGAAGAGGATGCCACAGTCCAGGTCAACAACGAGCCGAAGAGGGTCATTACCGATCCTGAACAACTTTGTACCGATACCCACAGGGCCGTTAACAATCCCAGCCCAGGTATGTTTTCTACACCGAGCTCCTCTCTTAATCCCAGGCTCGATACCGACCCCACAAGGGTCGGTACCGATCCTTCTATGGCACCAATCGACCCTAATGTCAACCCGGTAGCATCATCTCTCGAGCCCACTTTGGCTCTGATATTGGTGAAGTCTCTTCCCTTTCCTACTAAGAAGTCTAAGGACTCAACTGAAGGCAAGTTTAAGCGTTTCGTTAAGATTCTCCAAGGCTTAAATATTTCCATACCATTCGCTGAGGCCCTAAACGAAATGCCAGCTTACACGAAGTTTTTGAAAGATATTCTTAGCAGGAAACGGTCCATAACAGAGCTTACAGATGAGGTCCGATCTATTAATCTTCTAGAGAAGCTAGGCGACCCAGGGAGATTTGCTATCACAATTGGCATAGGTGACCACCGATTCAAGGCTTTATGTGATTTGGGAGCCAGTTCCAGTTTACTTCCCCTATCAATCTAGTCGAAAGCTAACATGCGACCTCTGGAACCTGTGGATATGAGGCTATATATGAAGGATGGATCAAGTGTGAAAGCTACATGAGTCGTTGATGATTATCCCATTCAAGTGGGGAAATTCTTCATTCCAAACGATTTCATTGTCCTCGACATGCCTGAAGATCCTCTAGTCCCCATCATTCTAGGCAGACCATTCCTTGCTAGAGCAGGAGCTAGAGTTGACATTCGGAAAGGACTCCTCACCTTTGACATATGAGAGGAGCGGGTCGAGTTCAACCTCAATCAAGATGCCAACGACACAACTGCCACCGCACAAATCGAGATGTCCCAGCCCGAGCTCGACATTGCTGAGTCAGAAGTTTCACCTCCAACAAATAAGGTTTACAAGAGTGCAAATGAGACCGCTAACGACCCCTCTTGGGCCGGTACCGAGCCCTTCTTACCACAATATGACAAAGGTAGCTCGTTTTGGCACGATACCGAGAGAGGATTTGCTTCTGATGGGTCGTTAACGACCGCAACTACCTCGGTGCCGACATCCTTTCTAATAGATCGTGGTGAGTATTCTAACCATGGATTCACTATCACTGATCATAATCCTTCCATATATCATATTCCTACACCGTATCCCGCTATCTATGCTATAGAGGAATCGAAACCTACTTGGTTTTCGGATTTCACTAACCCTTGTGTAGGAATACCGGGCATATTGTTAGAAGATAAAGGACCAAATCTAGCAAGATGAACTAACAATGCCTTCAACACTAAGTATGGGATCTCCCAAAACCCCAACAAAGCCGAGAAGGAACCACTCTGATTGCCAAGGTAAGTTCGTCGGTCTAACGACGTTAAAAAATAGCGCTTACGGGAGGCATCCCGGTTTTAGTTTAGTTTAGTTTAGTTTCTCTTCTTTTTATTAGCCCTTTTTCTTAGCTTTCTTTTGAGTTTTTAGTAGTATAGAAGTTTGCAAGATAGAATATTTTCGAAAGCTAACATGTCATAGGAAGTTGGGCTCGAAAAAAAGGCTGAAACGAGCCGCCCAGGCTTGTTAACGAGATGAGAAGGTCGTTAACGACTTGAGACGGCATGTGAAATCCAGAGTGAATGCGGGCGAGGTAAGTTCTTTTACCCTAATCTACCTTCTATCTTTCTACCCTCACACCGCCTCTCTAGCTCTTGCCTCTCCTTATTAAAACCCTCTCAAATCTCCAAATTCCACACCCAAATCTCAAGCCTAAATCTTCAAAATCTCAACCAAATCCCACTGAGTTTTCCCAACCCCACCGATCGCACCACCGCACCCTAGTCCCGCACCATTCCCACGATAACGAGCCCCACTCCTTGAGTTCGTTACCGGAGCACTCAAGCCCTCGTTATCCCTTTCCAATTTGGTTTTTGTTCTTAACTTCTTCAATCTACGGTATGATTTCTACACCCTAACTCTTTTCTTGCAAATTTCATGGTAATTTAGGGTAAAATTCATATCTAGATCTTGATTGAGTAATTGGTTTGCATGTGAATATTCCATTGTGCTTCTATTATTGGTGATTGATCTCGAGTTATAATTCGTTATTCTTGCTTATTTTGCATTGAAATTTTGATATAAAAGCATGAAGTAACTTGTTCTTGAATTCATTGATCTTCACCATGAATTTTGGAACTTATTGACATGTTTAGATAGGGTTTTGAGCAAGTATGGGGTTGCATGTGCTAGATTGTGTGTTTTATGTGGCATTATGGTTGAAATCGTGCTGAAATTGTTGAAATTTTTGAGGTTTTGGTACTCGGAACAACTTGCGAATTGTTCTCGCCCAGGCTCGTTAATGACCTGAGAGGGTCGGTAATGACCTGTGAAATGCTCTGTTTTGAAACCAAACCTAGAATACCTCGTTACCGACTTAATTGGCTCGGTACCGAGGTAGGTCGAGAGCATTTTAGAGTGCAAGTATGGAGTTTTCTTTTGGTTGGTTTGTGTGGATCTTATCTTGGAATTTCATGGTATTTGCAGGTACAAATGGCAAGCACTAGTGGAGCTAAGACTTGAGCCGGAAAGAAGAGGAGGACTCAAAGGTCCCCGTCTCCTCCACGCATGGACAATGTCATATTGGCTACTCAGGAGCAAGCTAGGATCTTCGACGTCGTCCTTGAAAAGGACCACTTCACTAGGTGGTTCTCGAGGTCAAGCGCTAAGCCTTTGGGGATAGATGAGGATGTCAAGCACGCTTTTTCCATTCTTGGTATACCTTGTCTCTTAAAGAAGGAGGAAACACCGCATTACCCGGCCCTTACCTTCGAGTTCTTAGCCACTCTCCAAACAAGCTTCAAGACCAAGACTTCGGTTGGAAGAATCAAGTTCCGGTTAGGCAATATTGATCGCGAGTGCACAATGGCTCAATTCAATGCACTCCTCGAGCTTCCTCACCACTCTAGGGATTACAAGATCAAGAACTTCAAGGTCACCGACACTTAGGGTTACATTTCCGGGGAGGTCGAACCTTCCGCAGTGGCACTTCCAGGGGCTAGCATCATCAACCCCATTTTTCGGATCATTCGCCGCGTCTTGGGCGCCACTTTTTGGCCCAAGAAAGAGCTTTCAAGGCCAACACAATTGGAGGTTGCATGCCTCCGTAACATTCTTTTTGAGGATCCCGCCCCCTTGAACTTGGGATATGAATGGTTGCAATACGTCGAGAAGCACGAGATCAAGTCAAAAGAAGTATGGTGCGAGAATTTGGTGAGTCTTCTGGCGGAAAAACTCGGTGTCGATCTTGAGCATTATACTCCAAACCGTCCCCAGAAGCTCGAGAAAACGTATTGGTTCTCCTCCAACATTTTTGTGAGGACTGAAAGAGGGTACGCCACCAAGGTACTTGGCCAAGATGTGCTGCTTACTCGAGACAGGTTTGAGTTGCTTTATTTGCCGAATTGGTATGAGGCTTGGACGGGTCATGCTTTCCCGTTGGAGAAGAAGCCACAGATGAGCCATCATTGAGGGAGTGTGAGTCAAGGTTCGAAAGAGAAGGTGCTGCAATGGATGAAGACGAGGCAGCCACAAAAGAGCTCGATATCGAGGATGATGACCTCGGTACTTGGCGAGGAAGACGACCTCGTTAACGACCCACCTGGGCTCGTTAACGATTATTTCAAGGCTAGTAAAGAGGCATTCAACTTCAGTAACGAGCCACTGCCTCCCCCTACCGAGCCTCAATCGTATGCAATGATACCCTATAACCCGGTGATTTATCAAGACCACTTCCAGCCACAAGATCAATACCCACCACCTCCTCAGCCCACCTATTCTGGATCAAATGTTCCACCTCCATGGGCCGATGATTTATCTTTTCAGGTGTAACAGCTCAACCTACAACAGACACAACTCACCCAGAGGATAGAGCGTTGGGAGGGTGTCAATGCAGCTCGCATAGCTTCAGATGATGCGAGGCATCAGCAGGCGGATGCTCGTTGGAGGACGATGGAGCAACGGGTGACGATTGATGAGGAGCTCTGGAGGATCATGTATGAGTTCATGGGAAATTTTGAGCGTCGGTTTCCACCTCCACCACGTCGATGATTCGTCTTTCAAGGATGTTCTTTTCTGCTTTAGTTTGGTCTTGTAAGTTTCTTTCTTTTTCCTTATTCTTTTCTGCTGCTTAGCTTTATTACAGTGGGGACACTGTAATTTTAAGTATGGGGTAGGGGAGGAAAGAAAACTTGCTTTATTTACTTGTTCTAGTTTGTTTGTGTCTTTGTTTTCTTTGCTTTGTTTGAGTTGTCTTTGTTTTTAAAATATAAAAAATCACAAAAAAATTGAAAATTTTAAAAATTCAAAAAAAGAGTTCTTAGAATGGATAAATGCCATGTCTTTTGGTTCTATGATAGTTAATTGCTAGCATGATCATGTAATTTCCTTTCATCATGTTTTTGATAGTATAGCCTGATTCTTAGTATCAAATTGTTTTATAGAGGAATATCATTTTGATGAAATTGAGCATGTATAACTTTTAGCATGAGTAGTGCAATCCAACAAAAATTGCTACCTTGTGAGTTGTTTTTAGTTTTTTCTTTTCTTGTGTGATTTACTCTCTTTATGTATATTATCTCTTGGAATTGTGATGGTTATCTATTTCTTGAGGCCTGTATAAGATTTTTAGTTCATTACTTGTGAAAGTCATATGATAGAGAACTTATTTTTATGAGCCTTATTTATCCCTATCCACCTATATGTGATCCTTCTTTTTGTCAACCAATTTGAGCTTTAGCCTTTTATTTTCAGCTCCACAAAATTATTTCCCTAGCCGAGATAAGCTTGACCCTATCCGGGGATTAAGACTTAGTTGGAGTGGTATGATTTGTAGAGTGAAAAAAATGTTATGTTTTGGTTAAAAATAAAGGTTTTTGGGGAGGGTAGATTGGAAGTCTCTTGTTTTATTTTGTAAAAAGATCTCTTGGTAGAGAATATGCACACAAATAAGAGGAAAAAGAATGTTAGGATCGATACCGGCCTATGTGGGCTCGGTACCGATAGAAAGAAAAAGCAAAATCGAGGAGAAAGTGTAGCTCGTTAACGATCCTCTTAGGTCGTTAACGAGGCTAGTCGAAGAAAGAAAAAAAAAGAAAGAAAAAATGCAGAATGCTGAAGAAAAAGAAAAGGAAGATGTGCATTGTGTTTAAAGTTAAACCAGAGATTCTTTTATGTTTATATGAGGCTTTCTAGGATTTAAAGGTGAGTGAAAAGAAAGTGTTCTTTAATGTTGAGTGAGTTTCGTATGCTGTTATTTTTGAGAGTTTTGGAAGTGTGAGTTTTTAGGACTCTTTGATTCCCGGATATTTTATTAGCACCACATAGCCGGCCAAAATATTTCCACGCCTATTTCTTATTACCAAGACCCATTACAACCCGGCCGAATGGAAGCTTCTATGAAGTTTTTCTTGAGCCTAAATTCTCTTGATGGTTTTTTCTTGTTTCAACAAATCTTAGGTGGAGAGTTTGGTGATATAAGTTCCAATTTCTATGAGTTTTTGCATATAAGATTGAGTTGAGAGATTGAATTTATAAGCCTAAACACTTGAGAGTTGAGTGAAACACATATATCCTTGGTGAGGTTGGATTGTACTTGCTTATGTCTATTAGTGCTTATATATGTGTGATGACGTTAATAGTCATTTGCTATTTTCTGCTATGTTTTGATGTTGCTTTTGAGATAATGGCTATTACTTGATGAGCATGATGTTTGGTTTTGGTTATTGTATAGTGATTGCTTGAGGACAAGCAAGCTTACGTATGCAGTATTTTGATGTTCGTGTTTTTGATCTAGTTTTAGGTGTCTTTCTTAGGTTGTTTAGTTTAGTTTTAGAAAGTTTTAGAGTTAGTTTTGTGTGTTTTTGGATAAGTTTGCATATTTTGTGAAAAGTATGGAAGCTACTCCGTTTTGGTCTTTTTGTAGTTTTTTAGAGCGGAAAGGAGCATTTTTGAGTGAAGCGGAAGTGAAGTGGTGAGTGTGGAATGCATAGAAGATGAGAAAGAAGAGTGCATGTAAAGATCAAGTTGGAGTGCAAGTAAAGCCATGGAAAGAAGATCAAAAGAGCCAAAACAGAGAGCTCGTTAACGACCTGTGAGGGTCGTTACCGAGCTGTACATTAGAGTTTTTTTTTGTTAAAGGATTCAGCAAGTGTCTACCGACCATGTGCAGGTCGTTAACAAAGTGACCTGTGTCGGTAGAGCGCAACCGACTTTCGGGATTTATATCTTTTATCTTGTAATCTTTTTAGTTTGGTAAGTTTTTATCTTTTAGATCTTTTATTAAATAGCCTTCTTAGTACAATTACCCTTGTTCTAGCCTAGACAAAGGGGGGTTCCACGTAGTTTTCTTAGGAGAGAAGTCAAGAGAGAATTCGGATTGGATTTCCGATCGAGAGAGAGGAAGAAGTTCGAGTTCGGTGATCGGTTTCTTAGTGTTGTTCTTTGTTTTCGAATTCCACAAGTATTTGTAAGATGATATTTCTTTCAATTTCAAGTAAGTTTTTCTTTTCATTGCTTTCTTTGAATAAAGTTGTTTTCTTAGATTCAATGAAGAGTGAGTAGTTTTCTTTTCTAGGGTCGGGGTTGAAACCCGACATAGTTGTGCATGGTTGAATGAATATGTTGAGTTTTTGATTGCCTTCTATCTTTTGGATTGCTTGTTGTGCTTATGCCTAGACGAGAGTCGAAGTAATTTGAGTTTATTGCTTGATCGAAACAGAAAGTTGTGAACTTGAATGTTGATATTGTTCGATAACGAAAGTTTCGAGCTTTGGATTCAAAACAAGTAATGAAGTGAATTAATTTATGAAAGTTAATTGATTTGCTTGTTTAGTCAACGAAAGTTGTTAGTTTATCTTCAAAGGCATGATCTTTATCTTCATATGAGTTTATATGCATAGCTATGTTGTGGTAAACCTTGTCCTAGAGCTTTTTATCCTTTGATTATCTTCCATTTTACTTTTGATTTCAGTCGTTACCGAGGCGCTTTGGATCGGTACCGAACCTGCACTTGCATCGATATATTTGTTCTGTTTCAGTAGAATTCCAAGATCGTTAACAACCCTGACAAGGTCGTTAACGAGGTCTGTCATAGCTGTTTTCTCCTGTTTTTGCTTTGTTTTCTTGTTTTTATAGTTTGGTAAACAAACAACCTTGCTTCCCATGGACGATCCTGACTTCGCTATACTCAGCGGGGTCTTGACTAGAAATTTAATTTGTTGTCGAGTTAAATATGCCCTACAACAGTGGTCGTAATTGTCGTGATGCATATGTAATTATTTTTTCATCCAGATTTAAGATTCAACCAAAACCCTGATATGAAGCATCAATGTAAACAATAAATCCTCTTGTACCCGTAGGAATTGTCAATATTGGTGTTGTAGTCAAACGATTCTTTAACTTATCAAAGCTCTGTCGCAGAATTCCAGTGGAATGGAGCATTCTTTCGTAACAATTTAGTGAGTGGTGCATCTACAACAGAAAATCCTTCAACAAATCGTCACTAAAAATACTACATGATCCAACCCGAATTCACACTTACTTTATTTAGCATATAATTATTTTTCCCGTGAGAATTGTAACACGGTGCGCAAATGATCAACATGCTCCTTTGTACTTCGTGAATACACCAATATATCGATCATCAATAAAGATGATCATAAATTTGTCTAGAAAAGGTTGAAACATCCTTATTCATTAAAGCCATAAATGTCGCTGGTGCATTAGTCAAACGAAATGGCATTACCGGAAACTCATAATGCCCGTATCAGGTCCTGAATGTTGTCTTGGTAATGTCATATTTAGCTATATATCTTTAATTGATGATATCTTGATCGAAGGTCTATCTTCGAAAATACTTGTGCACCTTAAAGTTGATCAAACAAATCATCTATCCTTGGCAATGGATATTTGTTCTTCACGTACTGTCACCTGATTCAAGTTTCTGTAGTCTATGCATAGTCGTAAAGAACCATCATTCTTTTTCACAACAAGTATTGGTGCTCCCCAAGGTGATACAATAACCCTAATGAACCCATTGAACAACAACTCTTGTAACGGTCTCTTTAGTTCCTGTAACTCTGGTGGATCCATCCTATATGGAGGAATAGAAATCGATGCAATGCTTAGTATTAATTCCATAGTAAACTCTAGCTCTCTACAGGTGGCAATCTTGTGCACCTTAAAGAAGATCCTTTAGAAACACATCATGAAAATCTTTCACAACTGGAATATCTCCAACATCATCATATTCAACTATAACATGGGCCTGATATGCCTCACATCCCTTTCTGATCATGCAGAAAGCCGTTGTTGCAGAAATTATGTTAAAGTTGTGCATGGCTTTATCAGGCCTTAGTACTTAAGTTGGAGGCTCGTCACTACCTCTTCCAGATGGGATTATGATGCTGAAGACAATTACAATTTGAATTAGTCTCCAGGTGGGTGATTGTTAGGTTTTGGAGTCTGATTGAGTTTTGGGGTAAGAAGGATCGAGATGAAGCCAAGAAAAGGAGTGGATTGTGCATTAAAAAAGGTCACCCGCGCTACCATCAAAATTTATGAAGCGTGGGGTGAAGTACAAAAGCGTGGGGGGTGCCCCAAACGTGGTCATTTTGACGAATTGGGTTAATAAATTCTTATGTTCTTCACTTCTTGTTTCTTTCTTTCTTTCTTCTGTTGTGAGTCTGTGACTGTTTTATCCCTTACTATTGTAATATCCCTCATTTTTATAAAGGGTAAAAATGTAATTTTATATTTCATTTAATATAATAAAATATTTGGACATTTTATTTTGTAAGATTATTATTTTATAACATTTTAAAATGTTATTAAATTTGTCACAAGTTTATGATCATATTAAAAGGTTATTTATATGAGTCGTAATTATTAGTAAATATAATTATAAATTATAAAACTTATGTAGAAATATTATTATATTTCTACAATTCATAATTAAGCATTGTTGGTTAAAGTAATTAAATAAATTATTTTCGAATAATTATAATTTTATTATGTTTTATTGATGATTTTGAACAAATAAACTATTATAAAAGCATTCATATAAAAAATGTGAGGGTTGTCTTCAACCTCCTAACCAAGCAGCACGACGCTTCAATGACACCCATTAATTCGATCCTATCTGGAATTTAAACCACCACGTCGGATTAGAAGAGGATTCGATCCAATCCAAGGGTCTTTAATTCAGATTTAATGGGAGTTAAAGTAAAATCATTCAGGGTTGTAACCAATGTTTCAATCGGTATAAAATGAGGTGAGGGTTTTGTCCAAAATCCCCATGAAATCTGTTCAATTCTCAAAATTTAGATCAACCAAAAGAGTTTTAAGCGGTGTGTGGCTTGAATCGTTGTCGGATTTCAGGCCATCTTCGTCGCCGTAAGGTTCCTCCAACCGTTCAGGTACAACAGGGGTGCAATGTGGGTGTGCGGTTGGTGGCGCCGGGGCTGCCCTGGTCCGCCGCCGATTCCGTTCCGCCTGTCTCACCGCATGCTTCATTCCTTATCCTGGTTTCCATTGTCAACTTATCGTCACTGTACTGCTTCCTTGTTCTTCTGGATGCTGCTGTATGTTGTTTAATTAGGGTAGGAGATTAAAAAATGTGCAGGTTCGAATTTTTTTAAAAAATAAATTAGTTTTCCATATCCGTTTTTAAAGGAAATTGATTCTGTTCTCTTTAATTAAAAAAAAATGAAGTTTGTTATGGAACACAATTGTTTCATTGTTAGGCTCTTAAGAAAAACGTATTCTGTTTTCTTAAAAAAAATTCAGAATCGTTTTTATATTATTAAGGGTATATATATAGGTTTTTATTTAAAATTGGATCGTTTGGACAATTTTATTAAAGTATGTGATAATTTTTCATATATGTGTACGATAATGAATTTTACTTTAAGGTAAGATTTAAAAGAATATATATATATATATATATATATATTATCTACTTGTTAAATAAAATAAATAATGTCAAGGTCAATTTAATATTCTTAGAATAGTAACTAAAGTTTTCATGACTTAGTGGTTATATTAATAAAAAGGATAATATTAATATAATATGTAGGTTTATAATTTCTTATAAACTTGAATGTGTATAATTTCTTAAGAGTCAACCTTTTTGGATTAGAAAAATAAATTGATGATAATTTATTTTGTGGTTGATTGAAACAGGAAAAAGTTCAAATATTATTCACGGGTAATTTCTATTCGTAGTCATCCACCGTCGAAAATTTTGTCAAATGAACTCGGTTCCTTTTCCGCATTCGTTTGAAAAGCATGATTTCTATCATGACGTTTTTAATATATGTTGGAAACTTCCGTGTGAATAAAATGGAACATAGGATTGTATTAAATTCCTAGATTTAATGACTGTTATTCCTAGTTATATTTTAGGCTACATTAATTATAGATGTAGGACTTATTGCTCTGTGCTTCTGTATGTATATTTATTTAAGCTCCATTGTATGGAGCAAAACGTAAAGTCTTATGACTTATATCATATAATAATTAATTCTCGCTAGGTCTTTTTTTTTTAAAACCCTAGCTAAGGTCTTGACCTGTATCCCTCAACCGTTGAGAAGTGTTCGCACTTTTTAAGTGCCATGGGACATAGGTGCTTGTATATCTTAAATAATCCTCAACCGCTGAGGCTGTTCGCACTTTTTAAGTGCCATGGGACGTAGGTGCCCATATATCTTAAAAAAAACATTTTGAGACTATGTCTCTTCTAATCAAAGTACCTAATAATCCAAGTGGAACTATTCTTAAATGTTTAAAAGCAACTCAAATAAGTGTACTCGTACATAAAGTAATATGGATAGGATGGTCGATACAAAATGGAAAACCGTCCTCGCTCTCGGGTTCTGTTGTCATCTGGTTCCAATCTGAATTTGCACAACACGTATACGGTGAGGTTGGATTAGTGTGCGGGGTCAACGAGAGTTTAATGAACCGACTATAACGATCTGTGTGTAAAAACGTTCCCAACAGATCAGCATTAAAAGTCCGAGGCGTCACCTTTGTGATGGTCTCTTCTTTTCTCTTTCGAAAGTTCATAACGTTTTCCATGGAAGGATGTAGTTATTGGGTTCGACCAGCTTTAATTCGGTTTTCGATCCGCGTAATTACACTCTCTTCCTAAATAGGAACCACCTTAGAAAACCGACTTGCTTAGTCTGTCACAAAATTAACCCAACCGTTTATTTTCCTTGCATGGTCGGCTGGTGTCAACTGTATTTTTCGTTGCGGCAGATCAGGCGATCTTTCCATTCATATTGTGAGAAGTATGTTAGAGATGTGACGAGTTGCAATTTGATATTCTGTCGCAAGGTACAAGGTCGACTATATTTTCGAGTTTATGTTAAACGTGTCTAGGGTTTTATTTCCTAGATAATGTATAGGCGCAAGGGTTGCTGTCTTGATGTAATTTCAAATACAAAATTTCATGAATCTTCCGTTGTAAGGTTTTATACTCCTTTATAGGAGAAGTTCAATAAAGGGAAAAAAAATTCTATCTCACTTTTATCCAATATTATGTTTTGATTTATTTTATTTATTATAATTAATTGTATTAATTGTTCAGATTCAAGCCTAGGGTGGCTTCAGACTTCAAATTCGCTTTCTTGTAGCTGTAGAACCAACATGGACCAAAGAAAATGTAGAAAATCTGGAGACATTATCGGGTCGTTCCAATGAAGCCCGACCAATTGGCGAGTCGTTCACTCAAGACCTCGGTGAGACGACGCCTCAAATAAAGTAGGCGAGAATCTGCGATGAACAAACAAGATTTGATGCAGGAAGAGCGAGACGAGATCGGTCAAGATCGAAAGTTAAAAGATGGAGAAAGGGAGATGGTCGAAATCCTTACCGGTGACACGAGTACTGTAACACCCCCTTATATACCTTGGAGGTATTACCGCCAGTAACCCTGATTAGGACTAGACCAGAATTACCCAAGGCTTTAACCTGACAGAACATACTAGAACAAGGTAAAAGAAACCATTTAAAACCTAACAAACTTAAGTTGAATATTACAGTGGAAAAACACATAAAAGGTCTTATACAAACCTTAACTTAAAAGAATAAATAAATAGAACAACCTTCTATTTAAACAAAATCTTCATCAAGTCTTCCTTAAGTTCTTATTTCTGAAACTCAGTTTCGCTTTGAAGTAGTTCAACCATGATCTTCACTCAAGTATAGCCATTGGAAACCTTTCTTCAACTTTTGAAGCTTCAAACCTCGGAATCCGCCTCTTGAATCAACTTCCAAGAAGAACCTGATGTATCGTAAACCAAATGTGGACACCAGCCGACCATATAAAAGAAAAGAAGATGGACGGGTTAGTCTAATGAAAGACTAAGCAAGCGGAGAATCTAACTTGGTTCTTATGGTTGTAACTAAACATATTGGCATCAAAATCCGAATAGACTCAGATTATCATCCAACAGTTAGTAGTCTTATAGAGAATAAGAAGGAGACTTGCATAAACAAGAGAGAACACCACAGCTTATGGTTCCTTTAAGAAGCATAAACAATTGTTGGGAACTCATATTAATCACATAACATCTTGAAAAGTCTCCATCGACTAATCACATTGACTTAATCAAAGTTTGATTAAGAATCATTCATAACCAGGAGTAAGAATGGTTATCGAATAGACTAACCATCCAGGTACATTAATGTGCCTAACGCACTTGTCTTATATCACTTTCAAAACTTTTTATAAACATATTGGTAACTTTTAATCGACGGAAACCGCCGAGAACCCACATGTACATGTGACGTCAAGATGAGAGGGATTATTTCATCCATGATCATTGACGAACAACTAGTACCAATTGCACTTAGCTAGAGTGCATAACACCTCCTCCATCGTTGAGGGAGGTATGAGTCATGACCCGAATGTTGGGATATGATAGCGAACTAAACCTCCCAACATAGACTGTGTTATTAAGAGGTCATCGGAGACTCGGCTCCTACCCTTGGAAACTAACTTACTTCATAATAATGTCTCAGCATGAGACAACATACAAGGTCACACATAACGGACGTAAATCCAGTTCTATCGCGAAACTGAATAAATAACATGGGCATTATTTCTAACAAATATAACAACCTATCATATTTTATTGAGCACACAAGTTGTTCCCAACACAAATATTAAATGGGATTCAATTCCTCATTTAATAACCATAATAAAAGAGAGAACCGTCCACTTGCCTTAGAAGGCGTGCTCAACGCTCTTAGCAATTCCATCAGTAATCTTTATCATCC
Source organism: Fallopia convolvulus (assembly GCA_964016875.1). NCBI lineage: Eukaryota > Viridiplantae > Streptophyta > Magnoliopsida > Caryophyllales > Polygonaceae > Fallopia > Fallopia convolvulus. The sequence continues at coordinate 41,449,727 of OZ024728.1, forward strand.
TTCTAACAAATATAAAAAAAGGATTTCTCAGCAACGAGCTCACATAAACACTTCTTAGTTGTATTCTCAACTCCTACAACTTCCTAATCGATAAACGATTTAATTTCCGAATATTGATATATAATAAATCCTTAGTTATCATGCTTTAAGGAGCCATCTTGGCGGAATTATAACTAATTATCCGCTTCACTTTTGAAACAATTTTCTAAATAAAAATTGTTCATTAGTAACAGTTCTTAAAGGTGACCAAATATCGGATCAAACGGACTAACAACGAATCCCGAGTAATTATCCGAAGTCCCTTACCTGCCAATCGGTATCCAAAACTTGTATTCGCTATAACCGAAGATCCTGATGTCCGTTTCTCGAGCGGTTTGAACCTATGGAACCGTATCAACGTCAAGATTATAAAAACCATAAACTTAATTAGCAAAGTGGAACAGAAAGGCCCTTACGGTGGCTCCGCAATCAACCCGCTTATTAATTTCGATCGTATATACCTTCACTCGAGCCCATGGCTCGTTTTGCTCGATAGTGGCTCGATCCCCGAGCCCAAGGGTGGCTGGGCGTTGCCCGGTGGTAGCCCTTGCGGTGGGTGGTGGTCAGATGGGCTAACGATCGCCGACGACGACGTTTGACGGGGCAAGAAGAGATTGGTGGTGAAGAGTTCTCCTCTCCCGAGTCTGTCGTCGTCCCGCCATGATTCTCGTTGGTTATGGTTTCTCTGTGCAGCAGCGGCATCCAAAAAGACCTAGAGAGGAAGAAGAGAAGGTGGAGGAGCAGAAGAAGGCGGAGGAAGATAGCCGTAGGTGTGATTCAAATTCTATCTCCCCGTCCGTCGTTCCGACCTGATTCCTCCTCGCTAGTTTGGGTCCAGCAGCACAACAAGTTGAGCCCCCAAAAAAAACAGAAAGAAGGTGAGGTGGAGGATGGTGAGCTGGGCAGAGGGGATGATCGTCGGCGATGAAGAATCCTTTCTTCGCAGACCGTCGTTACGTTCTGGTTCCTCATTTTGGAGATTGAATTGTAGACTTTGACGAGGCATAAAGGTATACCGTGGAGAAAGCACGAGCCCCCTCCCATCTATGTACGAGCCCGTCTCGGAACGGGACTCGTGTTAAAGCGGTAAAATTATGTACCTCGGATGGAAAAACTTACTAAATACAAAACGTCCCGTAAATTATGTAGACCAATAAAACCAATTTTTCATGATTTTATCTTGCTACCTTCAATTTTTAAGGCTCCTGTTTCGTATTTTACAACTTTTACAGTACATAATTAAAAAGACGGCTTATCCAATAAAAATTCTTTTTCCACTGAAAAATCCTATAATTCATACCGATCCATAAAATCATTTCTTTGTGATTTTAGGATATCACCAAGCATTTTCTAGGATTTACTCTCCAACAAAAATATTGGATTAAGCGTTAAAACGAACAAAGAGGTTAAAAGGATATCTGAGAAAAATTCAAAAATATCCTTAAAAACCGCAGTTATTACATTAGTACCCCCTTAAAAATGGTTTCGTCCTCGAAACCAAGGAGAACTCGGATCACAAGGAAGGATAGTATGAGCACACATACACACAATCACTACAAACCTATAAAGAAGTTTGTAGTACCCCCTTCAAACAAAAACATACTGTTACTTGTACACCAAGCACAAAACAACCATTGCTTGGTTGCCAAACTTCTTCTTTACAACGTTCATTAACTTTGGAAAATGGCTCAGCATTTCCTGTCTAGTCTCAAGTCTTTTCTTCACCTCCATTTTTCGGCCAAGGTAACCTAATCAAAGGTAAAAAAATTTTTTTCTTATTCACGATTCAACCTGATCTTTCTTCACAAGTGTCATTTGGTTGAATATCCATCTCATTATTGTTGAGTACATGAGATATATTGAACGCATACTATCTTAAAAGAATCACAAGGATGACATTATAGATAGAATGCACTGAAGGTGGCAATGCCAACCGATAAACAAGTTTACCAGTTCTTTCCAGTATCTCAAAAGATCCAACATAGCGAGCATTTACGTTGTCTCGCATTCCCCAGCGGAATATACCTTTCAATGCGGATACTAGCATAAAAACGTCGTTCATTACAATGAACTTGACATGCTCTTGCTTTAAAACAACACACGAATGTTGTTGCTTTTGAGCAGTTAACACCCTTAAACATGTTAGTGCGATATCAGTTCTTGTTCTCTTGGCCAAGTCTAGCCCATGAAGACCCTTGTCAGCATTGTCAGTCTAACAAATTGACAACCAACACTTCCGGCCTTATAAAGCCTTAAAAGAGACATTTCTTTATTGTGTGATCCAAATTCTTGTATGTGAAATCACTCAAACTCAAGCTAACATTCAGTTCACTCCATAAAGCTTGTTGTCACTCCCTTCAAAACTTTGGCATGAACCATCCATCTCAATCAAAGCTAATAGTCTTTGGAGTTTTATGAAGATGAAATACTTCATACTTGAACACCTCAGCTAACTTCTATACTCTTTAAGTCAGCTTAAATGCATTAAAAACAACACTCTAGATGAGTTTCTTAACAACTTCCATATTGCATTTTTCTTCATTAAGTCTTGAAAAACTAATGACAAGAATCCATTGTAACATCTTCTCATTTCCATTCTGAAACAGGAAGAGACTATAACATTTTGTTTGGTCTTTTATGCTCAATCAAGACTTCCAGACAAACCAAACATATCAAAACGAATCTCGGTGATATTTCGCTTCATGTCAGTCCATCAAAAGTTTTATCTTAAATCCTTATACATTTACTTATTCCAGGATGAACTAATTAAGCAAATAACTATACCTCCTTCGAAATAAGCTTTCAAAGCTCAACAACAACTGATACACATGAACAGTTTTGAAACCAAGCAATCCATAACCTTGAATAACAAATCCCGGTGGCTTACCTTCTTGATCTTCTTCATTGATCTTAAATAACATTACTTTCCTCATACTACTTTTCCTTGATCTGGTCATCAGATTTTGAAAAAATTCTAGGGTATTCACACAACCTTGTTGTCATCTAAACTAAACCTTTAGTCCTTCTCAAATTATTTTCTTTACAAGGATTGCCTAAAATCCTTACTCAATTTCCTTTTTGAGATAAAATCTAAGTATTACTTTAACCAATAATATCATATTTATCCAACACATGACAAGATAATAACCTATCTTGTCAATCCTTTACATCCTTTTCTTAATCAAAACTCAGCTTGGGCATACTGACATTCAAAAGTAGTTATCTCTCTCAACTACTTCAAACTACACTCTTACACATTACTATACCAACATATTGGACACTAATACCTTTAGTCCAATAATTTCCAACAAAATTGTCTCCATTGACAATTTTCAGTCTTTTTCATCAAAGAACTGTTCAGACTTCACTTAACATTCAGACTTGTTGAGCAACCTAACTCTTAGGATTAAAAATATATCCTCATGTGTCCACTCTCTATATCTAACAACTTATCAGGCTGAGATTGAATATCAATACTAATTTACATATCCAAACTCCAGACCCATTGGAGTTCTGCTTAAAGTCCTTACTTGACTATCTTATTTCAAAGAGATTTAAGTTTTCAAGACAACCTGAAAATAAATAACAACTAATGGAGAAATTACTAGTACATCGTTTATTCCAAAGAAAGGATTACTACAATATCATTCCTTGGAAAGGGTTCCATCACAAGAGTCCATATCAACTTACTTTCAAGGACAATTCCGCTAAAAAGGCAATGACTTTCTTAGGTCATGACGTCAACCAAGATGAACTACTAGCAAACTGCTTAGAGAATTCCAATAATCGTTGACTGAAAACAATCTCAAACTTTTAGAGAAGTACGGAGTTACTCCATGCTCTTCAGAGACCAACACAAATTTGTAAAGAATCTTACCAAATTTCTTTACTTATAATTGAACTGTTTTGGGAAGTTTAATCATACTCCTTAAATGGTATATGATATCAAGGATATACTAACTCAAAAGAGTTTTACACGATACTAGATATAGAAATTGCTATAATATAATGCAAAATAAAGCTTACATCTTTTCATCTCAACCAACTACACTTGCAAAACTCATATAATTGCAAAACTTATATGATTGCCAAATCATACTAGAAACTATTCTTTAAAACCCAAGGAATTATGTGATCTCATTCCACCATGTGATCAGGATGGGGAGATAAAATAAACATAATCCTTTACTGCATTCTCATAGGAATAAGACATGTAATCTTTCTTTACCATGTGATCAAGATGGAAGACAAATCACATTCTTACTCACCACCATGAAAACCGTAGAAAATTTTATTCATGAATTCCGTATATAAAATCAACATTTCTTTAAAAAAATTCCTACCAGAATTCTACAAAGTCATAAGATTTTTCTCAAAAGAGAAAATCACAAAACAATTTCAAATATCACTTAAATCATAGCAGCTTGACAGGAACTCGACATAGTCTACAAGCATACAGGCTTTAACTTTGAATGTTGCTAAAACAAAGATTATCTACTTTATGAAGAAATGGGCGCGTCAAGCCAATGCATCAAATAAAATTGCTGACCTTAATTTCATGATGCTACGGACGGTTTGCCTTAGTTCTGTGCTAACATTTGCACATTAGCTGGCCTTACCAACTTGACCAAAGTTTCAAATCAAAACTGAGCCTCAAAGGACCTAAGACAATCCAATTCACTTATGCGTACTACATTTCCTTTCGAATGTAATACTTCATTTCTTCCTCAAGATAGAACCTTGTGGCATTCCTTGACTTTTCTTAATTAGACATACTGCTAGACTTTTCTATAATCCATAGTATTGGGTAATCTCTGCCTGATTTAACTCAATCTCAACCCAACTTAATTTCGCAAGTTCAGTAAAAGAATTGATCTCTCAAATCCACTTACTTGCAATCCTTAATAAAGATGTGGTTTCAACCACTTCTTATCCATGGAAGATTGTTCGAAGGTCGTTCTCAACTTGTATGTCTCCCTTGACATACTACTTTAAAGTTATGCAAATATGATCCATTGACAAAAATTTAATACTTGAGTTCATCCATTCACAAAACAACAAGCCTTCTGCAAGTTAATAGTCATTTAAATTCCGATATCTAAGAGTGACTATCAAACTCTTTTGACGGTTTTAAGGACTTTGCATCCTTTTACAACTTAATCCTCTCAATATAAAAAGTGAACTTTCTAACTTTGCATCTAGTTCAAACATCCAATCCTTATATCTCTCTACATATAAGGAAATTCCTTTAATTTCCAATCTCTTTTAGTAGAAGAATGCACATGACCAAACAAGGTATTCTTGAACTTATCCCAATTCAACATTGGTAAACAAACTAAACTTCTCCATCATTAACTTGTCTTCTTACTTAACTATAAGGAGAAGACATATACCTTTTTATTAGCCCAAGTTCAAACCACGTTGCAAAGGAAAAACTTGTGGTTAGGAGACTTGCCGACAACTAAATAGTTTAACCAGTACCACCTTAGACATTAGGTTTGACTGATATAAAACCTTCAAAACCCAAACACAACTGAAATTATTTTTCAGCGATAAGGTCTAAGCCTTATTGACCACAATATTGAATGATTGATATTTTTCTCCCAACCGTTTAAAATATCAAGACGAACATGCCCAAAATCCTTCCTTGAATAATCTTCTCAAAACTGAACTTTATCATTTCCATCCTTGAAGAAACATAAGCCAATACCATTGGTAATTTAGAACATCTTACTACTGATTCCATTACTAGTCAATTATAGACCTCAAGTCTTTTCTCATTATCCCGAGTTGGGTATCATACGACGAAACTCCAATAACGTTGTCACATAGGTTAGTCATCTGGATATCGACAACTCATGTAATCAATTAACACTTGTGCTAAGTAATTAACTGAACATAAACACATTACTGATGAACTTTTACCCGTTCAATCCATTTTGACCAATCAACCTTATTCACAACAACCTTGATGATTAACCACTTGTTCACAACTTAAACTAAACCAACATTCTTCCTTTCTTTCTTACTATAATCATAAGAAATTCCCATTCCATTTAGGATTCTCAATCCTCTTAACTCAAAGGATAACAACATATATGAAAATCCGAGTTTGAACACTTCTCAGATTCAAAATTGAACTGCATCTTCCAATAGTATAACAATTCAATTGATCTAACATTTGAGCACTTCAAAGCTCTTTAACTTCCAACTGAGCAAAGAAAAGTACAGAATATCCATGATTCTATACTATAGAGTCACACACATAGTTGCTGAAGAAAGTTTCCAAAGATAATCCCTTTCTATTCAGGATTCTCTTACATCACTTCATGATCCATACTGATCTTTTAGAATCACTCAACACTCACAAGATTTTCGAAATCTTAATACTTAGAAGTAGAGGTTCCAACTCCAAACTTCTCTTGATGCTCGAATTTCAAATTTCAGAAATTTTTATAAGAATATACTCGTGAAAACTCTTAATCTTATGACTTCAATGTCAAAGAAACTCGCTTTAAAATTTCCTTTTTAAAGACAACACTTGAACTTTCTTACAAAAATTCTTAACTTGAAATCTTTCATCATACAAGCTTAAAATAGGAAACCTTCAAACTAGAAAGCCTTTATGAAGTACAATACTTAACTTCAAAATCTCACAAGAAGTTTCCTAATATGGAAGAAACGACGAGGGTACACCCAATTCAGACTCTCAAGAGAGAATAGGAATTTATTGAGAACTTGGTCTAGAACCGGTTCAACTTTAAGAATCTTCACCTGATCTTACTATGGATCCTTCTCGGAATCCATTCCCATCTCCAGGGAATCAAATGTCCACTATAGGACCTTTTTCCACATAAACCATTACAAACTTATTATCTCATGTTCTCCAATTCCTTTTCCTCTTTCTATCTCTTCACGAGTCTGACCTCCAATCTTAACCACTTTCCATAAATGTTTCGAAGATACACCCATATAGAATTCTCCATAATTCTATATAGAAGATGAAAGTCTTAAGCAAGATTTAGGAACTTTTAGCTCTGATACCACTTCTATAACACCCCCTTACATACCTTGGAGGTATTACCGCCAGTAACCCTGATTGGATCTAAACCAGAATTACCCAAGGCTTTAACCTGATAGAACATACAAGAACAAGGTAAAAGCAACCATTTAAAACCTAACAAACTTAAGTTAAATATTACAGCAGAAAAACACGTAAAAGGTCTTATACAAACCTTAACTTAAAAGAATAAATAAATAGAACAACCTTCTATTTAAACAAAATCTTCATCAAGTCTTCCTTAAGTTCTTATTTCTGAAACTCAGTTTCGCTTTGAAGTAGTTCAACCATGATCTTCATTCAAGTATAGCCATTGGAAACCTTTCTTCAACTTTTGGAGCTTCAAACCTTGGAATCCGCCTCTTGAATCAACTTCCAAGAAGAACCTGATGTATCGTAAACCAACGATGGACACCAGCTGACCATATAAAAGAAAAGAAGATGGACGGGTTAGTCTAATGAAAGACTAAGCAAGCGGAGAATCTAACTTGGTTCTTATGGTTGTAACTAAACATATTGGCATCAAAATCCGAATAGACTCAGATTATGATCCAACAGTTAGCAGTCTTAGAGAGAATAAGAAGGAGACTTGCATAAACAAGAGAGAGAACACCACAGCTTGTGGTTCCTTTAAGAAGCATAAACAATTGTTGGGAACTCATATTAATCACATAACATCTTGAAAAGTCTCCATTGACTAATCAGATTGACTTAATCAAAGTTTGATTAAGAATCATTCATAACCGGGAGTAAGAATGGTTATCGAATACACTAACCATCTGGGTACATTAATGTGCATAACGCACTTGTCTTATATCACTTTCAAAACTTTTTATAAACATATCGACGGAAACCGCCGAGAATCCACATGTACATGTGACGTCAAGATGAGAGGGATTATTTCATCCATGATCATTGACGAACAACTAGTACCAATTGCACTTAGCTAGAGTGCATAACACCTCCTCCATCGTTGAGTGAGGTATGAGTCATGACCCGAATGTTGGGATATGATAGCGAACTAAACCTCCCAACATAGACTGTGTTATAAAGAGGTCATCGGATTCTCGGCTCCTACCCTTGGAAACTAAATTACTTCATAATATTGTCTCAGCATGAGACAACATACAAGGTCACACATAACGGACCTAAATCCAGTTCTATATCGAAACTAAATAAATAACATGGTCATTATTTTTAACAAATATAACAACCTATCATATTTTATTGAGCACACAAGTTGTTCCCAACACAAATATTAAATGGGATTCAATTCCTCATTTAATAACCATAATGAAAGAGAGAACCGTCCACTTGCCTTAGAAGGCGTGCTCAACACTCTTTGCAATTCCAACAGTAATCTTTATCATCCTTCTGACAAATATAACAAAAGTATTTCTCAGCAACGAGCTCACAGAAACACTTCTTAGTTGTATTCTCAACTCCTACAACTTCCTAATCGATCAACGATTTAATTTCCGAATATCGATATATAATAAATCCTTAGTTATCACGCTTTAAGGAGCCATCTTGGCGGAAATATAACTTATTATCCACTTCACTTTTGAAGCAATTTTCTAAATAAAAATTGTTCATTAGCAACATTTCTTAAAGGTAACCAAATCTCGGATCAAACGGATTAACAACGAATCCCGAGTAATTATCCGAAGTCCCTTACCTGCCAATCGGTATCCAAAACTTGTATTCGCTATAACCGAAGATCCTGACGTCCGTTTTTCGAGCGGTTTGAACCTGTGGAACCGTATCAACGTCAAGATTATAAAAACCATAAATTTAATTAGCAAAGCGGAACAGAAAGGCCCTTACGGTGGCTCCGCAATCAACCCGCTAATTAATTTCGATCGTATATACCTTCACTCGAGCCCATGGCTCGTTTGGCTCGATAGTGGCTCGATCCCCGAGCCCAAGGGTGGCTGGGCGTTGCCCGGTGGAAGCCCTTGCGGTGGGTGGTGGTCGGATGGGCTAACGATCGCCGGCGACGACGTTTGACGGGGCAAGAAGAGATCGGCGGTGAAGAGTTCTCCTCTCCCGAGTCCGTCATCGTCCCTCCATGATTCTCGTTGGTTATGGTTTCTCTGTGCAGCAGCGGCATCCAACAAGACCTAGAGAGGAAGAAGAGAAGGTGGAGGAGCAGAGGAAGGCGGAGGAAGATAGTCGGCGGTGTGATTCGAATTCTATCTCCCCGTCCGTCGTTCCGACCTGATTCCTCCTCGCTGGTTTGGGTCCAGCAGCACAACAAGCTGATCCCCCAAAAAAAACAGAAAGAAGGTGAGGTTGAGGATGGTGAGCTGGGCAGAGGAGATGATCGCCGGCGGTGAACAATACTTTCTCCGCAGACCGTCGTTCCGTTCTGGTTCCTCATTTTGGAGATTGAATTGTAGACTTTGACGAGGCATAAAGGTATGCCGTGGAGAAAGCACGAGCCCCGTCCCATCTATTTCATTCGTTCCTTCCTTTGTAAGCAATTAAGAGGCGGTTTAAAAATCAAAACCCGTCTCGGAACTGGACTCGCGTTAAAGCGGTAAAATTATGTACTTCGGATGGAAAAACTTACTAAATACAAAACGTCCCGTAAATTATGTAGACCAATAAAACCAAATTTTTCATGATTTTATCTTGCTACCTTCAATTTTTAAGGCGCCCGTTTCGTATTTTACAACCTTTACAGTACATAATTAAAAAGATGGCTTATCCAATAAAAATTCTTTTTCCACTGAAAAATCCTAGAATTCATACCGATCCATAAAATCATTTCTTTGTGATTTTAGGATATCACCAAGAATTTTCAAGGATTTAATCTCCAACAAAAATATTGGATTAAGCATTAAAACGAACAAAGAGGTTAAAAGGATATCCGAGAAAAATTCTAAAATATCCTTAAAAAACGCAGTTATTACATTAGTACCCCCTTAAAAATGGTTTCGTCCTCGAAACCAAGGAGAACTCGGATCACAAGGAAGGATAGTATAAGCACACATACACACAATCACTACAAACCTATACAGAAGTTTGTAGTACCCCCTTCAAAAAAACATATTGTTACTTGTACACCAAGCACAAAACAACCATTGCTTAGTTGCCAAACTTCTTCTTTACAACGTTCATTAACTTTGGAAAATGGCTCAACATTTCCTGTCTAGTCTCAAGTCTTTTCTTCACCTCCATTTTTAGGCCAAGGTAACCTAATCAAAGGCAAATTTTTTTTTTCTTATTCACGATTCAACCTGACCTTTGTTCACAGGTGTCATTTGGTTGAATATCCATCTCATTATTGTTGAGTACATGAGATATATTGAACGCATACTATCTTAAAAGAATCACAAGGATGACATTATAGATAGAATGCACTGAAGGTGGCAATGCCAACCGATAAACAAGCGTACTAGTTCTTTCCAGTATCTCAAAAAATCCAACATAGCAAGCATTTACGTTGTCTCGCATTCCCCAGCGGAATATACCTTTCAAGGCGAATACTAGCACAAAAACGTCATTCATTACAATGAACTTGACATGCTCTTGCTTTAAAACAACACACGAGTATTGTTGCTTTTGAGCAGTTAACACCCTTGAACATGTTAGTGCTATATCAATTGTTGTTCTCTTGGCCAAGTCTAGCCCATGAAGACCCTTGTCAGCATTGTCATTCTAACAAATTGACAACCAACACTTCCAGCCTTATAAAGCCTTAAAAGAGTCATTTCTTTATCGTGTGATCAAAATTCTTGTATGTGAAATCATTCAAACTCAAGGTAACATTCAGTTCACTCCATAAAGCTTGTTGTCACTCCCTTCAAAACTTTGGCATGAACGATCCATCTCAAACAAAGCTAATAGTCTTTGGAGTTTTATGAAAATGAAATACTTCATACTTGAACACCTTAGCTAACTTCTATACTCTTGAAGTCAGCTTAAATGCATTAAAAAGAACACTCTAGATGAGTTTCTTAACAACCTCCATATTGCCTTTTTCTTTCATTAAGTCTTGAACAACTAATGACAAGAATCCATTGTAACATCTTCTCATTTCCATTCTGAAACAAGAAGAGACTATAACATTTTGTTTGGTCTTCTATGCTCAATCAAGACTTCCAGACAAACCAAACATATCAAAACGAACTCGGGGACATTTCGCTTCATGTCAGTCCATCAATTGTTTTATCTTAAATCCTTATACATTTACTTGTTCCAGGATGAACTAATTAAGCAAATAACTATACCTCCTTTGAAATAAGCTTTCAAAGCTCAAAAACAACAGATACACATGAACAGTTTTGAAACCAAGCAATCCATAAGCTTGAATAACAAATCCCGGTGTCTTACCTTCTTGATCTTCTTCATTGATCTTAAATAATATTACTTTCCTCATACTACTTTTCCTTGATCTGGTCATTAGATTTTGAAAAAATCCTAGGGTATTCACACAACCTTGTTGTCATCTAAACTAAACCTTTAGTCCTTCTCAAATTATTTTCTTTACAAGGATTTCTTAAAATCCTTACTCAATTTCCTTTTTGAGATAAAATATCAGTATTACATTAACCAAGAATATGATATTTATCCAACACATGATAAGATAATAACCTATCTTGTCAATCCTTTACATCCTTTTTCTTAATCAAAACTCAGCTTGTGCATACTGACATTCAAAAGTAGTTATCTCTCTCAACTACTTCAAACTACACTCTTACGCATTACTATACCAACATATTGGACACTAATACCTTTAGTCCAATAATTTCCAACAAAATTGTCTCCATTGACAATTTTCAGTCTTTTTCATCAAAGAACTGTTTAGACTTCACTTAATATTCAGACTTGTTGAGCAACCTAACTCTTAGGATTAAAAACATATCCTCACGTGTCCACTCTCTATATCTAACAACTTATCAGGCTGAGATTGAATATCAATACTAATTTACATATCCAAACTCCAGACCCATTGGAGTTTGCTTAAAGTCCTTACTTGACTATCTTATTTCAAAGAGATTTAAGTTTTCAAGACAACCTGAAAACAAATAACAACTAATGGAGAAATTACTAGTACATCCTTTATTCCAAAGAAAGGATTACTACAATATCATTCCTTAGAAAGGGTTCCATCGCAAGAGTCCATATCAACTTACTTTCAAGGACAATTCCGCTAAAAAGGCAATGACTTTCTTAGGTCATGAAGTCAACCAAGATGAACTACTAGGAAACTTCTTAGAGAATTTCAATAATCGTTGACTGAAAACAATCTCAAACTTTTAGAGAAGTACGGAGTTACTCCATGCTCTTCAGAGACCAACACAAATTTGTAAAGAATCTTACCAAATTTCTTTACTTATAATCGAACTGTTTTGGGAAGTTTAATCATACTCCTTAAATGGTATATGATATCAAGGATATACTAACTCAAAAGAGATTTACACGATACTAGATATAGAAATTGCTATAATGCAAAAGAAAGATTACATCTTTTCATCTCAACCAACTACACTTGAAAAACTCATATAATTGCAAAACTTATATGATTGCCAAATCATACTAGAAACTATTCTTTAAAACCCAAGGAATTATGTGATCTTATTCCACCATGTGATCAGGATGGGGAGATAAAATAAGTTTATAATCCTTTACTGCATTCTTATAGGAATAAGACATGTAATCTTGCCTTACCATGTGATCAAGATGGAAGACAAATCACATTCTTACTCACCACCATGAAAACCGTAGAAAATTTTAGTCATGAATTCCGTATATCAAATCGACATTTCTTTAAAAAAATTCCTACCAGAATTCTACAAAGTCATAAGATTTTTCTCAAAAGAGAAAATCACAAAACAATTTCAAATATCACTTAAATCATAGCAGCTTGACAGGAACTCGACATAGTCTACAAGCATACACGCTTTAACTTTGAATGTCGCTAAAACAAAGATTAGCTACTTTAGGAAGAAATGGGCGCGTCAAGCCAATGCATCAAATAAAATTGCTGACCTTAATTTCATGATGCTACGGACGCTTTGCCCTAGTTCTGTGCTAACATTTGCACATTAGCTGGCCTTACCAACTTGACCAAAGTTTCACATCAAAACTGAGCCTCAAAGGACCTAAGACAATCCAATTCACTTATGCGTACTACATTTCCACTAGTACAAAATGCTAAATATACTACGCAACAAAGAAAACGGTTTGTAAAATGATGTTGTCTATGAATGTAATTTTTATTGTTTTAAACACGGACAACAATTATTTTGGCAACCCGTTGTCTTTGTAGTATTTCGGTTTAATATGGACCACGGTTTTATAATACATCCGTTGTTAAAAATATAATCAACGGTTAAAAAACAACGGTTCTTTTAACCGTTGTGTATTCTTTCCCATTATTTACACGGACAACGGTGAGATTTTCAAAGACAACGGTTCGTGTAACCGTTGTGTTTTATTTTAGATCCTCTATCGGGACAACGGTGTTTTCTTTTGAAGACAACTGTTCTTTTAACCGTTGTGTATGATATTAGATCCTTAATACAGACAACAGTTGAATATAGAACCGTTGTCATATGACATTATATAATATTTCACACAATGGTTAAAATGTCCACTGTCCAAGAGTCCTATAATTTGGTAAATTTATAGACTTCGTTTGTTCAAACAACCATTGTCGAAAAAATGCACTATATTTATATATGATTATATTAATATTATAATATATATTTTCTATAAATAATATTAATATTATTATCAACAAATATTTTTTTAGTTACAAACTTTTTGCAATAATCATAAAACTGTTGGATCGGCCCAAATTGGCGATGGCTATAAAAATTTTACCGAGCCGACAAATTGATAAGTCTAGTAATTGTGGATTTACGGGTTGATTTTCTAACTTTATGGATTACAGATTCATGTTGACGCGTTGAATTTCAGGTCCATCCTAAGATCGTAAAATTTTAAAAAATATTTTTTTGACTTTATTGAATTTTTTTATTATTTTTTTTACAAAATTAGATTTAGGATAAATCTTTTATATAAATAGATAAAAAGATAAAGATAGAATAATTTTCGTTAGTGCTAATTAAATTTCGAAGTTAAAAATTATTTTTCACATAAATAGAAAGAAAATAATTTAATTAAAAAACTAAATTAATATAAATAAAAATTAATTTTTTTTTTAAATTTAAGGCGGGGCCAGAATCAACGTGGTGGTTCGAAAAGGTTTAGCTCGAAAAGGTCTAGTAATGGATAGATAGATTATAGATATAAAAGGATTCAACGAAAATAAAAGAAAAAATTATTTTTAAATTCATCAACCATATTCTTTTTTTAAATAAATTATTTAATATGAGTATTTATGTATCAACCAAGTATATATATCTCTAACTTGGCTTGAAATATATATATCTAAATTATGACAAAAAAAACTATGGAGTACTATATATATATTTAACTTGGTTGTAAAAATATCTCGTTCTAGAACATATTCCTTTTATTAATTAATTCAGCGCACACTCTTCTAATTTTCAATCCCGCTAAACTAGTTAATTGGCGGTCATACCCTAGCTCTCAAACCCTCGTGCTCCAGCGAACGTTTGTTCATTCGCTCCAGGCTTCAGCGACCCTTGCTCGCACAAATCAATCATCACTGGAGTATTGCTGTTCCTCCTCCATTCTCTTGCCGCTTGCATTAACGTTTTCATCGGTCAATTTCCGCCCTTTCCCGCGCTTCTCTGCCTTTGTCAAGTTAGTTCCCTAATCTGCTAAAGTTAACTTCTTTGCTGTTGATTACGGTAGGATTTCAATTCTGTATTTGTTTAATTATATGCTTGATGGAACGAGATATTTGTGTTCTTTGAATTTCAAAATTATGCGTTCAATTAGCTAATTAGACTAGAATTTCAGAATTTGAGTTCACGTATCTAGAACGAGATATTTATCTTCTTTGAATTTCAGAATCATGTGTTGAATTAGAGTTCAATGGAGTTTATGTTGAATTATGGGTTGAATTAGGTAATTAGACTAGAATTTAATAATTAGAGTTCACGTTTTATTGTCTAATGGAGTATACTTAATTAGAATCTTAATTATGATGGCAAAATTGTGTCTATGCCTTGAAAATGTATCGTGATTGTTCTATATATAGTCACCCAAGCATGAAACTGGAGAAAATATAAATTAGAAGAACAATGTACAGATGAACAAAGTATTGTTACTTGCTTATCAGTAAGAAAACGCATAGTGCTGTCTGTCAAGAGGCCCCTTTTGAAGTTCTTTTCATTACTCTTAAATGCTTGTCTTTGTATACAGTTGTTGGTTTAGAAAACTTTTCTCCCAGCTGGATACACAAGAATGTAGAAATTGATTTAGGACCTTAAAGATTTAAAATAACAAACCTAATTGACCAAACAAATAGAAATCTTTGGTATTTTTGGTGCAATTGGATGTTGTCTATATAGGTTTCCTATCATTGCTGAAAGCACAAAAGTGAATCTTCTCCATAATTAGACAATTTAGTCTTCAAGAATCCAGAACTCGAGACAAATATATTTATAACATCAATTCACTAGGAAAAAAATAGGACAATTACATCTCATAAAACAATTATAGTCTCTTATAATATTACTAAAATTCCATCTTTTCTTTTTCGTTTCCTCTTTTTTTTGTTGAAATCTTGGGAGCTCCTAGGCATATAAGATGTGCATTCCTATCAAAGAAACTAGAATATTACCAAGACAGGGGTATATATAATAGAATTATGTCCCTGGTCATTAAGAGATGCTACTGTCATGAATGAGTTTTGTGTTATGTAAATCTTGTGCATAAATTCAATAACCCTTGTCTCTGCATAATAATTAGTTTCCTTTTTTATCTTATAATAGGACAATTGTAGTTTACTTGTTTAAGTGGAAATTAATTATTATGTATTATGATCCCTCTCGGTGCAAGTGTAAACTTGTGGAGTTTTATTGAATTCTGAATTATTGCATTCATAAATGGTTTGGAATTAATAGGAATATAGGATAGTAAAATCCAATAGCTTAGTATAATTAATAAAAAAAATACATCACCTCTTTTTGATTAGCCAAATACGTAGATCACCTCTTTATATTTTCTAGTTGACCTGTTGGTTGGTTAAGTAATTTTGGTACATTGCCTTGCCTTTCTAATATATCGACCTCTTTCTAAAATAATTCACCAGTTCAAAATATATCTTATAATTTTAGTTGAAAATTATAAATTATTTAATCTTAGATTATGGAACAGAGTTGGATGCATGCAAATCGTTTATCACAAGAGTATTCTGATGGGGTGGAAGAGTTCATAAGATTTGCAGTCCAACATGCAGAAAATCCAAGGAGGATACCATGTCCATGTAAAAGTTGTTGTCATGTGGAACGAGTCAATGAGAGGGATTTAAGGGATCACTTGTTTATGAATGGTATAGATAGATCTTACAAACGATGGATTTGGCATGGTGAGAAAGACGACCCGGTTATTACATTAGATCATTCTGAGGGTGGCACTTATGCCGATGATACGACTGAACACGATCGATTAGAAGACATGGCAGATGCTATCAAAGAAAACTTTGTAGATAATCCTCAAGTGTTTGAAAACTTATTGAATGATTCCCAAACGCCGTTGTATGCAAACTGCACTAAGTTCACAAAATTGTCAACTGTTTTGAAGTTGTATAATTTGAAAGCAGCTCATGGATGGAGTAATAAGAGTTTCACTGCTTTACTTGAGCTTTTGAAGGATATGCTTCCGGCAGACAATGTACTTCCTGATTGTACATATGAGGCCAAAAAGATGCTACGTTCAATGACCATGGATTATGAGAGGATACATGCATGTCGTAATGATTGTGTGCTATATCGAAATGAATATGAGTCATTGCAGTATTGTCCAAATAGTGATTGTGGTGCACCACGATACAAGAGAGAAGGAGTTCCCTATAAGGTAGTATGGTATTTTCCAATAATACCGAGATTTAGACGCATGTTTAGCAATGTAGAAGATGCAAAAAACTTGAAGTGGCATTCAACTGAAAAAATTTGTGATGGAAAACTAAGGCATCGAGTAGATTCTCCTCAATGGATGAAGATTGACAATTTATACCCTGATTTTGGAGGTGATGCAAGAAATCTACGTCTTGCTCTTTCTACAGATGGAATGAATCCACATGGAAATCTTAGTACCAATCACAGTACATGGCCTGTTGTTATTGTGATATATAATCTTCCACCATGGTTATGTATGAAGCGGAAGTATATGATGATGTCTTTATTAATTTCTGGGCCCAAACAACCAGGAAATGACATAGATGTCTATTTGGCCCCTCTTATTGATGATTTGAAGTTGTTGTGGAATTGTGGAGTTGAGGTATTTGATGCACATCGTCAAGAAAGTTTTACATTGCGAGCAATGTTGTTTTGTACAATAAATGATTTTCCGGCATATGGTAATTTATCTGGTTATAGTATTAAAGGCTACAATGCGTGTCCTTGTTGTGGAGATGATACTTCACATTGCCGGTTAGAGTGCTATAAAAAGATAGTTTATCTTGGACATCGTCGATTTACATCGGAGTCACATCGTTTTCGCAATCTTAAAAGCGCCTTCAATGGGGAAACAGAAAGAAAAGGACCTCCAAAACCGCTAACTGGTGAACAAGTGTTTGAAAAGGTGAAACATCTAAATGTCAAGTTTGGAAAAAACAGTGTTCCTCGGAAGTCATCTGGTAAGTCATTGAGTAATTGGAAAAAGAAGTCAATATTTTTTGATCTTCCATATTGGAAGGACTTATACGTGAGACATTGTCTTGATGTGATGCATATCGAGAAAAATGTTTTTGATAACCTTGTTGGTACATGACTCAATGTGAAAGGGAAAACGAAGGATGGCATCAAGGCAAGAGAAGACTTGGTTAAAATGAAGATTAGGCCAGAATTGGCACCACAACAAAATGGAGACGCCACTTATTTGCCGCCAGCCTGTTATAATTTGTCTGGAAAGGAGATAAAAGATTTTTGTCGATTTTTCCAAAACGTTAAGGTTCCTTATGGGTATTCTTCAAATATTAGTAGTCTTGTGTCAGCAAATGAGTTGAAGTTGGTTGGCTTGAAAACGCATGACTGCCATGTTATAATGCAAGATCTATTGCCCATAGCCTTGCGTCCCATTCTTCCAAAACATGTTTGATATACGATCTCCAGACTCTGCTTCTTTTTCAAGAAAATCTGTAATAAAGTCATTGATCGTAGTGAGTTGACTTCACTACAAAATGAAATTGTCATTATATTGTGTGAGCTAGAGATGTATTTTCCACCTTCTTTTTTTGATATAATGATTCATTTGACTGTTCATTTGGTTAGAGAGATCCGTTTATGTGGGCCTGTGTACATTAGATAGATGTATCCTTTTGAGAGGTTTATGAAAGTACTGAATGGATATGTGAACAATAGATTTCGGCCTGAAGGTTGCATCGTTGAAAGATATATTGTTGAAGAAGCTGCTGAGTTTTGTACTGAATTCTTATCGGGAGTTGAAGCCATAGGCATTCCAAGGTCCCTGCATGGAGAAAGAGAAGATGGAAACAACACAAATAGGCAAAAAATTATAACTATATCTGCAGATATGCGTTGTAAGGCTCACTTGTATGTACTTAATAATAGTACTGAAGTACAACCATATATTGAAGAGCACTTGTCTCTTATCATAAGTCAAAATTATCAGCGTAAAAGTGAGAAGTGGATAGTGGATGAACATAATCGATTGTTCATTAAGTGGCTACAAAAGCGGATTCTTGAGCAACTAGCACAATCACCAGGAACAATATCTGATAATTTAAAGTGGTTGTCTCAATAGCCTAGTTTTGAAGTTACATCTTTCACAAGATATGAGGTCAATGATTATACCTTCTATACAAAGGCACAAGATGATAAAAGTCCAATGCAAAATAGTGGTGTAACTTTGATAGCTGAAGCGATGCATATATCTAGTGCCAAGGATAAAAATCCTGTGTATGCGAGCATTTCATATTATGGTATAATCGAGCATATATGGGAGTTAGATTATGTGATGTTTAAAGTGTGTGTGTTTTGTTGTAAATGGGTTGATAATGCTCAAGTAAATGTTGATGAGTTAGGATTCACTTTAGTGGATCTTAATAGTATAAGGCACACAGAGGAGCCATTTATCTTAGCAACACAAGCAAGACAAGTGTTCTATGTCATTGATCCGTTGGACAGTAGAACTTCTATTGTTGTTTCTGGGAAAGAGAGATATATGAATGAGTATCATGAAAAGGATAGTATAAGGGAGAATATTACAAATGCTACACCTTCAGCAGGAGTGCCACTACCAATTGATGATGATGCTAACTTCGAGGAGTTTTATGCACGCGATGATCACGATGAAGGGATATGGATAAATGAAAAATTACAAAATTCAAGAAAAAAAAAGAAAAAGAAAAAACTAGCATAAATATGATTTGAGTTATACACACTTTTCTTGTTTCTTTTGAGGCAATTTGTATGGTTGTTTTTTTGTATTATAGTTTGCTTAAAAACGAATAATGTTGTGGTGTGTTTTATATTTTGAATTGAGTAGATGAAGCGTTGGAATATAGTTGCATATCAAAATTCTTGCACTAAGAAAAAATTCCATGGGGTTTTGTTTGATGAATTAATTGCCCATCACCGACCATTGTGCTTTGTTGGGTTCTTTCACTTCAATTTGCTTCAAGATCAAAAGAGAAGGTGACTTTTGGGTTTTTTAACTCTTTTTTGTCAAGCTATTTGATCTAATATCTTTCTCTCTTTTTTGTTCTGAAAAAAAAAACCTCATTGCAATACCTATAATTTCACCAATTGTGCTCAAACAGCATCAACCAGTAACACATACACAAATAGCTCATGTAATCTTATCTTCCAAGCAGCTCTGCTCAGGTTAATATATAGTAGTTGATTGTTCCAATCAGCAAGTTCAATTTGGACATTGCTCATTAGTGTAGTTTAAGATTACATTCATCAATTCCAATACTCTCAATCAAGCTGAAATAAGTGTTGTCATTTGGAGTAATACCCTTGCTTATCATTTCTCTCAGGAGCTCTTCAGCTAAAGTTCCTTCCACTTTTTTGCACAATCCCTGTATTAACGCATTGTAAGTTAGAAAAGGGTCGGATTAAAACATATATCCACCATTTCATATCGTACTTTAAAGGCATCGTTCACATCACCCTGCTTGTTGTATCCACTTATAAGAGTGTTGTAAGAAACCAATGTATATATACTTGTTTATTCTAATACAATAATAATGTTTTTTAATTTTATTTTTAATGCTAAAAAATATCTTTATTATATTCTTACTTATTATTTTCCCTTGATTTATTATGATGTAGGTAATGGTTTCATCATCAGAAAGTGTTCATGAAAGTGATAGCGATTGTACCACAAAAAAATCAAAGAAGAGGGGTATTACTAAGATGAAATGTGTCATAAGGATGAAAGATAGTGGTAAGAAATATCCTATAAAGTGGAACAAAAAGAATCAACCTATAGGTCCGAAAGAGAGTTGTTCAAAACTAAAGAGTTACATTGGCCATTGTACCCGTCATAGAGTTTCAATTGCTTTCCGTCAATGGGATGATGTTCATGAACAAACAAAAAACATGATAGCTGAACAAGTTATGGTAATATTTAATGTCTTACTATTATGCATTTATTAAATTTTATTATTTTATATTACTCATATTGATGTTATAACGAATGATATTTATAAGTATATATTATTGTATATATTTTGTAGGAAGCATTTGAAATACCTACCACAAAGGTTGATTGGATTATTCAATCAGCTTGTGACAAATTTAGAGATTTCAAGTCTAGATTAGGTAGGCTTTTTATGTACAACAACAATGGTGATGTGTGTACTAAGCCACCGGGAATGTATGAGTTCATTGACCAAAATGCATGGACAGAGTTTATAACATATCGGCAATCTGATGAGTTTAAGGTATTCAACTTACATTCACTTGTATGCACTCATGTTATATATGTATATGTGTGTGTGTGTGTGTGTGTGATTAAAGAATTGTTGCTGATTTGGTGTGCAAACTACTATGCTGGTTGCTGGCTGATTGAATTGTTGCTTAGTTGTTGCACAGAGCCTACACATTTTGGGGATTTTTGGCACTTTTTAAGCTGATTTTTATTGGCTAATCTTATTTCAGTGATTTGCTTTAAAGTTGAATCATTTGATGTCTTGATGCACATTTTTGGCACATTTTGTGAACTTTGTCTATTTGCTAAATTTTAAAAGCTTCAGTTATGATTGAAGCTTATAAGGTTGGTTTTTCTGCCCTAGTTTTTGGCTGATTAGTTTACTTGTATTTAGGGCTGAATGTCTTATGGCCCAATGGCAAGGAGAATGGTTAAGATGACTATTTAGGGCTACATATTTAAAATATTGCATATTTAATAATTTACAAGAAAATGGTTAGGATGTGAGCTTCCAGCCTTGCACACAATTTTATTCAGTTCATTCGGTTCGGTTTTAGTGTTTCGGTTTGGTTTGGTGCTCTGCCCCTTCCCTAAGGCAGGGTACATCCATCTCGACCCCCCAGATTTCGCTCTAGCGAAACCACACTGGGTCAATGTTGTTGTTGTTGCATGTTGTGTGAGTGTTTGTATGACTTTTATATTATAATGTTTAACAAATCATGAACAGGCGCTTAGTGAAAAGAATCGTCAAACTGCTAAGAAGAATGAGTATCCTTTTAGGGGTTCTCGTAAGGGATACGCTGGTATTGAGCAAGAAATAGTGAGTTTTTATTTTACATATTGTAGTGTGTTATGCATTGTATTCTTCATACAATATGTTGTTTTAATTTAGATATGGAACTTTACAGATTGAAGAGAGGAACTTGGACCCATCCACTGAAATTTCTCGAACTGAAATGTGGTTGAGAGGTCGGTCAGAATTTGATGGTAGTATTGTTACAAAGAATGTTCGGAAAATTGCTGACAAAATTGTAAGTTTACAACCTAAAAACTCAAGCATGATAAATTTATATCCTCATTTCTTTAAATGTTCAATAACATTAAATTATTTCATTTTTCTAGGTTTTCCTTACATATACCACTTTATATTTTAATGTTGTTAAATAAGTTCCATGAATTTAAGGATGAATTAAATGAACAAGTTTCTTCAGGACAACTCAAGCTATCTGGAAGAAAGGATATTTTGTCAATGGCTTTAGGTAAAGATGATCATCCTGGACGTGTTTTAGGTGTTGGTAAAGGAGCAACAATAAAGAGTTATTGGGGAGCACCATCCAGCCAAGCTCATTCAAGGGAACATTTGAAATCTAATGAAGTAAAGGATCTACAAGATCAAGTGCATGAATTGAAAAGAATGGTCAAGTTTCTTGCAGAAAAACAAGAAATAAACCTCAAAGAAATAAACCTCGAGCCAATGGTAGAGGTTCCAACCACCGAGTCTCCTATTGAAGCTCCCCTCGCTAATGACGTTCCCATGGAAGAAATTCCTACAAAGAATGATCATGTTGAAGGTAGTCCTACTAGTTTGTCTGAGGTGAATCCAACTAATTCGGTTAATTTAGAGGTAATTAATTCTAATTTAATATTACACATAATCATTTAATGTTCATGTATTATCTGTAATATATTTGTATTTGGTATAGGGAAAATGGGAAAAGTGTCAACTATTTTGGCCAAACCTCAAATGTCGTGTGGCCACCGGAAGCATGTTCAACCCGCCATCAAATACACAAATACTTATCCATTGTAAGCCTCTCCCGACCAATTGCATGAAGGTTATCATAGATACTTATGAGCCTTTGCATTCGTCATCACCTCTACCATGCCCGATAGAAGAAGCAACCACAATAGAGGATGCAGTAGGAATTCCAATTGCATGGCCAAAGTCAGTTCTTCTTCCCTTCAAGGTATTTTTCATAACTAAAAATACATGTTTTTATATTTAGTTATTGTTTTTATTATTTTATAACTCATGTATATATTGAATTCAATTTAGGCATCGATACCGTCAAAGAAATTAGTTTAGTTTGAACAAGTTTGTAACTTATATATATGTGCTAATGTCAATGCTTAATTATTTTTGAATAATAGGTACCTTTTTGAAAGCAAATGCTCAAAGAACTTAGATATGTTCGGGTTTTTATGCCCACAATGGTCAACTGGAAATGCAAGCGGTATGTCACAAAAAGAGAGAGCTCAATATTTTTGTACTTCCATGGAAAAACAACATAGTCGCCGAAAGTTATTTTTTGCACCTTATAATAGCGAGTAAGTTAACTCATTTATGACTTTTTATTTACTACTTTCAAGATATAAAATTATATCATAACTCATCTATGTCCTTTTGTTATTTATATTTGTAGACTAATGTAAATATGTACTTATATTATGTACAGTAAACATTGGATGTTAGCAGCTATTTATCCCAGAGAAGATACTGTCTACTGGCTTGATCCACTACATGGAGATGTCAAAAACGATTGTAAGCAAGTTATTGAGATGTAAGTATCAATTTGAATGAATATACTACTAGTATCATGAGTATTTTAGCATATATACATTAAAAATTATTTATAAAAAGAGCTTGTAACATCATCTATGCATATTTTGATGAATGTGCAGGGCCATCTCTATGTTTTTTCATGAGTTGAAAGAACATAAGTTGCGAAAAAATACACAATGGCATCAAATAAAGGTTAGTTAAATTGTAATAAAAAAATTTATTTAATTGAATTAAATTTTTGATATGAGTTATATATATATTTGTATATATTGGTGTGGAAACCAGTGTCCTCGTCAATCTAATGGTGTGGATTGTGGCTATTACATCTTGAGATATATGCGAGAGATCATAGAACAAAGAAGTATACAAATCCCAATTAAGGTATGTGTTCATTTTATTATCAATGTTTATGATTTTCGAACAATTTAAGCATTTATGTTGCCAAATTGAGCTACTAAAGAGATAACATATTATGTGCAGTACTTTACTGGTTCATCACGCGCTTACACGTCGGTTGAACTTGATGAATTGAGAGAAGAGTGGGTTCAACATATTGATAATTACATTCATTGGTAAGTAATGAACTACATGTATACCCCTAGCTATTTATTTTATAATGTATGTTGATTAATTTTGTCTTAAACAGAGCATCTGAAGTAGATTGAAATAGATTATATATTAATGCTTTAATTTTTTCCATTTCATATAGGTAGGAGATCACCTCAGAAGAATTTAAGGAGCTGAATTCAAGTATGATTATGCACTAGCTAGGACTTTAGTAATCCTACTTTGTCTCTTGTTGTTTTGTTAAGATTTATATACTTCTAACTATTGTTTATTAACACGCTTAAATACTAATATATGTTTGGTTATTTTTATTAAGAATGAATAGTTGATGATGTGTATATAGATCTTTGGTAATCATCTTATATATATACAAGTCTAATAAAAGAACTGCAATTTAAACAACGGTTCGTGATACAAGAATTACATGTATTATATACAACGGTCATTAATGGTTTAGACAACGGTCTAATAAATTTATTTTTTATTTAAATCATTCATAGAAAACGGTTGCTTAAGTCTTAAACAACGGTTATTATGCAAAAGACAATAGTTACAACTATTATACACAACGGTTATAGTAATCATAGACAACAATTTAAGTATTTTTGTTTAATTTTTAATTATAAATAGACAACGGTTATAAGGAAGGAAAGACTACGGGCAATTGTATGCTCGGACAACGGACAAATATACAGACGGACAACGGTTATGAACCGTTGTCTAAAAACAACCGTTGTATAAACTAAAGACAACGTCTGCATACACAACGGTTCATAACCGTTGTCCGTGTACAAATTTAACCGTTGTAAAAGGTGTAAATTGTACTAGTGTTCCTTTCGAATGTAATACTTCATTCCTTCCTCAAGATAGAACCTTGTGACATTCCTTGACTTTTCTTAATTAGACATACTGCTAGACTTTTCTATAATCCATAGTATTGGGTAATCTCTGCCTGATTTAACTCAATCTCAACCCAACTTAATTTCGCAAGTTCAGTAAAAGAATTGATCGCTCAAATCCACTTACTTGCAATCCTTAGTAAAGATGTGGTTTCAACCACTTCTTATCCATGGAAGATTGTTCGAAGGTCGTTCTCAACTTGTATGTCTCCCTTGACATACTACTTTAAAGTTATGCAAATATGATCCATTGACAAAAATTTAATACTTGAGTTCATCCATTCACAAAACAAGAAGCCTTCTGCAAGTTAATAGTCATTTAAATTCCGATATCCAAGAGTGACTATCAAACTCTTTTGACGGTTTTAAGGACTTTCCATCCTTTTACAACTTAATCCTCTCAATATAAAAAGTGAACTTTCAAACTTTACATCTAGTTCAAACATCCAATCCTTATATCTCTCTACATATAAGGAAATTCCTTTAATTCCAATCTCTTTTAGTAGAAGAATGCACATGACCAAACAAGGTATTCTTGAACTTATCCCAATTCAACATTGGTAAACAAACTAAACTTCTCCATCATTAACTTGTCTTCTTACTTAACTATAAGGAGAAAATATATACCTTTTTATTAACCCAAGTTCAAACCACGTTGCAAAGGAAGAACTTGTGGTTAGGAGACTTGCCGACAACTAAATAGTTTAACTAGTACCACCTTAGACATTAGGTTTGACTGATATAAAACCTTCAAAACCCAAACACAACTAAAATTATTTTTCAGCGATAAGGTCTAAGCCTTATTGACCACAATATTGAATGATTGATATTTTTCTCCCAACCGTTTAAAATATCAAGACGAACATGCCCAAAATCCTTCCTTGAATAATCTTCTCAAAACTGAACTTTATCATTTCCATCCTTGAAGAAACATAAGCCAATACCATTGGTAATTTAGAACATCTTACTACTGATTCCATTACTAGTCAATTATAGACCTCAAGTCTTTTCTCATTATCCCGAGTTGGGTATCATACGACGAAACTCCAATAACGTTGTCACATAGGTTAGTCATCTGGATATCAACAACTCATGTAATCAATTAACACTTGTGCTAAGTAATTAACTGAACATAAACACATTACTGATGAACTTTTACCCGTTCAGTCCATTTTGACCAATCAACCTTATTCACAACAACCTTGATGATTAACCACTTGTTCACAACTTCAACTGAACCAACATTCTTCCTTTCTTTCTTACTATAATCATAAGAAATTCCTATTCCATTTAGGATTCTCAATGCTCTTAACTCAAAGGATAACAACATATATGAAAATCCGAGTTTGAACACTTCTCAGATTCAAAATTGAACTGCATCTTCCAATAGTATAACAATTCAATTGATCCAACATTTGAGCACTTCAAAGCTCTTTAACTTCCAACTGAGCAAAGAAAAGTACAGAATATGCATGATTCTATACTATAGAGTCACAAACATAGTTGCTGAAGAAAGTTTCCAAAGATAAGCCCTTTCTATTCAGGATTCTCTTACATCACTTCATGATCCATACTGATCTTTTAGAATCACTCAACACTCACAAGATTTTCGAAATCTTAATACTTAGAAGTAGAGGTTCCAACTCCAAACTTCTCTTGATGCTCAAATTTCAAATTTCAGAAATTTTTATAAGAATATACTCGTGAAAACTCTTAATCTTATGACTTCAATGTCAAAGAAACTCGCTTTAAAATTTCCTTTTTAAAGACAACACTTGAACTTTCTTACAAAAATTCTTAACTTAAAATCTTTCATCATACGAGCTTAAAATAGGAAACCTTCAAACTAGAAAGTCTTTATGAAGTACAATACTTAACTTCAAAATCTCACAAGAAGTTTCCTAATATGGAAGAAACGACGAGGGTACACCCAATTCAGACTCTCAAGAGAGAATAGGAATTTATTGAGAACTTGGTCTAGAACCGGTTCAACTTTAAGAATCTTCACCTGACCTCCAATCTTAACCACTTTCCATAAATGGTTCGAAGATAACACCCATATAGAATTCTCCATAATTCTATATAGAAAATGAAAGTCTTAAGAAAGACTTAGGAACTTTTAGCTCTGATACCACTTCTGTAACACCCCCTTACTTACCTTGGAGGTATTACCGCCAGTAACCCTGATTAGGACTAAACCAGAATTACCCAAGGCTTTAACCTGACAGAAAATACTAGAACAAGGTAAAAGAAACCATTTAAAACCTAACAAACTTAAGTTAAATATTACAGCGGAAAAACACATAAAAAGGTCTTATACAAACCTTAACTTAAAAGAATAAATAAATAGAACAACCTTCTATTTAAACAAAATCTTCATCAAGTCTTCCTTAAGTTCTTATTTCTGAAACTCAGTTTCGCTTTGAAGTAGTTCAACCATGATCTTCACTCAAGTATAGCCATTGGAAACCTTTCTTCAACTTTTGAAGCTTCAAACCTCGGAATCCGCCTCTTGAATCAACTTCCAAGAAGAACCTGATGTATCGTAAACCAACGGTGGACACCAGCCGACCATATAAAAGAAAAGAAAATGGACGGGTTAGTCTAATGAAAGACTAAGCAAGCGGAGAATCTAACTTGGTTCTTATGGTTGTAACTAACCATATTGGCATCAAAATCCGAATAGACTCAGATTATGATCCAACAGTTAGCAGTCTTAGAGAGAATAAGAACGAGACTTTCATAAACAAGAGAGAGAACACCACAACTTGTGGTTCCTTTAAGAAGCATAAACAATTGTTGGGAACTCATATTTATCACATAACATCTTGAAAAGTCTCCATCGACTAATCAGATTGACTTAATCAAAGTTTGATTAAGAATCATTCATAACCGGGAGTAAGAATGGTTATCGAATACACTAACCACCCGGGTACATTAATGTGCCTAACGCACTTGTCTTATATCACTTTCAAAACTTTTTATAAACATATTGGTAACTTTTAATCGACGGAAACCGCCGAGAATCCACATGTACATGTGACGTCAAGATGAGAGGGATTATTTCATCCATGATCATTGACGAACAACTAGTACCAATTGCACTTAGCTAGAGTGCATAACACCTTCTCCAGCGTTGAGTGAGGTATGAGTCATGACCCGAATGTTGGGATATGATAGCGAACTAAACCTCCCAACATAGACTGTGTTATAAAGAGGTCATCGGAGACTCAGCTCCTACCCTTGGAAACTAACTTACTTCATAATAATGTCTTAGCATGAGACAACATACAAGGTCACACATAACAGACCTAAATCCAGTTCTATCGCGAAATTGAATAAATAACATGGTCATTATTTCTAACAAATATAACAACCTATCATATTTTATTGAGCACACAAGTTGTTCCCAACACAAATATTAAATGGGATTCAATTCCTCATTTAATAACCATAATGAAAGAGAGAACCGTCCACTTGCCTTAGAAGGCGTGCTCAACGCTCTTAGCAATTCCAACAGTAATCTTTATCATCCTTCTGACAAATATAACTAAAGGATTTCTCAGCAACGAGCTCACAGAAACACTTCTTAGTTGTATTCTCAACTCCTACAACTTCCTAATCGATAAACGATTTAATTTCCGAATATCGATATATAATAAATCCTTAGTTATCATGCTTTAAGGAGCCATCTTGGCGGAATTATAACTAATTATTCGCTTCACTTTTGAAATAATTTTCTAAATAAAAATTGTTCATTAGCAACAGTTCTTAAAGGTGACCAAATCTCGGATCAAACGGATTAACAACGAATCCCGAGTAATTATTCCCGAGTAATTATTCGAAGTCCCTTACTTGCCAATCGGTATCCAAAACTTGTATTCGCTATAACCGAAGATCCTGACGTCGGTTTGTCGAGCGGTTTGAACCTGTGGAACCGTATCAACGTCAAGATTATAAAAACCATAAATTTAATTAGCAAAGCGGAACCAAAAGGCCCTTACGATGGCTTCGCAATCAACCCGCTAATATATTTCGATCGTATATACCTTCACTAGAGCGCATGGCTCGTTTGGCTCAATAGTGGCTCGATCCCCGAGCCGAAGGGTGGCTGGGCGTTGCCCGGTGGCAGCCCTTGCGGTGGGTGGTGGTCGGATGGGCTAACAATCGCCGGCGACGACGTTTGACGGGGCAAGAAGAGACCGGCGGTGAAGAGTTCTCCTCTCCCGAGTCCGTCGTCGTCCCGCCATTATTCTCGTTGGTTATGGTTTCTCTATGCAGCAGCGGCATCCAACAAGACCTAGAGAGGAAGAAGAGAAGGTGGAGGAGCAGAGGAAGGCGGAGGAAGATAGCCGGCAGCGTGATTCGAATTCTATCTCCCCGTCCGTCGTTCCGACCTGATTCCTCCTCGCTGGTTTGGGTCCAGCAGCAAAACAAGCTGAGCCCCAAAAAAAAAACATAAAGAAGGTGAGGTGGAGGATGGTGAGCTGGGCAGAGGAGATGATCGCCGGTGGTGAAGAATCCTTTCTCCGCAGATCGTCGTTCTGTTCTGGTTCCTCATTTTGGAGATTGAATTGTAGGCTTTGACGAGGCATAATGGTATGTCGTGGAGAAAGTACGAGCCCCCTCCCATCTATTTCATTCATTCCTTCCTTTGTAAGCAATTAAGAGGCGGTTTAAAAATCAAAACCCGTCTCGGAACGGGACTCGCGTTAAAGCGGTAAAATTATGTACCTCGGATGGAAAAACTTACTAAATACAAAACGTCCCGTAAATTATGTATACCAATAAAACCAATTTTTCATGATTTTATCTTGCTACCTTCAATTTTTATTGCTCCCGTTTCATATTTTACAACCTTTACAATACATAATTAAAAAGACGGCTTATCTAATAAAAAATCTTTTTCCACTGAAAAATCCTAGAATTCATACCGTTCCATAAAATCATTTCTTTGTGATTTTAGGATATCGCCAAGAATTTTCTAGGATTTAATCTCCAACAAAAATATTGGATTAAGCGTTAAAACGAACAAAGAGGTTAAAAGGATATCCGAGAAAAATTCAAAAATATCATTAAAAACCGCAGTTATTACATTAGTACCCCCTTAAAAATGGTTTCATCCTCGAAACCAAGGAGAACTCGGATCACAAGGAAGGATAGTATAAGCACACATACATACAATCACTACAAACCTATACAGAAGTTTGTAGTACCCCCTTCAAAAAAACATTGTGTTACTTGTACACCAAGCACAAAACAACCATTGCTTAGTTGCCAAACTTCTTCTTTACAACGTTCATTAACTTTGGAAAATGGCTCAACATTTACTGTCTAATCTCAAGTCTTTTCTTCACCTCCATTTTTAGGCCAAGGTAACCTAATCAAAGGCAAACATGGGTCAACATCTAGTGGGCTTGAGTCCAACACGAGTAAAGGAGAAGGTTGGCAGGAAAATAGTCCTCCTAGTCCATTGGTTTTAGATAAGAACTTGGACCCAACTAGTAAATATGGAAACCGATGATGTCCAAAATGGTAAAGTAAGAAGTGGGCCCGGGGTACCAGGTACAAACAGACCCGATGGGATTCCCAAGGATGATTCTGGATCCCACACCCATACCCCTCATTTATTTCAAACAAAAGTTCCTACCCCCACGAGGTCCTCCGCGGTTCCGACACCTCAGAACGAGGCCTAGACCTCGTAACCGACTCCACTGACACACCCGCCCACCAGAGCCACTCAGCTAACGCCGCTCCCCTAAACCAATCACCAGCTGCCTCGCCTCTAGACCAATCAGAGGCCCTGATCTCGGGCGTCCCACATCGGACCATGATCAAAACTCGACTCTCCAATCCTCTATAAATAGAGGAGAACCTCGTATGGGAAAGGGGTCGAAAAACATCTTGAACTCAAGAACTATCTTGCTCGTTGAAGATCGACGTGATCGAAACATCGTCAAAAGACCTCGCTATCGACAAGTGAAGTCCACAAAAAGACTACAAGTCACAGAGTTTCTGATCACATCAAAGACCTCGCTACACGATCTCATAACCCGTCTACACCACGCTCTCTGATCAATCTCGCACCAGATCAACCAAGTGATACTTAGGTGATAGAATCATTTAGCCATTAGGAGATCTCGAACATTGTTAGATCGAGATCTCAAACACTCGTAGGAGGCCTAGGGTGTAAGTCTTGACTATTTGTAGGCCTCGTTGGCTTGTAACCTCATTGTAAAGACATAATAAATAAAAAGCGAAGTGTTTGCACAATCGAATATTATAATCCCGTTTCTTGTCTTTTAGCGAATGGTTTATTTCGGGTTTCATCACTGGCGCCGTCTGTGGGAACCTCTTCATCCTAAGCAGTTCCTCGATTCGTGCAAACCCTAGCTTCGATCCCCTCAAAATGGCCTGCCCAAACAATTTCTTCACTCAACACCCCGACAACATGCCAGAAACTGCGCAGTGGACGGCCGCGGGGCCTTCGGGCTGCCCGTTCGTGGTCCCTCCAGGATGGACGTACGCCGCCCCGCAAAATCCATTCCCATTCCAAGGCTACGAGCAGGGAGGCGCACCCCCAAACCCATACCCCTACCCGGCTTATGGGCAATATCATCAGGGCTTTGCCCCTTCGTACATCCCCGTTCCCCCTAGGGTGAACCTCACTCTGAGTACATGCCTGCGTATGTCCCTGGGCATGTGCCGGAGCACGAATCCTCCACCAACGGCTCGTCAACGGAGAGGCCCCCCCGAGATCCCATGTAGATCTCGCGGTCCCAATCGCGACGATCGAGGCTGTAGGACCTAGAATTGTCCGAAACAGCGGGGAGCGCGGTGCACTACCCAAGATCGCGATCACACAAGTCGCGACCACCTCCCCAACCCCATGTGGAGGCCAAGAGCACCTCTCCATTCATAGACGAGATCCGGAACGCGCCAATGCCCAAGGGCTTCCTAAGGCCACAAATGGGGCTTTATGACGGCACAACGGATCCGGAGGAGCATGTGAAGCACTTCGCGATCCAGATGAACGCCAACGCCTATAACGACGTAATATTCTGTCGAGTCTTCCCAACCACCCTAGAAAAGGCCGCGATGACATGGTTCTCCAGCGTTAAGATCGGCTTTGTGGCTTCGTTCGCCCAGTTGTGTGATTCCTTCGTCACACATTTCAACGGCTCTAGGAAGCGCAAGAAGAACATGCGGGATCTCCGCGGGATCGAACAGGGGGAGGGCAAGTCTCTGGGCGCCTTCTTCACGAGATTCACGGCCGCGGTGGCCGAAATTGCTCATGTCGACGAGTTGTCGGTGCGCGACACCCTCATGGGCAACCTAAGCATCGGGACTTTCAAGAATTTCATTTTCTTGAAGAACCCGACAACATACGACAACATGTGCTCCCGGATCACGGCCCAAGTATACGCCGAGGATGCCGCCAACCAGAGCTCGCGACCGAGGACCGACAAGTAAATCGTCGCCGAGGCTAAAGGGAAGGCAAAAGTGGCCGCGCCGGCCGCGAGAGATGCAAATGTGACGCGGGCCCACAACCCCGCCAACAACAACAACAATAACAACAATAACAGAAACAACAATAATAACCGGAACAACAACAACTACGACAACAGGAATAACAACCACGGTAACAACCGTGGAGGCGGCGACGGAGGTTGGAATAGCTTTGGCGGGAAACCACGGGGTTATAGAGGCAAGGGTGGTCCTGCGTATAACCCAAATGAAAAGGGCCGCGCCAACCCCGCGTCGGGTGCCAATACCGTGCCATGAGGCCCGAGTCAGGCTCAGGCTAATAATAACAACAATAACAACAACGTCGAGCAGCAGGCCCACGCGAAAAAGGCCCGGTCTGGGCAAGCGACAGCACCCGATGGGTATATCCATACCATCTCGGGCGGACCATCACTAGCTGGATCAAGCCAGGCAGAAAGGAAGAGGTATGCGAGGGCAAGCCATCATGAGCCCTCGGTATTTAGCGTCGCCCAAACCTCGCGGTCTCACGTAGGCTTGGCCTTCTCGTCCGACGATGCCGAGGGACTCCACATGCCACACTCCGACCCCATGGTGGTGCACGCTCAAATGGGCTCGAAAATGGTAAAGCGAGTGCTGGTGGAAACGGGATCCTCCGTGGACATCATGTACTACGGCGCATTCGAGCAGTTGGGCATCCCCAAGACATCCTTGAAGCCCTATGCTGGGAAGCTCACCTCCTTCTCGGTGGACGAGGTCGACGTGGAAGGTCTCATAGACCTCTGGATGACGTTGGGCACCGGCTCCACAAGGAGGACCGAGATGGTGGAGTTCACGGTGGTACGCCTGCCTTCGGTGTGGAATGCAATCATTAGGAGGGTTTCCCTGATGAAGTTCCAAGCGGTAGTTTCCATCTATCACCTGAAGATGAAGTTCCCCGTTGACGGCGGGGTTGGAGAGGTAAAAGGCAATCAGGAGGAAGGTCGCGTTTGCTACGCGACCTCTGCAAAACAAAAATGCCCAGTATTCATGGTGGAGTCCCCCGGCGAGGCCGACCTCGAAGTCCGGGACTTCACGGTCCCCACCCCTGAGCTAGAGAGAAGGGTGATATCCCCCTTCGAGAGCGAGTCCGAGAAGATCTACCTGGGAGAATGTCTCTCAAGGGAGACAGCGATGTCGCTAGAAGCCGTGCTTGCTGGGTCCCGCGACGTGTTCACCTGGACCGCAAAGGACCTTCGAGGCGTCCCGCGGACCGTGGCCCAGCACTCTTTAAACGTCGATGTCACCACTCGCCCCGTGGTGCAGCGACGAAGAAAAAAGAATGAAGAAAGGGCAAGCGCCGCAAATGACGAAGTAGCGAAGTTGCTGTTCCCGAGGTTCATTCGCGAGGTTCAGTACCCCCGATGGTTGTCCAACGTCGTGCTGGTCAAGAAAGCCAGCGGGAAGTGGAGGATGTGCGTCGATTTCAAGGATCTCAACAAGGCTTGTCCCAAAGAAAGTTACCCCTTGCCCTTGATCGACGAGCTCGTTGACTCAACCGCAGGTCACGGAGTATTAAGCTTCCTCGACGCGTACTCAGGATACAACCAAGTCCTGATGAACCCGCGGGAAGAGGAGGAAACATCCTTCATCACCCAGCGAGGCACCTATTGCTACAAGGTCATGCCGTTTGGTCTAAAGAACGCGGGGGCCACCTTTCAACGCCTCGTCGACCGCGTCTTTAAGAATCATCTAGGAAGGAACGTGTCGGCTTACGTCGAGGATATTGTCCAGAGCAAGACCCCTGAAGAGCATCTGGTCGACCTCGCTGAGGTCTTCGCCACTCTCAGGCACAACCGTCTCAGCCTGAACCCCGAGAAGTGCGTTTTCGGCGTGTCGTCGGGAAAATTCTTAGGCTTTATGCTCAGCGAGCGCGGGATCGACGTCAACCCCGCCAAGGTCGAGTCGATCCTCTCAATGAGGTCACCACGATCTCGCACTGAGGTACAACGGCTCAACGGTGCCGTCAACTATCTAGGGATATTTTGCTCCCGCTTGGCAGAGAGGTCTCTTCCCTTTTTTGCGGCTCTAAAAAAGAACGACAAGTTCGTGTGGGATGAGGGGCTTGAGCTCGCTTTCTGTGAGTTAAAGGCCTTCCTGTCGAAGCTCCCCACATTGTCGCCCCCAATGGCGGGCGAGGACTTGCAACTGTATGTGGCAGTCAGCCCCGAGACGGTCCGCGCGGTGTTGACCAAAAAGGCCACACACCCAGTCTACTTCGTGAGTCGCGTGCTCCAACCCGCGGAGCAGCGATACTCCCCGACAGAGAAAATGGTGCTGGCAGTCGTAACCGCCGCAAGGCGTCTACGCCCTTACTTCCATGCACACCCCATAGTTGTGTCGTTTGTTGATATCTCTTCTTCGTCCTCAACCATGGCCACAAGTGGGGTTGCCTTTGGTTCCTCCTTAGGTTTCACATTGACCCATGTTGGGGCTGATCTAGGTGGTGCAAGGATCGGTGTTGATGATGACAACGTTGGCCAAGCAATAGAATCTTCAATAGGATCCAAAGAAAGCAAATTTGGCCGTGCATCTTCTTTTTTGTAGTCCTCAAATTCACAAGTTTCCTCATCCATATGGCTGGAATATGCGAAAAGATTGTTGAAAATTGAAGAGCACTCGTCATTATCTTCGATTGGGCACTCATCAAAGAAAATTTCGGGGTCGATGCTTTCCGAAATCTCCAAGTGAAGTTGAAGGCGCTGATAAAAATCCGCACTAACATACATTGAAGATCAATATGAAAAATCAAAGAATGAAACTTGTCTCAACCTGGATAACTGATACCAATTGATACGGAATTATCTCCTCGATTGCTCGATGATGACAATTCGGTCTTGTTTTGGCCCGATCTTGACAAGTAATTCTTTTTCCAACCTGATTTGCCCTGAAAGTTAGAAACTTGCGGAACAAGTAATCAAATAAAAGACGAAACTGATTTGATAAATTGAAACAATCAACTTTGATAGTTCAATTGGATTGGCTCTAACGCTAAATCCAATTGATTAACTAGATTTGATCTTTAACAATCAAACTAGAACAATCTCAATTGACTAAATCAATAAACCAAATTGAACACACGAAAGAGAGAGAATTCGAATGGAGTATGATGATCGATCTTCGTAGGTTTGAATGCTAGAACACAAGTTGCTTTAATGGCCCAAGGGCAAGATTAAACCAAATGGGTTTAATCTTACTGAGCTGCTTTTTATTGAATGAAGATGCAAACTATAAATAAGAAATACAAAACAAAGTTCCTTGGAGAGCAAGGCATGGCATGGCCGGCCCTAGTAGGGACAATTCGGTCCAATGACTTGCTTCCCAACATAACATAAAATAATTAAAAAGCATCTATCTAAGTCTCCTTATCATAAATAAATCAAATAAATAATTATTTGACTTATTTATAAGAAAACTAAAAAGCTAATCCTAAAACTCAAAATGATATAAATAATAATAAAGCAAGATATATTTCAGCCCTAACAAACTTCCTATGGCCGAAATTATCATAAAGATAGAGATAGAATCAAAATAAAAGATAAGATTCCCGTAAGACTTGAACAACTCTCAGTAAATCGCATTTTTGACCTTTGTACTATTGGATTCTGGATTCGACGTAAACTACAAAGTTGTAGAACTTTTAATTATCTTTCGAACGAGTACTTAACGGACTTGAGATGAATTTTCTAGCCCAAGTTATGACCCGTTTACTGAGCACTGTTTTTAATTTGACGGGCTTCTTAACTTCCGAACTTTTGTGACTTCATCCTCTTCCTCGGTGGTCGAGGACGCCATTGATGAACATAATTAAAGGATAATATGGAATCCATGAAAACCTTCTTGAACTTGAATGCTCGGGACCTTAGGAAAGGTCTTGGTGTTTGGCCTCCATTCGTCTTCAACGAATCATTCGCTTTGATCCTCCCTTGATTTGCATCATTCTCCCCCACTTGAATTCGACTTGTCCTCAAGGCGACGTTGGTAAATAACAAAAGGACATGATATGAATTCTCCAATTTAAAAAGAAGATCTTCATTGAATTGCATAGACACCAATTCAAGCACGCTCGGGCATACCATAGTTGTGTCGTTTGTTGATATCTCTTCTTCGTCCTCAACCATGGCCACAAGTGGGGTTGCCTTTGGTTCCTCCTTAGGTTTCACATTGACCCATGTTGGGGCTGATCTAGGTGGTGCAAGGATCGGTGTTGATGATGACAACGTTGGCCAAGCAATAGAATCTTCAATAGGATCCAAAGAAAGCAAATTTGGCCGTGCATCTTCTTTTTTGTAGTCCTCAAATTCACAAGTTTCCTCATCCATATGGCTGGAATATGCGAAAAGATTGTTGAAAATTGAAGAGCACTCGTCATTATCTTCGATTGGGCGCTCATCAAAGAAAATTTCGGGGTCGATGCTTTCCGAAATCTCCAAGTGAAGTTGAAGGCGCTGATAAAAATCCGCACTAACATACATTGAAGATCAATATGAAAAATCAAAGAATGAAACTTGTCTCAACCTGGATAACTGATACCAATTGATACGGAATTATCTCCTCGATTGCTCGATGATGACAATTCGGTCTTGTTTTGGCCCGATCTTGACAAGTAATTCTTTTTCCAACCTGATTTGCCCTGAAAGTTAGAAACTTGCGGAACAAGTAATCAAATAAAAGACGAAACTGATTTGATAAATTGAAACAATCAACTTTGATAGTTCAATTGGATTGGCTCTAACGCTAAATCCAATTGATTAACTAGATTTGATCTTTAACAATCAAACTAGAACAATCTCAATTGACTAAATCAATAAACCAAATTGAACACACGAAAGAGAGGGAATTCGAATGGAGTATGATGATCGATCTTCGTAGGTTTGAATGCTAGAACACAAGTTGTTTTAATGGCCCAAGGGCAAGATTAAACCAAATGGGTTTAATCTTACTGAGCTGCTTTTTATTGAATGAAGATGCAAACTATAAATAAGAAATACAAAACAAAGTTCCTTGGAGAGCAAGGCATGGCATGGCCGGCCCTAGTAGGGACAATTCGGTCCAATGACTTGCTTCCCAACATAACATAAAATAATTAAAAAGCATCTATCTAAGTCTCCTTATCATAAATAAATCAAATAAATAATTATTTGACTTATTTATAAGAAAACTAAAAAGCTAATCCTAAAACTCAAAATGATATAAATAATAATAAAGCAAGATATATTTCAGCCCTAACAAACTTCCTATGGCCGAAATTATCATAAAGATAGAGATAGAATCAAAATAAAAGATAAGATTCCCGTAAGACTTGAACAACTCTCAGTAAATCGCATTTTTGACCTTTGTACTATTGGATTCTGGATTCGACGTAAACTACAAAGTTGTAGAACTTTTAATTATCTTTCGAACGAGTACTTAACGGACTTGAGATGAATTTTCTAGCCCAAGTTATGACCCGTTTACTGAGCACTGTTTTTAATTTGACGGGCTTCTTAACTTCCGAACTTTTGTGACTTCATCCTCTTCCTCGGTGGTCGAGGACGCCATTGATGAACATAATTAAAGGATAATATGGAATCCATGAAAACCTTCTTGAACTTGAATGCTCGGGACCTTAGGAAAGGTCTTGGTGTTTGGCCTCCATTCGTCTTCAACGAATCATTCGCTTTGATCCTCCCTTGATTTGCATCATTCTCCCCCACTTGAATTCGACTTGTCCTCAAGGCGACGTTGGTAAATAACAAAAGGACATGATATGAATTCTCCAATTTAAAAAGAAGATCTTCATTGAATTGCATAGACACCAATTCAAGCACGCTCGGGCATACCATAGTTGTGTCGTTTGTTGATATCTCTTCTTCGTCCTCAACCATGGCCACAAGTGGGGTTGCCTTTGGTTCCTCCTTAGGTTTCACATTGACCCATGTTGGGGCTGATCTAGGTGGTGCAAGGATCGGTGTTGATGATGACAACGTTGGCCAAGCAATAGAATCTTCAATAGGATCCAAAGAAAGCAAATTTGGCCGTGCATCTTCTTTTTTGTAGTCCTCAAATTCACAAGTTTCCTCATCCATATGGCTGGAATATGCGAAAAGATTGTTGAAAATTGAAGAGCACTCGTCATTATCTTCGATTGGGCGCTCATCAAAGAAAATTTCGGGGTCGATGCTTTCCGAAATCTCCAAGTGAAGTTGAAGGCGCTGATAAAAATCCGCACTAACATACATTGAAGATCAATATGAAAAATCAAAGAATGAAACTTGTCTCAGCCTGGATAACTGATACCAATTGATACGGAATTATCTCCTCGATTGCTCGATGATGACAATTCGGTCTTGTTTTGGCCCGATCTTGACAAGTAATTCTTTTTCCAACCTGATTTGCCCTGAAAGTTAGAAACTTGCGGAACAAGTAATCAAATAAAAGACGAAACTGATTTGATAAATTGAAACAATCAACTTTGATAGTTCAATTGGATTGGCTCTAACGCTAAATCCAATTGATTAACTAGATTTGATCTTTAACAATCAAACTAGAACAATCTCAATTGACTAAATCAATAAACCAAATTGAACACACGAAAGAGAGAGAATTCGAATGGAGTATGATGATCGATCTTCGTAGGTTTGAATGCTAGAACACAAGTTGTTTTAATGGCCCAAGGGCAAGATTAAACCAAATGGGTTTAATCTTACTGAGCTGCTTTTTATTGAATGAAGATGCAAACTATAAATAAGAAATACAAAACAAAGTTCCTTGGAGAGCAAGGCATGGCATGGCCGGCCCTAGTAGGGACAATTCGGTCCAATGACTTGCTTCCCAACATAACATAAAATAATTAAAAAGCATCTATCTAAGTCTCCTTATCATAAATAAATCAAATAAATAATTATTTGACTTATTTATAAGAAAACTAAAAAGCTAATCCTAAAACTCAAAATGATATAAATAATAATAAAGCAAGATATATTTCAGCCCTAACAAACTTCCTATGGCCGAAATTATCATAAAGATAGAGATAGAATCAAAATAAAAGATAAGATTCCCGTAAGACTTGAACAACTCTCAGTAAATCGCATTTTTGACCTTTGTACTATTGGATTCTGGATTCGACGTAAACTACAAAGTTGTAGAACTTTTAATTATCTTTCGAACGAGTACTTAACGGACTTGAGATGAATTTTCTAGCCCAAGTTATGACCCGTTTACTGAGCACTGTTTTTAATTTGACGGGCTTCTTAACTTCCGAACTTTTGTGACTTCATCCTCTTCCTCGGTGGTCGAGGACGCCATTGATGAACATAATTAAAGGATAATATGGAATCCATGAAAACCTTCTTGAACTTGAATGCTCGGGACCTTAGGAAAGGTCTTGGTGTTTGGCCTCCATTCGTCTTCAACGAATCATTCGCTTTGATCCTCCCTTGATTTGCATCATTCTCCCCCACTTGAATTCGACTTGTCCTCAAGGCGACGTTGGTAAATAACAAAAGGACATGATATGAATTCTCCAATTTAAAAAGAAGATCTTCATTGAATTGCATAGACACCAATTCAAGCACGCTCGGGCATACCATAGTTGTGTCGTTTGTTGATATCTCTTCTTCGTCCTCAACCATGGCCACAAGTGGGGTTGCCTTTGGTTCCTCCTTAGGTTTCACATTGACCCATGTTGGGGCTGATCTAGGTGGTGCAAGGATCGGTGTTGATGATGACAACGTTGGCCAAGCAATAGAATCTTCAATAGGATCCAAAGAAAGCAAATTTGGCCGTGCATCTTCTTTTTTGTAGTCCTCAAATTCACAAGTTTCCTCATCCATATGGCTGGAATATGCGAAAAGATTGTTGAAAATTGAAGAGCACTCGTCATTATCTTCGATTGGGCGCTCATCAAAGAAAATTTCGGGGTCGATGCTTTCCGAAATCTCCAAGTGAAGTTGAAGGCGCTGATAAAAATCCGCACTAACATACATTGAAGATCAATATGAAAAATCAAAGAATGAAACTTGTCTCAACCTGGATAACTGATACCAATTGATACGGAATTATCTCCTCGATTGCTCGATGATGACAATTCGGTCTTGTTTTGGCCCGATCTTGACAAGTAATTCTTTTTCCAACCTGATTTGCCCTGAAAGTTAGAAACTTGCGGAACAAGTAATCAAATAAAAGACGAAACTGATTTGATAAATTGAAACAATCAACTTTGATAGTTCAATTGGATTGGCTCTAACGCTAAATCCAATTGATTAACTAGATTTGATCTTTAACAATCAAACTAGAACAATCTCAATTGACTAAATCAATAAACCAAATTGAACACACGAAAGAGAGGGAATTCGAATGGAGTATGATGATCGATCTTCGTAGGTTTGAATGCTAGAACACAAGTTGTTTTAATGGCCCAAGGGCAAGATTAAACCAAATGGGTTTAATCTTACTGAGCTGCTTTTTATTGAATGAAGATGCAAACTATAAATAAGAAATACAAAACAAAGTTCCTTGGAGAGCAAGGCATGGCATGGCCGGCCCTAGTAGGGACAATTCGGTCCAATGACTTGCTTCCCAACATAACATAAAATAATTAAAAAGCATCTATCTAAGTCTCCTTATCATAAATAAATCAAATAAATAATTATTTGACTTATGTATAAGAAAACTAAAAAGCTAATCCTAAAACTCAAAATGATATAAATAATAATAAAGCAAGATATATTTCAGCCCTAACAAACTTCCTATGGCCGAAATTATCATAAAGATAGAGATAGAATCAAAATAAAAGATAAGATTCCCGTAAGACTTGAACAACTCTCAGTAAATCGCATTTTTGACCTTTGTACTATTGGATTCTGGATTCGATGTAAACTACAAAGTTGTAGAACTTTTAATTATCTTTCCAACGAGTACTTAACGGACTTGAGATGAATTTTCTAGCCCAAGTTATGACCCGTTTACTGAGCACTGTTTTTAATTTGACGGGCTTCTTAACTTCCGAACTTTTGTGACTTCATCCATTTCCTCGGTGGTCGAGGACGCCATTGATGAACATAATTAAAGGATAATATGGAATCCATGAAAACCTTCTTGAACTTGAATGCTCGGGACCTTAGGAAAGGTCTTGGTGTTTGGCCTCCATTCGTCTTCAACGAATCATTCGCTTTGATCCTCCCTTGATTTGCATCATTCTCCCCCACTTGAATTCGACTTGTCCTCAAGGCGACGTTGGTAAATAACAAAAGGACATGATATGAATTCTCCAATTTAAAAAGAAGATCTTCATTGAATTGCATAGACACCAATTCAAGCACGCTCGGGCATACCATAGTTGTGTCGTTTGTTGATATCTCTTCTTCGTCCTCAACCATGGCCACAAGTGGGGTTGCCTTTGGTTCCTCCTTAGGTTTCACATTGACCCATGTTGGGGCTGATCTAGGTGGTGCAAGGATCGGTGTTGATGATGACAACGTTGGCCAAGCAATAGAATCTTCAATAGGATCCAAAGAAAGCAAATTTGGCCGTGCATCTTCTTTTTTGTAGTCCTCAAATTCACAAGTTTCCTCATCCATATGGCTGGAATATGCGAAAAGATTGTTGAAAATTGAAGAGCACTCGTCATTATCTTCGATTGGGCACTCATCAAAGAAAATTTCGGGGTCGATGCTTTCCGAAATCTCCAAGTGAAGTTGAAGGCGCTGATAAAAATCCGCACTAACATACATTGAAGATCAATATGAAAAATCAAAGAATGAAACTTGTCTCAACCTGGATAACTGATACCAATTGATACGGAATTATCTCCTCGATTGCTCGATGATGACAATTCGGTCTTGTTTTGGCCCGATCTTGACAAGTAATTCTTTTTCCAACCTGATTTGCCCTGAAAGTTAGAAACTTGCGGAACAAGTAATCAAATAAAAGACGAAACTGATTTGATAAATTGAAACAATCAACTTTGATAGTTCAATTGGATTGGCTCTAACGCTAAATCCAATTGATTAACTAGATTTGATCTTTAACAATCAAACTAGAACAATCTCAATTGACTAAATCAATAAACCAAATTGAACACACGAAAGAGAGGGAATTCGAATGGAGTATGATGATCGATCTTCGTAGGTTTGAATGCTAGAACACAAGTTGTTTTAATGGCCCAAGGGCAAGATTAAACCAAATGGGTTTAATCTTACTGAGCTGCTTTTTATTGAATGAAGATGCAAACTATAAATAAGAAATACAAAACAAAGTTCCTTGGAGAGCAAGGCATGGCATGGCCGGCCCTAGTAGGGACAATTCGGTCCAATGACTTGCTTCCCAACATAACATAAAATAATTAAAAAGTATCTATCTAAGTCTCCTTATCATAAATAAATCAAATAAATAATTATTTGACTTATGTATAAGAAAACTAAAAAGCTAATCCTAAAACTCAAAATGATATAAATAATAATAAAGCAAGATATATTTCAGCCCTAACAAACTTCCTATGGCCGAAATTATCATAAAGATAGAGATAGAATCAAAATAAAAGATAAGATTCCCGTAAGACTTGAACAACTCTCAGTAAATCGCATTTTTGACCTTTGTACTATTGGATTCTGGATTCGACGTAAACTACAAAGTTGTAGAACTTTTAATTATCTTTCCAACGAGTACTTAACGGACTTGAGATGAATTTTCTAGCCCAAGTTATGACCCGTTTACTGAGCACTGTTTTTAATTTGACGGGCTTCTTAACTTCCGAACTTTTGTGACTTCATCCTCTTCCTCGGTGGTCGAGGACGCCATTGATGAACATAATTAAAGGATAATAT
Organism: Fallopia convolvulus; assembly: GCA_964016875.1. NCBI lineage: Eukaryota > Viridiplantae > Streptophyta > Magnoliopsida > Caryophyllales > Polygonaceae > Fallopia > Fallopia convolvulus. The sequence goes on from OZ024728.1 coordinate 41,493,194, forward strand.
GGAATCCATGAAAACCTTCTTGAACTTGAATGCTCGAGACCTTAGGAAAGGTCTTGGTGCTTGGCCTCCATTCGTCTTCAACGAATCATTCGCTTTGATCCTCCCTTGATTTGCATCATTCTCCCCCACTTGAATTCGACTTGTCCTCAAGGCGACGTTGGTAAATAACAAAAGGACATGATATGAATTCTCCAATTTAAAAAGAAGATCTTCATTGAATTGCATAGACACCAATTCAAGCACGCTCGGGCATACCATAGTTGTGTCGTTTGTTGATATCTCTTCTTCGTCCTCAACCATGGCCACAAGTGGGGTTGCCTTTGGTTCCTCCTTAGGTTTCACATTGACCCATGTTGGGGCTGATCTAGGTGGTGCAAGGATCGGTGTTGATGATGACAACGTTGGCCAAGCAATAGAATCTTCAATAGGATCCAAAGAAAGCAAATTTGGCCGTGCATCTTCTTTTTTGTAGTCCTCAAATTCACAAGTTTCCTCATCCATATGGCTGGAATATGCGAAAAGATTGTTGAAAATTGAAGAGCACTCGTCATTATCTTCGATTGGGCGCTCATCAAAGAAAATTTCGGGGTCGATGCTTTCCGAAATCTCCAAGTGAAGTTGAAGGCGCTGATAAAAATCCGCACTAACATACATTGAAGATCAATATGAAAAATCAAAGAATGAAACTTGTCTCAACCTGGATAACTGATACCAATTGATACGGAATTATCTCCTCGATTGCTCGATGATGACAATTCGGTCTTGTTTTGGCCCGATCTTGACAAGTAATTCTTTTTCCAACCTGATTTGCCCTGAAAGTTAGAAACTTGCGGAACAAGTAATCAAATAAAAGACGAAACTGATTTGATAAATTGAAACAATCAACTTTGATAGTTCAATTGGATTGGCTCTAACGCTAAATCCAATTGATTAACTAGATTTGATCTTTAACAATCAAACTAGAACAATCTCAATTGACTAAATCAATAAACCAAATTGAACACACGAAAGAGAGGGAATTCGAATGGAGTATGATGATCGATCTTCGTAGGTTTGAATGCTAGAACACAAGTTGTTTTAATGGCCCAAGGGCAAGATTAAACCAAATGGGTTTAATCTTACTGAGCTGCTTTTTATTGAATGAAGATGCAAACTATAAATAAGAAATACAAAACAAAGTTCCTTGGAGAGCAAGGCATGGCATGGCCGGCCCTAGTAGGGACAATTCGGTCCAATGACTTGCTTCCCAACATAACATAAAATAATTAAAAAGCATCTATCTAAGTCTCCTTATCATAAATAAATCAAATAAATAATTATTTGACTTATGTATAAGAAAACTAAAAAGCTAATCCTAAAACTCAAAATGATATAAATAATAATAAAGCAAGATATATTTCAGCCCTAACAAACTTCCTATGGCCGAAATTATCATAAAGATAGAGATAGAATCAAAATAAAAGATAAGATTCCCGTAAGACTTGAACAACTCTCAGTAAATCGCATTTTTGACCTTTGTACTATTGGATTCTGGATTCGATGTAAACTACAAAGTTGTAGAACTTTTAATTATCTTTCCAACGAGTACTTAACGGACTTGAGATGAATTTTCTAGCCCAAGTTATGACCCGTTTACTGAGCACTGTTTTTAATTTGACGGGCTTCTTAACTTCCGAACTTTTGTGACTTCATCCATTTCCTCGGTGGTCGAGGACGCCATTGATGAACATAATTAAAGGATAATATGGAATCCATGAAAACCTTCTTGAACTTGAATGCTCGGGACCTTAGGAAAGGTCTTGGTGTTTGGCCTCCATTCGTCTTCAACGAATCATTCGCTTTGATCCTCCCTTGATTTGCATCATTCTCCCCCACTTGAATTCGACTTGTCCTCAAGGCGACGTTGGTAAATAACAAAAGGACATGATATGAATTCTCCAATTTAAAAAGAAGATCTTCATTGAATTGCATAGACACCAATTCAAGCACGCTCGGGCATACCATAGTTGTGTCGTTTGTTGATATCTCTTCTTCGTCCTCAACCATGGCCACAAGTGGGGTTGCCTTTGGTTCCTCCTTAGGTTTCACATTGACCCATGTTGGGGCTGATCTAGGTGGTGCAAGGATCGGTGTTGATGATGACAACGTTGGCCAAGCAATAGAATCTTCAATAGGATCCAAAGAAAGCAAATTTGGCCGTGCATCTTCTTTTTTGTAGTCCTCAAATTCACAAGTTTCCTCATCCATATGGCTGGAATATGCGAAAAGATTGTTGAAAATTGAAGAGCACTCGTCATTATCTTCGATTGGGCACTCATCAAAGAAAATTTCGGGGTCGATGCTTTCCGAAATCTCCAAGTGAAGTTGAAGGCGCTGATAAAAATCCGCACTAACATACATTGAAGATCAATATGAAAAATCAAAGAATGAAACTTGTCTCAACCTGGATAACTGATACCAATTGATACGGAATTATCTCCTCGATTGCTCGATGATGACAATTCGGTCTTGTTTTGGCCCGATCTTGACAAGTAATTCTTTTTCCAACCTGATTTGCCCTGAAAGTTAGAAACTTGCGGAACAAGTAATCAAATAAAAGACGAAACTGATTTGATAAATTGAAACAATCAACTTTGATAGTTCAATTGGATTGGCTCTAACGCTAAATCCAATTGATTAACTAGATTTGATCTTTAACAATCAAACTAGAACAATCTCAATTGACTAAATCAATAAACCAAATTGAACACACGAAAGAGAGGGAATTCGAATGGAGTATGATGATCGATCTTCGTAGGTTTGAATGCTAGAACACAAGTTGTTTTAATGGCCCAAGGGCAAGATTAAACCAAATGGGTTTAATCTTACTGAGCTGCTTTTTATTGAATGAAGATGCAAACTATAAATAAGAAATACAAAACAAAGTTCCTTGGAGAGCAAGGCATGGCATGGCCGGCCCTAGTAGGGACAATTCGGTCCAATGACTTGCTTCCCAACATAACATAAAATAATTAAAAAGTATCTATCTAAGTCTCCTTATCATAAATAAATCAAATAAATAATTATTTGACTTATGTATAAGAAAACTAAAAAGCTAATCCTAAAACTCAAAATGATATAAATAATAATAAAGCAAGATATATTTCAGCCCTAACAAACTTCCTATGGCCGAAATTATCATAAAGATAGAGATAGAATCAAAATAAAAGATAAGATTCCCGTAAGACTTGAACAACTCTCAGTAAATCGCATTTTTGACCTTTGTACTATTGGATTCTGGATTCGACGTAAACTACAAAGTTGTAGAACTTTTAATTATCTTTCCAACGAGTACTTAACGGACTTGAGATGAATTTTCTAGCCCAAGTTATGACCCGTTTACTGAGCACTGTTTTTAATTTGACGGGCTTCTTAACTTCCGAACTTTTGTGACTTCATCCTCTTCCTCGGTGGTCGAGGACGCCATTGATGAACATAATTAAAGGATAATATGGAATCCATGAAAACCTTCTTGAACTTGAATGCTCGAGACCTTAGGAAAGGTCTTGGTGCTTGGCCTCCATTCGTCTTCAACGAATCATTCGCTTTGATCCTCCCTTGATTTGCATCATTCTCCCCCACTTGAATTCGACTTGTCCTCAAGGCGACGTTGGTAAATAACAAAAGGACATGATATGAATTCTCCAATTTAAAAAGAAGATCTTCATTGAATTGCATAGACACCAATTCAAGCACGCTCGGGCATACCATAGTTGTGTCGTTTGTTGATATCTCTTCTTCGTCCTCAACCATGGCCACAAGTGGGGTTGCCTTTGGTTCCTCCTTAGGTTTCACATTGACCCATGTTGGGGCTGATCTAGGTGGTGCAAGGATCGGTGTTGATGATGACAACGTTGGCCAAGCAATAGAATCTTCAATAGGATCCAAAGAAAGCAAATTTGGCCGTGCATCTTCTTTTTTGTAGTCCTCAAATTCACAAGTTTCCTCATCCATATGGCTGGAATATGCGAAAAGATTGTTGAAAATTGAAGAGCACTCGTCATTATCTTCGATTGGGCGCTCATCAAAGAAAATTTCGGGGTCGATGCTTTCCGAAATCTCCAAGTGAAGTTGAAGGCGCTGATAAAAATCCGCACTAACATACATTGAAGATCAATATGAAAAATCAAAGAATGAAACTTGTCTCAACCTGGATAACTGATACCAATTGATACGGAATTATCTCCTCGATTGCTCGATGATGACAATTCGGTCTTGTTTTGGCCCGATCTTGACAAGTAATTCTTTTTCCAACCTGATTTGCCCTGAAAGTTAGAAACTTGCGGAACAAGTAATCAAATAAAAGACGAAACTGATTTGATAAATTGAAACAATCAACTTTGATAGTTCAATTGGATTGGCTCTAACGCTAAATCCAATTGATTAACTAGATTTGATCTTTAACAATCAAACTAGAACAATCTCAATTGACTAAATCAATAAACCAAATTGAACACACGAAAGAGAGGGAATTCGAATGGAGTATGATGATCGATCTTCGTAGGTTTGAATGCTAGAACACAAGTTGTTTTAATGGCCCAAGGGCAAGATTAAACCAAATGGGTTTAATCTTACTGAGCTGCTTTTTATTGAATGAAGATGCAAACTATAAATAAGAAATACAAAACAAAGTTCCTTGGAGAGCAAGGCATGGCATGGCCGGCCCTAGTAGGGACAATTCGGTCCAATGACTTGCTTCCCAACATAACATAAAATAATTAAAAAGCATCTATCTAAGTCTCCTTATCATAAATAAATCAAATAAATAATTATTTGACTTATGTATAAGAAAACTAAAAAGCTAATCCTAAAACTCAAAATGATATAAATAATAATAAAGCAAGATATATTTCAGCCCTAACAAACTTCCTATGGCCGAAATTATCATAAAGATAGAGATAGAATCAAAATAAAAGATAAGATTCCCGTAAGACTTGAACAACTCTCAGTAAATCGCATTTTTGACCTTTGTACTATTGGATTCTGGATTCGATGTAAACTACAAAGTTGTAGAACTTTTAATTATCTTTCCAACGAGTACTTAACGGACTTGAGATGAATTTTCTAGCCCAAGTTATGACCCGTTTACTGAGCACTGTTTTTAATTTGACGGGCTTCTTAACTTCCGAACTTTTGTGACTTCATCCATTTCCTCGGTGGTCGAGGACGCCATTGATGAACATAATTAAAGGATAATATGGAATCCATGAAAACCTTCTTGAACTTGAATGCTCGGGACCTTAGGAAAGGTCTTGGTGTTTGGCCTCCATTCGTCTTCAACGAATCATTCGCTTTGATCCTCCCTTGATTTGCATCATTCTCCCCCACTTGAATTCGACTTGTCCTCAAGGCGACGTTGGTAAATAACAAAAGGACATGATATGAATTCTCCAATTTAAAAAGAAGATCTTCATTGAATTGCATAGACACCAATTCAAGCACGCTCGGGCATACCATAGTTGTGTCGTTTGTTGATATCTCTTCTTCGTCCTCAACCATGGCCACAAGTGGGGTTGCCTTTGGTTCCTCCTTAGGTTTCACATTGACCCATGTTGGGGCTGATCTAGGTGGTGCAAGGATCGGTGTTGATGATGACAACGTTGGCCAAGCAATAGAATCTTCAATAGGATCCAAAGAAAGCAAATTTGGCCGTGCATCTTCTTTTTTGTAGTCCTCAAATTCACAAGTTTCCTCATCCATATGGCTGGAATATGCGAAAAGATTGTTGAAAATTGAAGAGCACTCGTCATTATCTTCGATTGGGCACTCATCAAAGAAAATTTCGGGGTCGATGCTTTCCGAAATCTCCAAGTGAAGTTGAAGGCGCTGATAAAAATCCGCACTAACATACATTGAAGATCAATATGAAAAATCAAAGAATGAAACTTGTCTCAACCTGGATAACTGATACCAATTGATACGGAATTATCTCCTCGATTGCTCGATGATGACAATTCGGTCTTGTTTTGGCCCGATCTTGACAAGTAATTCTTTTTCCAACCTGATTTGCCCTGAAAGTTAGAAACTTGCGGAACAAGTAATCAAATAAAAGACGAAACTGATTTGATAAATTGAAACAATCAACTTTGATAGTTCAATTGGATTGGCTCTAACGCTAAATCCAATTGATTAACTAGATTTGATCTTTAACAATCAAACTAGAACAATCTCAATTGACTAAATCAATAAACCAAATTGAACACACGAAAGAGAGGGAATTCGAATGGAGTATGATGATCGATCTTCGTAGGTTTGAATGCTAGAACACAAGTTGTTTTAATGGCCCAAGGGCAAGATTAAACCAAATGGGTTTAATCTTACTGAGCTGCTTTTTATTGAATGAAGATGCAAACTATAAATAAGAAATACAAAACAAAGTTCCTTGGAGAGCAAGGCATGGCATGGCCGGCCCTAGTAGGGACAATTCGGTCCAATGACTTGCTTCCCAACATAACATAAAATAATTAAAAAGTATCTATCTAAGTCTCCTTATCATAAATAAATCAAATAAATAATTATTTGACTTATGTATAAGAAAACTAAAAAGCTAATCCTAAAACTCAAAATGATATAAATAATAATAAAGCAAGATATATTTCAGCCCTAACAAACTTCCTATGGCCGAAATTATCATAAAGATAGAGATAGAATCAAAATAAAAGATAAGATTCCCGTAAGACTTGAACAACTCTCAGTAAATCGCATTTTTGACCTTTGTACTATTGGATTCTGGATTCGACGTAAACTACAAAGTTGTAGAACTTTTAATTATCTTTCCAACGAGTACTTAACGGACTTGAGATGAATTTTCTAGCCCAAGTTATGACCCGTTTACTGAGCACTGTTTTTAATTTGACGGGCTTCTTAACTTCCGAACTTTTGTGACTTCATCCTCTTCCTCGGTGGTCGAGGACGCCATTGATGAACATAATTAAAGGATAATATGGAATCCATGAAAACCTTCTTGAACTTGAATGCTCGAGACCTTAGGAAAGGTCTTGGTGCTTGGCCTCCATTCGTCTTCAACGAATCATTCGCTTTGATCCTCCCTTGATTTGCATCATTCTCCCCCACTTGAATTCGACTTGTCCTCAAGGCGACGTTGGTAAATAACAAAAGGACATGATATGAATTCTCCAATTTAAAAAGAAGATCTTCATTGAATTGCATAGACACCAATTCAAGCACGCTCGGGCATACCATAGTTGTGTCGTTTGTTGATATCTCTTCTTCGTCCTCAACCATGGCCACAAGTGGGGTTGCCTTTGGTTCCTCCTTAGGTTTCACATTGACCCATGTTGGGGCTGATCTAGGTGGTGCAAGGATCGGTGTTGATGATGACAACGTTGGCCAAGCAATAGAATCTTCAATAGGATCCAAAGAAAGCAAATTTGGCCGTGCATCTTCTTTTTTGTAGTCCTCAAATTCACAAGTTTCCTCATCCATATGGCTGGAATATGCGAAAAGATTGTTGAAAATTGAAGAGCACTCGTCATTATCTTCGATTGGGCGCTCATCAAAGAAAATTTCGGGGTCGATGCTTTCCGAAATCTCCAAGTGAAGTTGAAGGCGCTGATAAAAATCCGCACTAACATACATTGAAGATCAATATGAAAAATCAAAGAATGAAACTTGTCTCAACCTGGATAACTGATACCAATTGATACGGAATTATCTCCTCGATTGCTCGATGATGACAATTCGGTCTTGTTTTGGCCCGATCTTGACAAGTAATTCTTTTTCCAACCTGATTTGCCCTGAAAGTTAGAAACTTGCGGAACAAGTAATCAAATAAAAGACGAAACTGATTTGATAAATTGAAACAATCAACTTTGATAGTTCAATTGGATTGGCTCTAACGCTAAATCCAATTGATTAACTAGATTTGATCTTTAACAATCAAACTAGAACAATCTCAATTGACTAAATCAATAAACCAAATTGAACACACGAAAGAGAGGGAATTCGAATGGAGTATGATGATCGATCTTCGTAGGTTTGAATGCTAGAACACAAGTTGTTTTAATGGCCCAAGGGCAAGATTAAACCAAATGGGTTTAATCTTACTGAGCTGCTTTTTATTGAATGAAGATGCAAACTATAAATAAGAAATACAAAACAAAGTTCCTTGGAGAGCAAGGCATGGCATGGCCGGCCCTAGTAGGGACAATTCGGTCCAATGACTTGCTTCCCAACATAACATAAAATAATTAAAAAGCATCTATCTAAGTCTCCTTATCATAAATAAATCAAATAAATAATTATTTGACTTATGTATAAGAAAACTAAAAAGCTAATCCTAAAACTCAAAATGATATAAATAATAATAAAGCAAGATATATTTCAGCCCTAACAAACTTCCTATGGCCGAAATTATCATAAAGATAGAGATAGAATCAAAATAAAAGATAAGATTCCCGTAAGACTTGAACAACTCTCAGTAAATCGCATTTTTGACCTTTGTACTATTGGATTCTGGATTCGATGTAAACTACAAAGTTGTAGAACTTTTAATTATCTTTCCAACGAGTACTTAACGGACTTGAGATGAATTTTCTAGCCCAAGTTATGACCCGTTTACTGAGCACTGTTTTTAATTTGACGGGCTTCTTAACTTCCGAACTTTTGTGACTTCATCCATTTCCTCGGTGGTCGAGGACGCCATTGATGAACATAATTAAAGGATAATATGGAATCCATGAAAACCTTCTTGAACTTGAATGCTCGGGACCTTAGGAAAGGTCTTGGTGTTTGGCCTCCATTCGTCTTCAACGAATCATTCGCTTTGATCCTCCCTTGATTTGCATCATTCTCCCCCACTTGAATTCGACTTGTCCTCAAGGCGACGTTGGTAAATAACAAAAGGACATGATATGAATTCTCCAATTTAAAAAGAAGATCTTCATTGAATTGCATAGACACCAATTCAAGCACGCTCGGGCATACCATAGTTGTGTCGTTTGTTGATATCTCTTCTTCGTCCTCAACCATGGCCACAAGTGGGGTTGCCTTTGGTTCCTCCTTAGGTTTCACATTGACCCATGTTGGGGCTGATCTAGGTGGTGCAAGGATCGGTGTTGATGATGACAACGTTGGCCAAGCAATAGAATCTTCAATAGGATCCAAAGAAAGCAAATTTGGCCGTGCATCTTCTTTTTTGTAGTCCTCAAATTCACAAGTTTCCTCATCCATATGGCTGGAATATGCGAAAAGATTGTTGAAAATTGAAGAGCACTCGTCATTATCTTCGATTGGGCACTCATCAAAGAAAATTTCGGGGTCGATGCTTTCCGAAATCTCCAAGTGAAGTTGAAGGCGCTGATAAAAATCCGCACTAACATACATTGAAGATCAATATGAAAAATCAAAGAATGAAACTTGTCTCAACCTGGATAACTGATACCAATTGATACGGAATTATCTCCTCGATTGCTCGATGATGACAATTCGGTCTTGTTTTGGCCCGATCTTGACAAGTAATTCTTTTTCCAACCTGATTTGCCCTGAAAGTTAGAAACTTGCGGAACAAGTAATCAAATAAAAGACGAAACTGATTTGATAAATTGAAACAATCAACTTTGATAGTTCAATTGGATTGGCTCTAACGCTAAATCCAATTGATTAACTAGATTTGATCTTTAACAATCAAACTAGAACAATCTCAATTGACTAAATCAATAAACCAAATTGAACACACGAAAGAGAGGGAATTCGAATGGAGTATGATGATCGATCTTCGTAGGTTTGAATGCTAGAACACAAGTTGTTTTAATGGCCCAAGGGCAAGATTAAACCAAATGGGTTTAATCTTACTGAGCTGCTTTTTATTGAATGAAGATGCAAACTATAAATAAGAAATACAAAACAAAGTTCCTTGGAGAGCAAGGCATGGCATGGCCGGCCCTAGTAGGGACAATTCGGTCCAATGACTTGCTTCCCAACATAACATAAAATAATTAAAAAGTATCTATCTAAGTCTCCTTATCATAAATAAATCAAATAAATAATTATTTGACTTATGTATAAGAAAACTAAAAAGCTAATCCTAAAACTCAAAATGATATAAATAATAATAAAGCAAGATATATTTCAGCCCTAACAAACTTCCTATGGCCGAAATTATCATAAAGATAGAGATAGAATCAAAATAAAAGATAAGATTCCCGTAAGACTTGAACAACTCTCAGTAAATCGCATTTTTGACCTTTGTACTATTGGATTCTGGATTCGACGTAAACTACAAAGTTGTAGAACTTTTAATTATCTTTCCAACGAGTACTTAACGGACTTGAGATGAATTTTCTAGCCCAAGTTATGACCCGTTTACTGAGCACTGTTTTTAATTTGACGGGCTTCTTAACTTCCGAACTTTTGTGACTTCATCCTCTTCCTCGGTGGTCGAGGACGCCATTGATGAACATAATTAAAGGATAATATGGAATCCATGAAAACCTTCTTGAACTTGAATGCTCGAGACCTTAGGAAAGGTCTTGGTGCTTGGCCTCCATTCGTCTTCAACGAATCATTCGCTTTGATCCTCCCTTGATTTGCATCATTCTCCCCCACTTGAATTCGACTTGTCCTCAAGGCGACGTTGGTAAATAACAAAAGGACATGATATGAATTCTCCAATTTAAAAAGAAGATCTTCATTGAATTGCATAGACACCAATTCAAGCACGCTCGGGCATACCATAGTTGTGTCGTTTGTTGATATCTCTTCTTCGTCCTCAACCATGGCCACAAGTGGGGTTGCCTTTGGTTCCTCCTTAGGTTTCACATTGACCCATGTTGGGGCTGATCTAGGTGGTGCAAGGATCGGTGTTGATGATGACAACGTTGGCCAAGCAATAGAATCTTCAATAGGATCCAAAGAAAGCAAATTTGGCCGTGCATCTTCTTTTTTGTAGTCCTCAAATTCACAAGTTTCCTCATCCATATGGCTGGAATATGCGAAAAGATTGTTGAAAATTGAAGAGCACTCGTCATTATCTTCGATTGGGCACTCATCAAAGAAAATTTCGGGGTCGATGCTTTCCGAAATCTCCAAGTGAAGTTGAAGGCGCTGATAAAAATCCGCACTAACATACATTGAAGATCAATATGAAAAATCAAAGAATGAAACTTGTCTCAACCTGGATAACTGATACCAATTGATACGGAATTATCTCCTCGATTGCTCGATGATGACAATTCGGTCTTGTTTTGGCCCGATCTTGACAAGTAATTCTTTTTCCAACCTGATTTGCCCTGAAAGTTAGAAACTTGCGGAACAAGTAATCAAATAAAAGACGAAACTGATTTGATAGATTGAAACAATCAACTTTGATAGTTCAATTGTATTGGCTCTAACGCTAAATCCAATTGATTAACTAGATTTGATCTTTAACAATCAAACTAGAACAATCTCAATTGACTAAATCAATAAACCAAATTGAACATACGAAAGACAGAGAATTCGAATGGAGTTTGATGATCGATCTTCGTAGGTTTGAATGCTAGAACACAAGTTGTTTTAATGGCCCAAGAGCAAGATTAAACCAAATGGGTTTAATCTTACTGAGCTGCTTTTTATTGAATGAAGATGCAAACTATAAATAAGAAATACAAAACAAAGTTCCTTGGAGAGCAAGGCATGGCATGGCCGGCCCTAGTAGGGACAATTCGGTCCAATGACTTGCTTCCCAACATAACATAAAATAATTAAAAAGCATCTATCTAAGTCTCCTTATCATAAATAAATCAAATAAATAATTATTTGACTTATTTATAAGAAAACTAAAAAGCTAATCCTAAAACTCAAAATGATATAAATAATAATAAAGCAAGATATATTTCAGCCCTAACAAACTTCCTATGGCCGAAATTATCATAAAGATAGAGATAGAATCAAAATAAAAGATAAGATTCCCGTAAGACTTGAACAACTCTCAGTAAATCGCATTTTTGACCTTTGTACTATTGGATTCTGGATTCGACGTAAACTACAAAGTTGTAGAACTTTTAATTATCTTTCCAACGAGTACTTAACGGACTTGAGATGAATTTTCTAGCCCAAGTTATGACCCGTTTACTGAGCACTGTTTTTAATTTGACGGGCTTCTTAACTTCCGAACTTTTGTGACTTCATCCTCTTCCTCGGTGGTCGAGGACGCCATTGATGAACATAATTAAAGGATAATATGGAATCCATGAAAACCTTCTTGAACTTGAATGCTCGAGACCTTAGGAAAGGTCTTGGTGCTTGGCCTCCATTCGTCTTCAACGAATCATTCGCTTTGATCCTCCCTTGATTTGCATCATTCTCCCCCACTTGAATTCGACTTGTCCTCAAGGCGACGTTGGTAAATAACAAAAGGACATGATATGAATTCTCCAATTTAAAAAGAAGATCTTCATTGAATTGCATAGACACCAATTCAAGCACGCTCGGGCATACCATAGTTGTGTCGTTTGTTGATATCTCTTCTTCGTCCTCAACCATGGCCACAAGTGGGGTTGCCTTTGGTTCCTCCTTAGGTTTCACATTGACCCATGTTGGGGCTGATCTAGGTGGTGCAAGGATCGGTGTTGATGATGACAACGTTGGCCAAGCAATAGAATCTTCAATAGGATCCAAAGAAAGCAAATTTGGCCGTGCATCTTCTTTTTTGTAGTCCTCAAATTCACAAGTTTCCTCATCCATATGGCTGGAATATGCGAAAAGATTGTTGAAAATTGAAGAGCACTCGTCATTATCTTCGATTGGGCACTCATCAAAGAAAATTTCGGGGTCGATGCTTTCCGAAATCTCCAAGTGAAGTTGAAGGCGCTGATAAAAATCCGCACTAACATACATTGAAGATCAATATGAAAAATCAAAGAATGAAACTTGTCTCAACCTGGATAACTGATACCAATTGATACGGAATTATCTCCTCGATTGCTCGATGATGACAATTCGGTCTTGTTTTGGCCCGATCTTGACAAGTAATTCTTTTTCCAACCTGATTTGCCCTGAAAGTTAGAAACTTGCGGAACAAGTAATCAAATAAAAGACGAAACTGATTTGATAAATTGAAACAATCAACTTTGATAGTTCAATTGGATTGGCTCTAACGCTAAATCCAATTGATTAACTAGATTTGATCTTTAACAATCAAACTAGAACAATCTCAATTGACTAAATCAATAAACCAAATTGAACACACGAAAGAGAGGGAATTCGAATGGAGTATGATGATCGATCTTCGTAGGTTTGAATGCTAGAACACAAGTTGTTTTAATGGCCCAAGGGCAAGATTAAACCAAATGGGTTTAATCTTACTGAGCTGCTTTTTATTGAATGAAGATGCAAACTATAAATAAGAAATACAAAACAAAGTTCCTTGGAGAGCAAGGCATGGCATGGCCGGCCCTAGTAGGGACAATTCGGTCCAATGACTTGCTTCCCAACATAACATAAAATAATTAAAAAGCATCTATCTAAGTCTCCTTATCATAAATAAATCAAATAAATAATTATTTGACTTATGTATAAGAAAACTAAAAAGCTAATCCTAAAACTCAAAATGATATAAATAATAATAAAGCAAGATATATTTCAGCCCTAACAAACTTCCTATGGCCGAAATTATCATAAAGATAGAGATAGAATCAAAATAAAAGATAAGATTCCCGTAAGACTTGAACAACTCTCAGTAAATCGCATTTTTGACCTTTGTACTATTGGATTCTGGATTCGACGTAAACTACAAAGTTGTAGAACTTTTAATTATCTTTCCAACGAGTACTTAACGGACTTGAGATGAATTTTCTAGCCCAAGTTATGACCCGTTTACTGAGCACTGTTTTTAATTTGACGGGCTTCTTATCTTCCGAACTTTTGTGACTTCATCCTCTTCCTCGGTGGTCGAGGACGCCATTGATGAACATAATTAAAGGATAATATGGAATCCATGAAAACCTTCTTGAACTTGAATGCTCGAGACCTTAGGAAAGGTCTTGGTGCTTGGCCTCCATTCGTCTTCAACGAATCATTCGCTTTGATCCTCCCTTGATTTGCATCATTCTCCCCCACTTGAATTCGACTTGTCCTCAAGGCGACGTTGGTAAATAACAAAAGGACATGATATGAATTCTCCAATTTAAAAAGAAGATCTTCATTGAATTGCATAGACACCAATTCAAGCACGCTCGGGCATACCATAGTTGTGTCGTTTGTTGATATCTCTTCTTCGTCCTCAACCATGGCCACAAGTGGGGTTGCCTTTGGTTCCTCCTTAGGTTTCACATTGACCCATGTTGGGGCTGATCTAGGTGGTGCAAGGATCGGTGTTGATGATGACAGCGTTGGCCAAGCAATAGAATCTTCAATAGGATCCAAAGAAAGCAAATTTGGCCGTGCATCTTCTTTTTTGTAGTCCTCAAATTCACAAGTTTCCTCATCCATATGGCTGGAATATGCGAAAAGATTGTTGAAAATTGAAGAGCACTCGTCATTATCTTCGATTGGGCACTCATCAAAGAAAATTTCGGGGTCGATGCTTTCCGAAATCTCCAAGTGAAGTTGAAGGCGCTGATAAAAATCCGCACTAACATACATTGAAGATCAATATGAAAAATCAAAGAATGAAACTTGTCTCAACCTGGATAACTGATACCAATTGATACGGAATTATCTCCTCGATTGCTCGATGATGACAATTCGGTCTTGTTTTGGCCCGATCTTGACAAGTAATTCTTTTTCCAACCTGATTTGCCCTGAAAGTTAGAAACTTGCGGAACAAGTAATCAAATAAAAGACGAAACTGATTTGATAGATTGAAACAATCAACTTTGATAGTTCAATTGTATTGGCTCTAACGCTAAATCCAATTGATTAACTAGATTTGATCTTTAACAATCAAACTAGAACAATCTCAATTGACTAAATCAATAAACCAAATTGAACATACGAAAGAGAGAGAATTCGAATGGAGTTTGATGATCGATCTTCGTAGGTTTGAATGCTAGAACACAAGTTGTTTTAATGGCCCAAGAGCAAGATTAAACCAAATGGGTTTAATCTTACTGAGCTGCTTTTTATTGAATGAAGATGCAAACTATAAATAAGAAATACAAAACAAAGTTCCTTGGAGAGCAAGGCATGGCATGGCCGGCCCTAGTAGGGACAATTCGGTCCAATGACTTGCTTCCCAACATAACATAAAATAATTAAAAAGCATCTATCTAAGTCTCCTTATCATAAATAAATCAAATAAATAATTATTTGACTTATTTATAAGAAAACTAAAAAGCTAATGCTAAAACTCAAAATGATATAAATAATAATAAAGCAAGATATATTTCAGCCCTAACAAACTTCCTATGGCCGAAATTATCATAAAGATAGAGATAGAATCAAAATAAAAGATAAGATTCCCGTAAGACTTGAACAACTCTCAGTAAATCGCATTTTTGACCTTTGTACTATTGGATTCTGGATTCGACGTAAACTACAAAGTTGTAGAACTTTTAATTATCTTTCCAACGAGTACTTAACGGACTTGAGATGAATTTTCTAGCCCAAGTTATGACCCGTTTACTGAGCACTGTTTTTAATTTGACGGGCTTCTTAACTTCCGAACTTTTGTGACTTCATCCATTTCCTCGGTGGTCGAGGACGCCATTGATGAACATAATTAAAGGATAATATGGAATCCATGAAAACCTTCTTGAACTTGAATGCTCGGGACCTTAGGAAAGGTCTTGGTGTTTGGCCTCCATTCGTCTTCAACGAATCATTCGCTTTGATCCTCCCTTGATTTGCATCATTCTCCCCCACTTGAATTCGACTTGTCCTCAAGGCGACGTTGGTAAATAACAAAAGGACATGATATGAATTCTCCAATTTAAAAAGAAGATCTTCATTGAATTGCATAGACACCAATTCAAGCACGCTCGGGCATACCATAGTTGTGTCGTTTGTTGATATCTCTTCTTCGTCCTCAACCATGGCCACAAGTGGGGTTGCCTTTGGTTCCTCCTTAGGTTTCACATTGACCCATGTTGGGGCTGATCTAGGTGGTGCAAGGATCGGTGTTGATGATGACAACGTTGGCCAAGCAATAGAATCTTCAATAGGATCCAAAGAAAGCAAATTTGGCCGTGCATCTTCTTTTTTGTAGTCCTCAAATTCACAAGTTTCCTCATCCATATGGCTGGAATATGCGAAAAGATTGTTGAAAATTGAAGAGCACTCGTCATTATCTTCGATTGGGCACTCATCAAAGAAAATTTCGGGGTCGATGCTTTCCGAAATCTCCAAGTGAAGTTGAAGGCGCTGATAAAAATCCGCACTAACATACATTGAAGATCAATATGAAAAATCAAAGAATGAAACTTGTCTCAACCTGGATAACTGATACCAATTGATACGGAATTATCTCCTCGATTGCTCGATGATGACAATTCGGTCTTGTTTTGGCCCGATCTTGACAAGTAATTCTTTTTCCAACCTGATTTGCCCTGAAAGTTAGAAACTTGCGGAACAAGTAATCAAATAAAAGACGAAACTGATTTGATAAATTGAAACAATCAACTTTGATAGTTCAATTGGATTGGCTCTAACGCTAAATCCAATTGATTAACTAGATTTGATCTTTAACAATCAAACTAGAACAATCTCAATTGACTAAATCAATAAACCAAATTGAACACACGAAAGAGAGGGAATTCGAATGGAGTATGATGATCGATCTTCGTAGGTTTGAATGCTAGAACACAAGTTGTTTTAATGGCCCAAGGGCAAGATTAAACCAAATGGGTTTAATCTTACTGAGCTGCTTTTTATTGAATGAAGATGCAAACTATAAATAAGAAATACAAAACAAAGTTCCTTGGAGAGCAAGGCATGGCATGGCCGGCCCTAGTAGGGACAATTCGGTCCAATGACTTGCTTCCCAACATAACATAAAATAATTAAAAAGCATCTATCTAAGTCTCCTTATCATAAATAAATCAAATAAATAATTATTTGACTTATGTATAAGAAAACTAAAAAGCTAATCCTAAAACTCAAAATGATATAAATAATAATAAAGCAAGATATATTTCAGCCCTAACAAACTTCCTATGGCCGAAATTATCATAAAGATAGAGATAGAATCAAAATAAAAGATAAGATTCCCGTAAGACTTGAACAACTCTCAGTAAATCGCATTTTTGACCTTTGTACTATTGGATTCTGGATTCGACGTAAACTACAAAGTTGTAGAACTTTTAATTATCTTTCCAACGAGTACTTAACGGACTTGAGATGAATTTTCTAGCCCAAGTTATGACCCGTTTACTGAGCACTGTTTTTAATTTGACGGGCTTCTTATCTTCCGAACTTTTGTGACTTCATCCTCTTCCTCGGTGGTCGAGGACGCCATTGATGAACATAATTAAAGGATAATATGGAATCCATGAAAACCTTCTTGAACTTGAATGCTCGAGACCTTAGGAAAGGTCTTGGTGCTTGGCCTCCATTCGTCTTCAACGAATCATTCGCTTTGATCCTCCCTTGATTTGCATCATTCTCCCCCACTTGAATTCGACTTGTCCTCAAGGCGACGTTGGTAAATAACAAAAGGACATGATATGAATTCTCCAATTTAAAAAGAAGATCTTCATTGAATTGCATAGACACCAATTCAAGCACGCTCGGGCATACCATAGTTGTGTCGTTTGTTGATATCTCTTCTTCGTCCTCAACCATGGCCACAAGTGGGGTTGCCTTTGGTTCCTCCTTAGGTTTCACATTGACCCATGTTGGGGCTGATCTAGGTGGTGCAAGGATCGGTGTTGATGATGACAGCGTTGGCCAAGCAATAGAATCTTCAATAGGATCCAAAGAAAGCAAATTTGGCCGTGCATCTTCTTTTTTGTAGTCCTCAAATTCACAAGTTTCCTCATCCATATGGCTGGAATATGCGAAAAGATTGTTGAAAATTGAAGAGCACTCGTCATTATCTTCGATTGGGCACTCATCAAAGAAAATTTCGGGGTCGATGCTTTCCGAAATCTCCAAGTGAAGTTGAAGGCGCTGATAAAAATCCGCACTAACATACATTGAAGATCAATATGAAAAATCAAAGAATGAAACTTGTCTCAACCTGGATAACTGATACCAATTGATACGGAATTATCTCCTCGATTGCTCGATGATGACAATTCGGTCTTGTTTTGGCCCGATCTTGACAAGTAATTCTTTTTCCAACCTGATTTGCCCTGAAAGTTAGAAACTTGCGGAACAAGTAATCAAATAAAAGACGAAACTGATTTGATAGATTGAAACAATCAACTTTGATAGTTCAATTGTATTGGCTCTAACGCTAAATCCAATTGATTAACTAGATTTGATCTTTAACAATCAAACTAGAACAATCTCAATTGACTAAATCAATAAACCAAATTGAACATACGAAAGAGAGAGAATTCGAATGGAGTTTGATGATCGATCTTCGTAGGTTTGAATGCTAGAACACAAGTTGTTTTAATGGCCCAAGAGCAAGATTAAACCAAATGGGTTTAATCTTACTGAGCTGCTTTTTATTGAATGAAGATGCAAACTATAAATAAGAAATACAAAACAAAGTTCCTTGGAGAGCAAGGCATGGCATGGCCGGCCCTAGTAGGGACAATTCGGTCCAATGACTTGCTTCCCAACATAACATAAAATAATTAAAAAGCATCTATCTAAGTCTCCTTATCATAAATAAATCAAATAAATAATTATTTGACTTATTTATAAGAAAACTAAAAAGCTAATGCTAAAACTCAAAATGATATAAATAATAATAAAGCAAGATATATTTCAGCCCTAACAAACTTCCTATGGCCGAAATTATCATAAAGATAGAGATAGAATCAAAATAAAAGATAAGATTCCCGTAAGACTTGAACAACTCTCAGTAAATCGCATTTTTGACCTTTGTACTATTGGATTCTGGATTCGACGTAAACTACAAAGTTGTAGAACTTTTAATTATCTTTCCAACGAGTACTTAACGGACTTGAGATGAATTTTCTAGCCCAAGTTATGACCCGTTTACTGAGCACTGTTTTTAATTTGACGGGCTTCTTAACTTCCGAACTTTTGTGACTTCATCCATTTCCTCGGTGGTCGAGGACGCCATTGATGAACATAATTAAAGGATAATATGGAATCCATGAAAACCTTCTTGAACTTGAATGCTCGGGACCTTAGGAAAGGTCTTGGTGTTTGGCCTCCATTCGTCTTCAACGAATCATTCGCTTTGATCCTCCCTTGATTTGCATCATTCTCCCCCACTTGAATTCGACTTGTCCTCAAGGCGACGTTGGTAAATAACAAAAGGACATGATATGAATTCTCCAATTTAAAAAGAAGATCTTCATTGAATTGCATAGACACCAATTCAAGCACGCTCGGGCATACCATAGTTGTGTCGTTTGTTGATATCTCTTCTTCGTCCTCAACCATGGCCACAAGTGGGGTTGCCTTTGGTTCCTCCTTAGGTTTCACATTGACCCATGTTGGGGCTGATCTAGGTGGTGCAAGGATCGGTGTTGATGATGACAACGTTGGCCAAGCAATAGAATCTTCAATAGGATCCAAAGAAAGCAAATTTGGCCGTGCATCTTCTTTTTTGTAGTCCTCAAATTCACAAGTTTCCTCATCCATATGGCTGGAATATGCGAAAAGATTGTTGAAAATTGAAGAGCACTCGTCATTATCTTCGATTGGGCACTCATCAAAGAAAATTTCGGGGTCGATGCTTTCCGAAATCTCCAAGTGAAGTTGAAGGCGCTGATAAAAATCCGCACTAACATACATTGAAGATCAATATGAAAAATCAAAGAATGAAACTTGTCTCAACCTGGATAACTGATACCAATTGATACGGAATTATCTCCTCGATTGCTCGATGATGACAATTCGGTCTTGTTTTGGCCCGATCTTGACAAGTAATTCTTTTTCCAACCTGATTTGCCCTGAAAGTTAGAAACTTGCGGAACAAGTAATCAAATAAAAGACGAAACTGATTTGATAAATTGAAACAATCAACTTTGATAGTTCAATTGGATTGGCTCTAACGCTAAATCCAATTGATTAACTAGATTTGATCTTTAACAATCAAACTAGAACAATCTCAATTGACTAAATCAATAAACCAAATTGAACACACGAAAGAGAGGGAATTCGAATGGAGTATGATGATCGATCTTCGTAGGTTTGAATGCTAGAACACAAGTTGTTTTAATGGCCCAAGGGCAAGATTAAACCAAATGGGTTTAATCTTACTGAGCTGCTTTTTATTGAATGAAGATGCAAACTATAAATAAGAAATACAAAACAAAGTTCCTTGGAGAGCAAGGCATGGCATGGCCGGCCCTAGTAGGGACAATTCGGTCCAATGACTTGCTTCCCAACATAACATAAAATAATTAAAAAGCATCTATCTAAGTCTCCTTATCATAAATAAATCAAATAAATAATTATTTGACTTATGTATAAGAAAACTAAAAAGCTAATCCTAAAACTCAAAATGATATAAATAATAATAAAGCAAGATATATTTCAGCCCTAACAAACTTCCTATGGCCGAAATTATCATAAAGATAGAGATAGAATCAAAATAAAAGATAAGATTCCCGTAAGACTTGAACAACTCTCAGTAAATCGCATTTTTGACCTTTGTACTATTGGATTCTGGATTCGACGTAAACTACAAAGTTGTAGAACTTTTAATTATCTTTCCAACGAGTACTTAACGGACTTGAGATGAATTTTCTAGCCCAAGTTATGACCCGTTTACTGAGCACTGTTTTTAATTTGACGGGCTTCTTAACTTCCGAACTTTTGTGACTTCATCCTCTTCCTCGGTGGTCGAGGACGCCATTGATGAACATAATTAAAGGATAATATGGAATCCATGAAAACCTTCTTGAACTTGAATGCTCGAGACCTTAGGAAAGGTCTTGGTGCTTGGCCTCCATTCGTCTTCAACGAATCATTCGCTTTGATCCTCCCTTGATTTGCATCATTCTCCCCCACTTGAATTCGACTTGTCCTCAAGGCGACGTTGGTAAATAACAAAAGGACATGATATGAATTCTCCAATTTAAAAAGAAGATCTTCATTGAATTGCATAGACACCAATTCAAGCACGCTCGGGCATACCATAGTTGTGTCGTTTGTTGATATCTCTTCTTCGTCCTCAACCATGGCCACAAGTGGGGTTGCCTTTGGTTCCTCCTTAGGTTTCACATTGACCCATGTTGGGGCTGATCTAGGTGGTGCAAGGATCGGTGTTGATGATGACAACGTTGGCCAAGCAATAGAATCTTCAATAGGATCCAAAGAAAGCAAATTTGGCCGTGCATCTTCTTTTTTGTAGTCCTCAAATTCACAAGTTTCCTCATCCATATGGCTGGAATATGCGAAAAGATTGTTGAAAATTGAAGAGCACTCGTCATTATCTTCGATTGGGCACTCATCAAAGAAAATTTCGGGGTCGATGCTTTCCGAAATCTCCAAGTGAAGTTGAAGGCGCTGATAAAAATCCGCACTAACATACATTGAAGATCAATATGAAAAATCAAAGAATGAAACTTGTCTCAACCTGGATAACTGATACCAATTGATACGGAATTATCTCCTCGATTGCTCGATGATGACAATTCGGTCTTGTTTTGGCCCGATCTTGACAAGTAATTCTTTTTCCAACCTGATTTGCCCTGAAAGTTAGAAACTTGCGGAACAAGTAATCAAATAAAAGACGAAACTGATTTGATAAATTGAAACAATCAACTTTGATAGTTCAATTGGATTGGCTCTAACGCTAAATCCAATTGATTAACTAGATTTGATCTTTAACAATCAAACTAGAACAATCTCAATTGACTAAATCAATAAACCAAATTGAACACACGAAAGAGAGGGAATTCGAATGGAGTATGATGATCGATCTTCGTAGGTTTGAATGCTAGAACACAAGTTGTTTTAATGGCCCAAGGGCAAGATTAAACCAAATGGGTTTAATCTTACTGAGCTGCTTTTTATTGAATGAAGATGCAAACTATAAATAAGAAATACAAAACAAAGTTCCTTGGAGAGCAAGGCATGGCATGGCCGGCCCTAGTAGGGACAATTCGGTCCAATGACTTGCTTCCCAACATAACATAAAATAATTAAAAAGCATCTATCTAAGTCTCCTTATCATAAATAAATCAAATAAATAATTATTTGACTTATGTATAAGAAAACTAAAAAGCTAATCCTAAAACTCAAAATGATATAAATAATAATAAAGCAAGATATATTTCAGCCCTAACAAACTTCCTATGGCCGAAATTATCATAAAGATAGAGATAGAATCAAAATAAAAGATAAGATTCCCGTAAGACTTGAACAACTCTCAGTAAATCGCATTTTTGACCTTTGTACTATTGGATTCTGGATTCGACGTAAACTACAAAGTTGTAGAACTTTTAATTATCTTTCCAACGAGTACTTAACGGACTTGAGATGAATTTTCTAGCCCAAGTTATGACCCGTTTACTGAGCACTGTTTTTAATTTGACGGGCTTCTTAACTTCCGAACTTTTGTGACTTCATCCTCTTCCTCGGTGGTCGAGGACGCCATTGATGAACATAATTAAAGGATAATATGGAATCCATGAAAACCTTCTTGAACTTGAATGCTCGAGACCTTAGGAAAGGTCTTGGTGCTTGGCCTCCATTCGTCTTCAACGAATCATTCGCTTTGATCCTCCCTTGATTTGCATCATTCTCCCCCACTTGAATTCGACTTGTCCTCAAGGCGACGTTGGTAAATAACAAAAGGACATGATATGAATTCTCCAATTTAAAAAGAAGATCTTCATTGAATTGCATAGACACCAATTCAAGCACGCTCGGGCATACCATAGTTGTGTCGTTTGTTGATATCTCTTCTTCGTCCTCAACCATGGCCACAAGTGGGGTTGCCTTTGGTTCCTCCTTAGGTTTCACATTGACCCATGTTGGGGCTGATCTAGGTGGTGCAAGGATCGGTGTTGATGATGACAACGTTGGCCAAGCAATAGAATCTTCAATAGGATCCAAAGAAAGCAAATTTGGCCGTGCATCTTCTTTTTTGTAGTCCTCAAATTCACAAGTTTCCTCATCCATATGGCTGGAATATGCGAAAAGATTGTTGAAAATTGAAGAGCACTCGTCATTATCTTCGATTGGGCACTCATCAAAGAAAATTTCGGGGTCGATGCTTTCCGAAATCTCCAAGTGAAGTTGAAGGCGCTGATAAAAATCCGCACTAACATACATTGAAGATCAATATGAAAAATCAAAGAATGAAACTTGTCTCAACCTGGATAACTGATACCAATTGATACGGAATTATCTCCTCGATTGCTCGATGATGACAATTCGGTCTTGTTTTGGCCCGATCTTGACAAGTAATTCTTTTTCCAACCTGATTTGCCCTGAAAGTTAGAAACTTGCGGAACAAGTAATCAAATAAAAGACGAAACTGATTTGATAGATTGAAACAATCAACTTTGATAGTTCAATTGTATTGGCTCTAACGCTAAATCCAATTGATTAACTAGATTTGATCTTTAACAATCAAACTAGAACAATCTCAATTGACTAAATCAATAAACCAAATTGAACATACGAAAGAGAGAGAATTCGAATGGAGTTTGATGATCGATCTTCGTAGGTTTGAATGCTAGAACACAAGTTGTTTTAATGGCCCAAGAGCAAGATTAAACCAAATGGGTTTAATCTTACTGAGCTGCTTTTTATTGAATGAAGATGCAAACTATAAATAAGAAATACAAAACAAAGTTCCTTGGAGAGCAAGGCATGGCATGGCCGGCCCTAGTAGGGACAATTCGGTCCAATGACTTGCTTCCCAACATAACATAAAATAATTAAAAAGCATCTATCTAAGTCTCCTTATCATAAATAAATCAAATAAATAATTATTTGACTTATTTATAAGAAAACTAAAAAGCTAATCCTAAAACTCAAAATGATATAAATAATAATAAAGCAAGATATATTTCAGCCCTAACAAACTTCCTATGGCCGAAATTATCATAAAGATAGAGATAGAATCAAAATAAAAGATAAGATTCCCGTAAGACTTGAACAACTCTCAGTAAATTGCATTTTTGACCTTTTTACTCTTGGATTCTGGATTCGACATAAACTATAAAGTTGTAGAACTTTTAATTATATTTCCAACGAGTACTTAACGGACTTGAGATGAATTTTCTAGCCCAAGTTATGACCAGTTTACTGAGCACTGTTTTTAATTTGACGGGCTTCTTAACTTCCGAACTTTTGTGACTTCATCCTCTTCCTCGGTGGTCGAGGACGCCATTGATGAACATAATTAAAGGATAATATGGAATCCATGAAAACCTTCTTGAACTTGAATGTTCGGGACCTTAGTAAAGGTCTTGGTGTTTGGCCTCCATTCGTATTCAACGAATCATTCGCTTTGATCCTCCCTTGATTTGCATCATTCGAATCAGATTAACTAGTTTGATCTTTAACAATCACAACTAGAACAAACCAATTGATTATCCTATAAATCAGATTTCGAACAAAGAGAATGAAAAGATCTCGAGATGATGATGATGACGATCGAAGCAATTGCAAGCACACATAAAGTCGTTATTTTTGGCCCAAGAGATAGATTAAACCAATTTGGGTTTAATCTCTCTCAAGCTGATTTTTATTAATGAAATTGCAAAGTATAAATAAGAAATACAAAACAAAGTTCCTTGGAGAGCAAGGCATGTGTTAGAAAAGTTGGAGGCTTTGATTTTGATGGTTCCAAATGTCTGTGACGTGAACGACCTCGAGTCCTTGAAAGGAGTCGCCAACGTTAGTCAGGTCGTCAACGTCTGTTGAAGGCAGATCTCGGAGATCTTGAAGACGCGTGAGATCTTGGTTGTTTGGATAGAATAAACTTGTTTTAGGAAAGATCTTATGCAGATTATATTGTAAGCCGTGTATGCCTTTATCCTAAGACAATATTAATTGTAATCCTTTTATATGCTTAGGATGATTTTGTAAAGATTATAGAAATAATATCTTTCCATAATCGAATTGGAAGATATTATTCTCTTTTATCTGACCTAGTTTGTGTCTATTTAATCTAAGGCTTTAGGTTAGATAGAGCACAAACTCATACTCCATTTTGTGCTAAAAAAGAAACGAGAGTTCGAGAGGAAGACGTAGGCTTTTGTTAGATTGAGTGCGGGTTGTAGTTACTTAGTTCACAACGAGTTCTAGAGTGCTTGGGAAGTAGGTCTAGATCCAGGGTGTTTATGTAACTAGTCCAAAAGATCAATAAAGCAAGCTACGACTTTTAATCCTTCCAAGCGAGAACTTGGAAGGGAGTGGTTTTCACACTTGGTTGAGTGAGTTAATCAAACAAGTGTTTCCACTATAAAAACTTTGTGTTCAAGTAAGTTTTTCTTGTAATTCATTTCCGCTGCATTTACTTAAAGGTTGACGACTTAGTTGAGGTCGACAACCTAGACGTACTAACGATCCTACAATTGGTATCAGAGCCTTGGCTCTAGATTTGTTTTAGTACATCTTTTTACAGGAAAAATGACTTCAACGAACACTGCAATCAATGACTCATTCTGGAAGCCACCAGTGCTCAAGGCTGGTGAATACGATTGGTGGGTCGAACAAATGGAGACTCACATCTGCTCGCTTGATGGACAACTCTGGAAAGTCATAGAGATGGGTCCTGAGACTTTTCTCACTGCTGATGGAAAGGGAGAAAAGAAGAAGGAAGACTATAATGATGCTGACTACAAAAAGTTGGAGAAGAATGCTCGTGCTAAGAAGGTTCTACACCATGCTCTAACTCCTGGAGACTTGAAGAAGGTTGTCCAGTACAAGACGGCTAAGCAGATCTGGGATGCTCTCAAAAGGCTTCACCAAGGTAATGATGATGTGAAGAAGGATCGCATCATTGCTTTGGAGAGAGAGTATGAAGGACTAAGTCAAGAAAAGAATGAATCCTTGGGTGACTATCACTCAATATTTCAAGCTGTAGTTAGCCAACTTGAGTCTCTTGGTGAGAAACTTCCTCAGTGGAAGCAGGTCAACAAGTTGATCCAAGGCCTCAATGTAAAATGGAATGAAGCAGCTGCTGCGATGTTAACCAATAGTGAGACTAAAACACTCACCTTGGAAGATGTCATAGGAAAGTTGACTATGTATGGAGGAATTAAGCAAAGGCGAGATGATCGTCTTGAAACTGTCAAGGTCAAGAACATTGCCTTGAAAGTTGAAAGGGCCTTCGATCTTGCTCAAGGTGATGATGATCAAGTTGACGGTGATGAAGAAGTTGCATTCATCTCGAGAGCCATGAAAAGGCTTTGGAATCGCAATAGTAAGACTCAAGTTAAAGGAACTGAACCTGTCAAAGACATGAAGGACGTGATATGTTATCATTGTTCGAGAAAAGGACACTTTGCAAGAAACTGTGTCAGAAGAAAGTCAGAGGGTGACAAGAATGCTTTGCTAGCTACTTGGGACGACTCTGATGTTGAAGAAGAAGCAAGTCAACAAGAAGACATGTGTCTCATGGCTATAGATGCTCCAACAGAGGTATATAACTCTGAACTTTTGTCTATGTTATCCAATAAATCTAAAGAACAGTTGCATGCTATCATTGAGAAGTTGGGAACTCAGGTTACCCAACTCAGTGAGAAACTTGAAAAAAAAGAAGACAATATCTCTAATTTAATAGATGATAATCATGGTTGGTCTCTCAAATGTGCTAAGTTAGAGAAAACGTCTTTAATTTCTGAGTCTATTGCTTGCAAATCCTGTGATAATCTTAAGTCTGAAGTGAATGACCTAGAAAAGAAAGTCACAAACCTTGAAGGAGAAAATCTTATGCTTAAACTTGGTAATGCTAAGTTAGTCAATGACCTTGAAAAAGAAAAGAATATTAATGAGTCTAATAAAAAGAAATGGATAGAGGAGTTTGCAGCCAAGAAAACTGCTGAAGAGTATGCAAAAACTTTTGTAACTTCGAGACCTGGACTTGGATATTCCTATGTGCCTAAAGACTTGAAAACCTTTTGTCCACCTGAGCCTAAAGGTAAAACACCTATGTGCGACAACAAAGCAAGTTGTTCCACATCAGATGTGGGGAACCCAGGAAAAGGTAGACGACCTTGGTTTTCAGGCCAGAAAGCACACAAAATCTGGATGAAACAAGTCGAGAACTTGAAACCATCAAAAATTGATTTTCATGCTCGTATTAATAACAAACCGATCTATCCTGGGTATAGAAAATATGTTGGTCTTAATTCTCATAAAACTTGCTGGTATTGTGGAAAAGAAGGTCATCTTCAACATGAATGCAAGAAAAAGATGAAGGATAGCATATCTAATGGATTTTGGGAAGCTCATGAACGTGAGCCAACCATAGATCCTGAGAGAGTTTATATTGAAAGATGTGCTTCAAATCATTACGTTGCCCAACCCAAAAGAGTTGTCAAACAACTCTGGGTTCGTAAAAACTGACTTTTACATTGCAGAATGAAGTGAGAGAAAGCGGTCCCTGGTTCTTTGACAGTGCATGTTCAACTCATATGACGAGAAGCTTTGAGTCATTTATCTCACTCCATCAACAAGAAGGTAGCAGCATCACCTTCGGTAACAACAGTAAGGGTCAAGTTTTGGGTATTGGAAAGGTAAGAATCTCCAAAAATTTCTGTGTGAACAAAGTAAGCTATGTCAAGGGTCTTAGATACAATCTATTGAGTGTTTCCCAACTTTGCACTAACAATATCTATCAAGTTGTCTTTGATTCTCTTGGATGTCAAGTGATTGATGTTAGCTCAGGAAAGACTCTTCTGAAGGGAATCTGTGAAAACAACCTTTATAAAGTTGTTCCCTGGCTCTTACCTGAAGAAAAGTTGTGTTTTCAAGTAGTTGAAGACGTTGCCAACCTCTGGCACAATAGGTTTGGCCATGCTAGTCTACAACTTATTCGCAAACTTCACAATCAGGAACTGGTACGTGGATTACCTAAGATTGATCAAATCAAACATGAAATGTGTGAAGCTTGTGTGAAAGGAAAACAGGTCAGATCTTCTTTTCAATCAAAAAGGGAGGTAAGTACTTCTAATCCTCTAGAGTTAATTCATATGGATCTGTGTGGGCCAATGCGTGTGAGAAGTCGAGGAGGTAATAGATATGTTTATGTCATTGTTGATGACTTTTCATGATATACATGGGTATTCTTCTTGTTTTCTAAAGACCAGGTATTTGAAGAATTTAGCACATGGATCAAGCTTACAGAGAAGGTGCTTGACGTACCTTTGATATCTATTCGATCTGATCATGGCACTGAATTTGAGAATGCTCAGTTTTTGGAATTCTGCAAAGAAAACAGAGTGAATCATAACTTCTCAGCCCCAAGAACCCCTCAACAGAACGGAGTTGTTGAGAGAAAGAATCGGACGTTGGAAGACATGTCGAGAAGGCTGCTGATTTCAAGTGGACTTCCAAGGAATTTCAGGGGAGAAGCTATCAATGTCGCATGCTATGCATTAAACAGAGCTATGGTGCGACCTCTTCTTGGGAAAACACCATATGAGCTTCTGAGAGGAAGAAAACCCAACGTTGCCCACCTGCGTACGTTCGGATGTAAGTGTTTTGTACATAACAATGGCAAAGATAGTCTTGGCAAGATGGATGCTAGGAGTGATGAAGGAACCTTCGTAGGCATTCTCAGCATAGCAAAGCCTACAAAGTGTTTAACAAGAGAACTAAGAAAGTTGAAGAGAGTGTTCATGTTGTATTTGATGAGAATACCATGGGAGGCAGCTCTATTGTTGATGAAGAGGAAGGAGACCTAGGTTTTCATCTGTGTGAAGAATCAGAAGTTAGCTTTGTGAAAAATGATCAAGTTCAATAGGTCGTTAATCCGACTCAGGTGGATGACGTAGATGATCCTAACATGCCTACTCTGGAAGATAATGCAAATATTGAAGAATCTGGTGATCATGAGTCTGATCTAAACGAAGAAGTTGCAGAGACTGAAAATCATAACACTGATCAAGATCACAACAATGGGGTAGTTGACCTCACTCAGCTTCAGTTAAACTATCAGCAAAAAGATGCTCATCCAGTGACTAACATCATCTCAGATTACTCCAAAGGTGTTCAGACACGTTCTTCACTTCAGAACTTCTGTGCTTTCAATGCTTTTCTTTCTGTTCTAGAACCCAAAAATGTGGATCAAGCTCTAAAAGATCCAGATTAGGTGTGTGCTATGCAAGAAGAACTTCATCAATTTGAGAGAAACAAGGTTTGGCATCTAGTTCCACGACCCAAAGATAGAACTGTGATTGGAACACGTTGGGTTTTCAGAAATAAGCTTGATGATTCTAGAAACGTTGTGAGAAATAAAGCAAGACTTGTGGTTAAGGGATATAACCAACAAGAAGGGATAGATTATGATGAGACTTTTGCTCCTGTAGCACGTCTTGAGGCAATTCGTCTCTTGATAACTTATTCAGCTCATCATGGCTTCAAGCTTCAACAAATGGATGTTAAAACAGCTTTTCTGAATGGATTTCTTAAGGAAGAAGTATTCGTAGAGCAAACCCCTGTATTTGAAGACGTCACTCACCCAGATCATGTTTTTAAACTCGATAAAGCTCTTTATGGTTTGAAGCAAGCACCTCGAGCTTGGTACGACAGGCTTTCTCAGTTCTTGCTCCAACATGGATATGTTCGAGGACAGGTGGATAAGACACTTTTTCTTCTCAAAGAAGGAAAGCACACTCTGGTTGTACAGGTCTACGTGGACGACATCATCTTTGGCTCTACTGATGAAAAAATTGTGAAGAGGTTCGCCAACCTCATGGCCAGTGAATTTGAGATGAGTATGGTTGGTGAACTTAAGTTTTTCCTAGGACTTCAGGTCACTCAAGATATGGAAGGAACAAGAGTGCATCAACAGAAGTATCTCAGGGAGTGTGTCAAGAAGTTCGGATTGGATAACTCAAAATCCTTTGACACACCTATCTCTCCCATCACCTCTCTAGGAAAAGATGAAAATCAGAAGAAGGTTGATCAGACTCTGTATCGAGGTATCATAGGTTCCCTACTCTACCTCACAACAAGCAGACCAGACATCATGTTCAGTGTATGCTTATATGCCAGATTTCAGTCTGATCCAAGAGAATCGCATCTCAAAGGTGTCAAGAGGATTCTAAGATATCTCAAAGGGTCCGATGATCTATGCCTATGGTACCCAACCTCATGTGATTTTGGTCTAGTCGGGTACACGGATGCTGATTTTGCTGGGAACAAAATTGATCGTAAGAGCACTTCAGGGATGGCTCAATTTCTTGGACCATGTCTTGTGTCATGGGGGTCCAAGAAACAAAATTCAGTTGCACTCTCTACTGCAGAAGCTGAGTACATTGTCGTTGCTGCGTGCTGCACCCAACTTCTTTGGCTCAAGCAACAACTTCATGACTTTGGCTTAGAGTATGATAGCATACCTATACTCTGTGACAACACAAGCGCCATCAACATCTCAAAGAACCCTGTACAACATTCACGAACCAAGCACATAGAGATTCGACATCACTTTCTTCATGACTGTGTCGAGAAAGGGTTGGTGACCATGGATTTCTGCCGAACAGGTGAACAACGTGCTGACATATTCACTAAAGCTCTCAATCGTGAACCCTTTGTACAGTTCCGCATGGAGCTAGGTATGATTTCCCTAAACTAATCTATTTCCCATCTATTATCCCTTAATGATTGACTAGATTAGATGATCTATTTATGATTCAAAAGTTTTATGATCTTGAGGTGTTAAATTTGAATGTTTCCATGTTACAAACTCATGAACCATGCACATCATTATGTCTTCATTCTTTGCTTCTTGAGTTATGCATCAATTACATGTTGAATCCTTTCTTTAAGCCCAAAAGAGTCCAAACCCGATGTACCTAACCCTCATTACAAGCTCAAGTGATGGTTGACTCTACAGCCTGCCCTAGCCTATCATGTTAGAGAGTCTCTATGAGCCTAGTTCTGAATACTCTGGTATAAACGGAGACTTATCTACTTGATTGACAAATCCACATAAATTATTTTCCCTGGTTCTCTTTGGCACCCCTGTGCAAAACCCCAAAGAACCAGGCGTATTTTCTTTTCAATGGATGTTGGCGACTCAAGTGAGGTTAGTGACTATGCACTGCATGAACAATGTCAGTTGTCTGGAATTTTTGCTTGTTAAGTGGTTGACGTAAACCAGGTTAAGAACGTCAGTTTCAGAGTAAGACAAGAATCACCTTTTCCCAACGGTATCTTTTTGAATATTTGAAGATCTTTTGCAAAAGGAAATTTGCCCTTTCAGTTGCATTGAATAAAGATCTTGGGAAGATCTAGTTTCCATCACATCAACTCTGACCAAGCTTAAATACGGAGGCTCTATCTCTAAAAAGGTACGCTCTCTCTCTTGCAATTATTCTCGATCTCTTGCTTTCTCATCTCTCTGAACCTCTCCTCCGAAACAAAAAAGCTTCAATCTTTGTCAATGGCGTCCCACCAGAACCCTAACCCTAATCCCTCATCCCCCATTCGTGGCACTGAATCCCCACGAACTCTAGCCCTAAAACTCGGGAAATTTGTTGATCCTCAAACCATGGCTCTGCTCTTAGCAGCCATCCAAACCGCCAACAAACCAGCCACACCATTAATGCTTGAAGGTCCCGAATCCTCACAAAACCAAGAACTGGGCTTATCCTCTTCAAATCAAACTGAACCGCTCCCAATTTCTCAAGAAATCCCTCCTACTCAAACCTTACTAGAAATCCAAGCCCCATCACAAATCTCTATACCCAATTCTCCAAAACCCACAGAGAAAGAGCAAGATGAGATTGAGAATTTGCATCGAGTCGAAAGTCCCAAATCTCAAGACATGCAAGAGAAATTTGACTCTGTTCAAGAAGTTGTGAAGTCAATTGAGGCTATGGAGTCTGGAGATAAAATTTCTGAACCTGTTGTCACGGAGAAGACGACTACTGTGCCTTTGGCAGGAACTGATACTCAGGTCAATGACCCAGAACAGGTCGTTGACCCAAGCAAGGTGAATGACTCCACTGAAAAACCAGATTCACCGCTTCAACCTCTCAACATCGAAGGACACGATGACTCTGAACAAGGTACTCCTAGTGATCCCAAGCTTTCTCTATTCAAGTCTGTGGAATCTTCTTCTAAGGCAAAATCGAAAGAAGAAATTGCTAGACAATTGTTTGAGTCCGAAAAATCTGATGAGGATGATGTGGTGATAACTAAAGAATCTAGAAAACCTAAGACTAGGGAATCTAGTGCCAAGATTACTAGAAAGAGAGGAAGGGAAGTATCTCCAATGCCAGTTGGTTCTGAAGGTGGAGATTCTGTGGTCTCTAAGAAAACTGTTAGGTCGAAAAAGAGTAAAAAGATGGCCACTAGGTCAAGTGGACGACTTGCTGCGAGTGGCAAACCTAAAAAGGGCAGTAAAGATGTCAAAAGCGAAGGAAGTAACATGGCTGGTCGTGATTTTGTCAAGGAACTCATCATGGAAGATGAGTTCATCAATTCCACTGGTTTACAAGGCCTTACTGAGTTGTTGTCTCATCAAGAGTGGACTCATCTATTTCATGAGGAAGAAAGTTTTAATCCGGAGTTGGTGAAAGAGTTCTACAGGTCGTTGACTGTAGAGGACAAGGAAAAGAGGACCATGGGCCATTATGAGTTACATGGTGAGAAATTCACCTTGTCAAGCATGGAGTTAGCCACTCTTCTGAAAGTGCCGCACAAAGGTTTTGCTGAATATCATAGAGGTGCATGGCCTGAAGAAACTGATTCTGCTGAGTTGCTCAAAAAGGTCACACAGGTCGATGACGTTGATGGTGGTTCTTTTGCCACTAACTTCATGAGTGCCGAAAGGAAGGTTCTTTTCACTTGGGTGATCAGCAACCTAATTCTCCAGGAACAAAAGAGGAGCACTGCCATGATCCAAGACATTCTTGTCATGGATAAAATTCTCAACTAGGAACCTGTCAACTTTGCTCGGTTGGTGCTTCTCCACATGGACTCTGTGAAGGATAATCCCACTCATGCTCTCCCATACTGCTCCATTGTCAAAAAGGTGCTTCTTTATCATGAGGTTTATGAGGCAGAGAAAGAAGTGGATCACGTTCGTCTTCTGAATGCTGATATTGTTCGCAAGATGGGCTACAAACTGATTGATGATAAATGGGTGTCAAGGGATGCCGGCAAGGATGTGATTTCTGATGATGAAATGGAAGATGCTGAATTGGGCATCCATGCTATGGGACGGGAAGGTGAGCAACCTGGTGACATTATGAAGATGTTAGTTGCACTCCAACGTCCAAACCAGGATTTGCTTGAGAAAGTTGGCCAACTCCTGCGTGATCAGTCTACGCTGAAATCTGATGTTCATGACTTGTCTGTTGCGCTCGATGATCTGATCAAGTCAGTGACTTAGCTTGAGTAGCCGACGTCCAGTTCCCTTTATTTTCCCTTGCACATCTACTATCTCAAAAACATCTCTTCGGTTTCAACTATGTGTTTTTGTTTTCTCTGTGTTGCATGCTTAAGACTATTCTGTTTGTTTGCTATGGATTCGGTCTGTACGTTGGATAATTTTCTATTTACCCTTGTTTGATTATCTCTTTTTGTTTGATTATTTGGATTGATCTTTTTGATGATGCCAAAAGGGGGAAAAGGCTGGGGGTAGATAAAACAATGGGATTTTTATGCTGAATTACATGTGGGTTATCCAACTTAGGGGGAACTTCTGGCTAACCTGAATATTATTGCATATCCTGTTCGAGTTTCTCTATTGCTCTGATTATACAGGATAGAAGAGTTTGTCACCATCAAAAAGGGGGAATTTGTTAGAAAAGCTGGAGGCTTTGATTTTGATGGTTCCAAACGTCTGTGACGTGAACGACCTCGAGTCCTTGAAAGGAGTCGCCAACGTTAGTCAGGTCGTCAACGTGTGTTGAAGGCAGATCTCGGAGATCTTGAAGACGCATGAGATCTTGGTTGTTTGGATAGAATAAACTTGTTTTAGGAAAGATCTTATGCAGATTATATTGTAAGCCATGTATGCCTTTATCCTAAGACAATATTAATTGTAATCCTTTTATATGCTTAGGATGATTTTGTAAAGATAATAGAAATAATATCTTGCCATAATCGAATTGGAAGATATTATTCTCTTTTATCTGACCTAGTTTGTGTGTATTTAATCTAAGGCTTTAGGTTAGATAGAGCACGAACTCATACTCCATTTTGTGCTAAGAAAGAAACGAGAGTTCGAGAGGAAGACGTAGGCTTTTGTTAGATTGAGTGCGGGTCGTAGTTACTTAGTTCACAACGAGTTCTAGAGTGCTTGGGAAGTAGGTCTAGATCCAGGGTGTTTATGTAACTAGTCCAAAAGATCAATAAAACAAGCTACGGCTTTTAATCCTTCTAAGCGAGAACTTGGAAGGGAGTGGTTTTCACACTTGGTTGAGTAAGTTAATCAAACAAGTGTTTCCACTATAAAAACTTTGTGTTCAAGTAAGTTTTTCTTGTAATTCATTTCCGCTGCATTTACTTAAGGGTTGACGACTTAGTTGAGGTCGACAACCTAGACGTACTAACGATCCTACAGCATGGCATGGCCGGTCCTAGTAGGGACAATTCGGTCCAATGACTTGCTTCCCAACATAACATAAAATAATTAAAAAGCATCTATCTAAGTCTCCTTATCATAAATCAATCAAATAATTAATTATTTGACTTATTAATTAGAAAACTAAAAAGCTAATCCTAAAACTCAAAATGATATAAATAAGAATAAAGCAAGATATATTTCAGCCCTAACAAACTTCCTATGGCCGAAATTATCATAAAGATAGAGATAGAATCAAAATAAAAGATAAGATTCCAGTAAGACTTGAACAACTCTCAGTAAATCGCATTTTTGACCTTTTTACTCTTGGATTCTAGATTCGACGTAAACTACAAAGTTGTAGAACTTTTAATTATCTTTCTAGCCCAAGTTATGACCAGTTTACTGAGCACTGTTTTTAATTTGACGGGCTTCTTAACTTCCGAACTTTTGTGACTTCATCCACTTCCTCGGTGGTCGAGGACGCCATGTGGAGAGCGGTGTCCTCCCAGAGGACCCCGCACAGGCCAGAAAGCTGAAAATGCATGCGGCGCGGTATTGCGTCGTAGGCGGCTAGCTTTATCGCCGAGGCTATGCTGAGCCCAACTTGCTGTGCGTACCAACCGAGGCTAAGGAGCACATTCTCTATGAGGCCCATGAGGGGGTTTGTGGCAGCCACCCAGGGTGGCGAACCCTGTCACATAAGATCGCCCATTTAGGATACTTTTGGCCCACTTTCCGACAGAACGCGAGGGCCTGTGTCCAGCGATGTGACGGGTGTCAAAAGCACAGTAACCTCCAACACGCCCCGACCTCGCAGCTTCGCTCCATACACGCGCCATGCCCCTTCGCGATGTGGGGGATGGACATCCTCGGTCCCTTCCCCAAGGCTGCCGGCCAGGTGCGGTATATCCTGGTCATTGTCGATAATTTCACGAAGTGGGTTGAGGCGCAAGCAATGGCAAAGATCACGGGGGACTAAGGTCCGCTTTGGCGTCCCCATGACCATCATGACCGACCACGACCCCCAGTTCTTTTGTGAAGAAACCCGGACCTTCTGCTCCGACCTAGGCATAACCCTCAAGTTTTCCTCCGTGGCCCACCCTCAGTCCAACGACAAGGTAGAGAACGTCAATGCCTGTATCCTGTCCGATCTAAATAAGCGGCTGGGCATGGCCCAAGGTCGTTGGGCGGAGCTTCTCCCACTCTTCCTATGGACATATCGCACCACAGCGCGCCGTGCAACCGGAGAAACGCCTTTCACTCTAACCTACGGTGCGGAAGCGCTAGTCCAAGTAGAAACACTGGTCCCTTCGACAAGAGTGTTTGATTTCAATGTGAAAGAGATCGATGCCAATCTCAGGGTCGAGTTGCTCTTCCATGACGAGCTACGCGAGGTAGCCGACCTGCGCTCCAGGGAATACAAGCGCCACGTGGCTGTATACCACGACAAGAAGGTAAGGCCTCGATTCCTGGTCACAGGAAACCTCGTCTTGAGGCGAACCGAAGGTGGCAAACTGGATCCCAAATGGGAGGGGCCATACCTCCTCGGCGAGGAGGTCGCGCCCGGAGCTTTCAAGCTCAAAGACAACGAGGGGCGTACCCTGAGCAAAACATGGAACATCGATCGACTCAAAAAGTATTTTGTGTAAACTCTCTAAACCCCGTTACTTCTCGCAAGTTTTATGAATAAAGGGTTGTGGAATTTTCAAAATATCTCTCGAAAACAAAAATCTTTGTGTGTTCGGTTCCACCCCTCGCTTCCCGCTTGGGGTTGGAGAACCCCGTGTTAAGTCCACCCCTCGCTTCCCAATTGGGGTTGGAGAACCTCGTGCTAAAAATCCACCCCTCGCTTCCCGCTTGGGGTGGGAGAACCTCGTGTTTAAAATCCACCCCTCGCTTCCCGCTTGGGGTTGGAGAATCTCGTTAAGTCCACCCCTCGCTCCCCGCTTGGGGTTGGAGAGCCTCGTGTTTAAAATCCACCCCTCGCTTCCCGCTTGGGGTTGGAGAATCTCGTTAAGTCCACCCCTCGCTTCCCGCTTGGGGTTGGAGAATCTCGTTAAGTCCACCCCTCGCTCCCCGCTTGGGGTTGGAGAACCTCGTGTTTAAAATCCACCCCTCGCTCCCCGCTTGGGGTTGGAGAATCTCGTTAAGTCCACCCCTCGCTTCCCGCTTGGGGTTGGAGAATCTCGTTAAGTCCACCCCTCGCATCCCGCTTGGGGTTGGAGAATCTCGTTAAGTCCACCCCTCGCTTCCCGCTTGGGGTTGGAGAATCTCGTTAAGTCCACCCCTCGCATCCCGCTTGGGGTTGGAGAATCTCGTTAAGTCCACCCCTCGCTTCCCGCTTGGGGTTGGAGAATCTCATTAAGTCCATCTCTCGCTTCCCGCTTGGGGTTGGAGAACCTCGGGTTAAAGTCCACCCCTCGCTCCCCGCTTGGGGTTGGAGAATTTCGTTAAGTCCACCCCTCGCTTCCCGCTTGGGGTTGGAGAATCTCGTTAAATCCACCCCTCGCTTCCTGCTTGGGGTTAGAGAAACTCGAGTAAAACATGCGAGGTCTGGGCGAGGCCCATGACCTCGGCATAATTATTGTGCGAGGTGCGAGCAAAGTTCGGGACCTCGACAGATTCTTGTGAAGATCCGAGCGAAGCTCATAATCTCGATGCAGAATTAAACACCCGATGTGGCCCAAGTGCCACAATAGTTGTGACACTCGAACCATGGGGTTGGATGGATGCGGATAGACATATGCGAGTAAATTAAAGAGAGAAGCACAAACAATCATAAGGTAAGAAAAGTGGCATAAAATGAGGGCCACAAGGGCCAAGAGGTTTAGATTACAGACCACGCAGGGCCACCAACAAAAAAAATCATTATTACAAAACCAGCAGCATCCTTTAGATCTTCGAGGCTTCAGCAACGGGGTCGGCGGTTTCCGTGAGAGCTTCTGAGGCATCGACATCGGGGCCTTTGGGAGTCTCTAGGGCGGGAGCAGGGGTGGTAGACGGCTGGGAACTTGGCACATCTGTCGCGGGCTGAGGGTCCGTAACTACGGTCTCCGGGCCTCCCTGAACGAGGTCCGCCGCGGGAGGCGCCTCGCTTGCCACGGTCCCATCCTCGTTGAGGAAGAACTCACATTCTCCCTCGGGCTCCTCCCCGGTTTCCTCCCCCATAGTCTCCTCATAATTGGGGTTGAAGAAGACAATGCGAGGATCGATGTGCCCGTACTTGGCCACCGCCTGCTTGACGCCCATGCGGACAACCTAGTGGAACATCTTCCTCACGCTCTCCACCATCTCTGCTTTGTACTCCTCCGAGCCCACATACTTGGGACCCGCGGCCTCAACCTCCTCGTTGAGCTCGACAACACGTCGTCGGAGGCTGGTAATCTCATCCTCGACCTTCGAAAGCTCCGCCTCCTTCTCCTTGAAGAAATTGTGCTCAGCGGAGAGCTTACCCCGAAGCTCCTCATTCTCGCCCTGTAAAACCTCGGCCACTTCTCTCGCCTTGCTCTCCCGTTCCTTTGCCCGAGCCTCTCCCTCCTTCGCCCTCGCCGCCGCCTGAGTCTCATCCTTTGCCGCAACCTCCGCGACTTCAACCCGCTTCTTGGCCGCAGCAAGCTCCCTTGCTTGCTTCGCGCACTCCTCTATGCGAGCTTTAAGCGCCGCCTCCATCTTCTTCATCCTCGCATGAGCGAGGTTGATGCGGCTACGGTTGTAATTATCAAAGAAGGTATGCTGCAAATTCACAAAGATGTTTTAAAAAAAAGTGAAAGAAATAAGAAAGAAGGCACGAAACCCAAAACAGAAGCGAAGTTCATAAAAGCGAAACTTACCATGGCCGAGTATCGGGCAGCCTCGTCGTCAAGGGCCGCATCGGTGAGGTTGTTGGCCCACGCGACCTCCTCCTTCCACTCCTCCTGACCCCACTTCACCGGGGCACTCCTAACCGGTCCGAGGCAATGAAATTTGGGGGACGAAGGACCAGCAACGTCGAGAGCTCGTCCCTCAAAGTTAAAGGAGGGAATGATCTCCTTCTCCGACGAACCTCAGTGGTCGTCCGCCTGGTGTTTCTTCTTCTCCCCACAAGGAGACTCTGTCCCTTTCCTCTTATGACTGGCTCCATCGCCGGACCTTCGAGAGGCTTGGGAAGACGTCTTCGCGAAATCCCCCTTGGGCGGAACCCCCCCAGCAGTCTTCTCCCCGGACGTCTTCGGCGGCGGGGGTATAGATTTCGGCTGCGAGGCAAGTGGCCTCGCCGGCGGGGTCGGCTCCTTGGTGACGGTCCCCTTTTGACCTCGGGGGACCGGAGCCGTAGAATTGGAAGTCACACGTTTCTTTCCCTGTGACTTCGAGGTAAGAGCGCCAAAAAGATCCACTGCCAAAGAAAAGCACGGAAGTAAGTTAGATAAAATGCAAAAAACAAGTCATGCTCGCAAGATTCTTAACCCCGCGGCCTGAAAACGGAACGCTAAGCTAGTCGGACTAGCGAGATTTTCAAACCTCGCTATTCAGTAGGGCAAATAGAAAAGACAGAGAAGAATTAAGTACCCTCTTTGCCCTCGCGGGGCGGAACTGGGAGGCTCAGGCCGGCCCGCTCAAGCCGGTCCTGTGCTAGGTACTTCTGGTACGGAGCCTGACGCACCAGAGCATATCGGGCTTTGAGTGCTTTAAGCTCGTCAACCGTATGCGGACCCACAGACCAGACAAAGTTGCCTGGCGCCAGGGGAAAGTTGAGATACCTCCCGGAAAGGTCTCGAACCAGAAACCAATTCTTCTTCCACGGCCCGACGTTCGAGGGGGCCGTGGTAAGTTTGATGTTCGGCAGGCTAAGGTTTATAAGGCAGGACTTTTGCTCCCTCCTCGATAGGAACAAAGTCGACATGTTGTCGACATTTGGCCCGTCCCCAAGCTCGCGGCTGCGAACCGTGTAGGCGCACAACAGCCTCCAAGCGTTGGGAAACAATTGTGCAGGGCAGATTCGCATGGCCCACAGAAAGTCAACAATGTGTCGGGCCAGGGGTAACCTGAAGCCCGCTTGGAGGCTGAACAGGTGCACAACCACGCACCTTTCTTAAGACGCCAAGGAGCTACCCTCCTCTTCGGGAAGTGCTAGCTCGACTCCCTCGGGCCAAGCGAAGTTCTTGGAAATACCCGCGAGGTCCTTAAGCTCAAGCTCGGTAGGCATTCCATCGGACAGAAAAGCCTCGCGCGAATCCGAGGACATGGGGATACGTTCCTCGAGGACGGGTGGGACGCATGACACGGTGTCAGTAACGTACGCCGCATCAAAGGTCGCGGGCTCGTAGGAATCAGACGATGTCGCCACAACCTCGGCCACAACCTCATCAGGGGTGGAAGACGAAGCCATTTCAACACCGAATGACGCACGAAGTTGGGAAAAGCGCGAGTTGATGGAAACGGCAGAGTCGCTAGAAGAGGGGTCGCTGAAAACCAACGAGGGAGAACTCGGGTCGTGAGAGTCGCTAGGATCGACGCTCCCTACGGACTCGGAAACCTCCTCGTAAAATCTCTCTTGAGCCTTGAATGCAAAGCCAGGTGGGGGGCTCGCGGATTTTTTCCTAGGCATGAAAGAGCGACGTCCAGGCCGCAAAAGGCTAGCACCTGGAAGAGAAAGAAGTATTGAGACGTCGGACAAAACAATCAAAGAAAGAAAGCACGAGGTCATAAAGGGGGAAGGCCACGTGGCACCCTAGGGCTACCCTGACAAGATAGGATGGCTATGGAGAAGTCGAAGTGCCAAAAAGAGGAGAAGTTGAAGCACCAAAAAGAGGAGAGAGAAGGTGAAATGGAGGCCAGCGGTGGAAAGCAGCGGCGGACACCCTAACGTCCCATCAATCAACCATCATGACGTTTTGGTTTCCGAGGATCTCAAAATTCAAAACCGCTAAAAGAAAGCGCAGAGACCTAGCCGTCGGTTGGAGAACGAAGGGTTCGAGAGCATGGCGTTGCCCACCCTCACTCGACCATCCCGCTACCATGACGCTGGCGCGGAACACCGAGAAACAACCATTGCCCGCTAGGGCACAAAGCCAAGCGAAAAAGAACAAAGAAAAATGGCGAGGGAGACGCGCGGAAACTCACGCCGACCTCACCACCACTGTTTCGCCGCCATGACGCCGGCGCTAAACTACAGGCGATACACCATCGCCCCTCCAAAACACAAAACAAAAAGAGAAAAATCGAAAGCGAAGAACACCCAAAGACGAGAAGAAGAGGGTCGAGAACTTACTTGCTCAGAATCGGCGTAGAAAGAGCGGTGGCGCAACTGGAAAGTAGCGGAGGTTCGTCGGAAACCGTCTAAAGAACCGCTAGCTGGAAACCGAAAAGACGAAGAGAGAGAGGGCGAAAATGTTGGAAGAGAAGATGAAGGGGAAGCGTGTAAGATATGCCCTTATAAAGAGCAGGCTTGGGCCTCCCCCGCTCCCGAAAGGCTTATTGGGCATGTCCCTCCTGAACGGCCCATTAAGC
Source organism: Fallopia convolvulus (assembly GCA_964016875.1). Lineage (NCBI taxonomy): Eukaryota > Viridiplantae > Streptophyta > Magnoliopsida > Caryophyllales > Polygonaceae > Fallopia > Fallopia convolvulus. The sequence goes on from OZ024728.1 coordinate 41,534,460, forward strand.
AAAACATGAAGAGCGGGCCTAGAAAACTTCACCCATGCGAGCGAGAAAAAAGCCTAAGTATGGAGCTTCGCAAGGAGAAAACCTCGCAAAGTGCCTTCCCAACCTAGATGACCTCACACCTCGCAAAGTGCTCTCTTGACCTCTAAAACCTCGTAACCCGCGACCCAAGGAGCTTATGCCCTGCGGCCCTCGGGGCGAGATCCCCAGGCCATGGGGTTGTGATGATGTCCAAAATGGTAAAGTAAGAAGTGGGCCTGGGGTACCAGGAACAAACAGATCCGATGCGATTCCCAAGGATGATTTTGGGTCCCACACCCATACCCCTCATTTATTTCAAACAAAAGTTCCTACCCCCACGAGGCCCTCCGAGGTTCCGAAACCTCGGAACGAGGCCTAGACCTCGTAACCGACTCCACTGACACACCCGCCCACCAGAGCCACTCAGCTAACGCCGCTCCCCTAAACCAATCACCAGCTGCCTCGCCTCTAGACCAATCAAAGGCCCTGATCTCGGGCGTCCCACATCGGACCATGATCAAAACTCGACTCTCCAATCCTCTATAAATAGAGGAGAACCTCGTATGGAAAAGGGGTTGAAAAACATCTTGAACTCAAGAACTATCTTGCTCGTTGAAGATCGACGTGATCGGAACATCATCAAAAGACCTCGCTATCGACAAGTGAAGTCCACAAAAAGACTTCAAGTCATAGAGTTTCTGCTCACATCAAAGACCTCGCTACACGATCTCACAACCCGTCTACACCACGCTCTCTGATCAATCTCGCACCAGATCAACCAAGTGATACTTATGTGATAGAATCATTTAGCCATTAGGAGATCTCGAACATTGTTAGATCGAGATCTCGAACACTCGTAGGAGGCCTAGGGTGTAAGTCTCGACTATTTGTAGGCCTCGTTGGCTTGTAACCTCGTTGTAAAGACATAATAAATAAAAAGCGAAGTGTTTGCACAATCGAATATTATAATCCCGTTTCTTGTCTTTTAGCGAACGGTTTATTTCGGGTTTCATTAGAAACAAGAATTACTATCAGGTTTTCATAAACCCGAGTATTACATACTACCCCTTAAGAAAGTTTCATCCCGAAATATCTATAGTTATTTGTAAAGGCCTATAACGAAAACCCGAGGTTTCACAACCTTTCCTCCATAAAGGGGTTCGTCCTCGAACCAAATTTTCAAATGAAGGAAACTAACACATACAAAAATAAAAAAAGAGCATGAAACCCACTAGCATAACCAAATCAACAACAAAAAATCAAGTCGGAAGTCAAGTAATCAATATAATCAAACAATCATACAATCATAAACCATCGTCTCCCTATCTACTCACTACTAACTCCTCCTCTCAAACACCTCTACTAAACCCGAGTACAGTTCCGGGTAGCTCTCACTCATCCTTGCCTCAGTCCCCATGTGGCCTCCTTGACTCCTCGTCGAGGCCACTAAATCAGGACAAGTGGTATAACCTTGTTCCGCGGCTTCTTCATCCGTCTATCGAGAATCACTATCGACTGTTATTTGAGAGTATGATCCAACTCAACCGCTAGCTCCTCATAGTTGAGCTTATAATATGGATCAAGCACATACTATCTACACTAGGATCAAATCTACCTTCCATATAGTCTCCTAAAAGAATTTCAACTCCAATGAAATTTTCTTTACCCTCGGTTGTGGTATTGCAATCCCTACTCTCTCATGAACCTTATGTGAGGCTTTAGGTCTTACATAGCTCTAGCTAGAGCGACCCGCAATCGCTTCCACCCACAGTTTGCTGCCTAAACATTATTTCCATCCTAAGCTTACACACCTTCATAGTCTCAAACTTTCACAAGCGATACGATTTCTTTGTCGACTTTTCTAGTGATATCACCTCAATCCGCTTTTCGATGCCTTGAAAAAGGTGGCTCTAAAGATAACTTGTGTACAAGGCCCCTTTTGAGTCCTTCATCTCCTATCTCCTTTATGCTCGATCTTACAACATCCAATGTGAGGGGTTACCTACACATTGTCTCAAACGTATCCTACAATGCTACCAGCCTAAATTTTCACGGTGTGGCCTAGTCTTGTCAACTCCTTAGCCTTATCCTATAACTCTTTTTTTCCATCATTTTTTCTTTAAGTAAGTCGGGTCGATTCTGAATAACTTGCAACTTCATCGTAATCTCCAAGGTCATCCTTCTATGATGGACACTCAACCCTCCCAAGTGAGTAACCATCCTCCTTTAACTGGCACTCCTACTTGAAGTTTAATCATTTCCACTCTTTCTCTCTCGAATTCCTAGGTACGACTCGCTCCAATATTGCTTTAACTTTCTTTACGTCATCCAATTCTTCTTTCTCAAGTACTAGATCCAACCACTTGATCGCTTATTAGCCTACTAGCATGCGCTCCTTGGAGAATATTCAACCTGATATGTCAAATCTTCTCTTGCTGCTTACTGACACTCCCCTGATGGAGCCAAAACTACAGGAACATATTTCACTTCCACCCAAAACTTATACTAAAAAATATAAAGTTAGTAGAACTAAACTACAATATTTCATTCAATTGATGGCGGTGGAGTCGCGAGGTGTCGTCTAATCACTAAATGCAACACGCCTACCCCATTTTAAAACATTTAAAAACATTGGTCGATTTTGTTTTAAGTTGGACTTGGACCTTATATACCTTCATTCTTCGGTTCCATGTGCCTTTGTTGTCAACCTGGCTCTAAAACCTGATTTATAACACCCCGTCATTACCCTTGGGCACTAATCGATAGTTGACCTCATCGGGTACTACTGAAACTAGCCTGATAACGATTTGACTCGGATCTTGCAATGTGGGCATGATGAGAAAACTTAAATAAAACATCCAACTTAATATTCGTAAAATATAAGTTACAAAAACATGTATGACCCAAATCTCGAAACATAAAAATATATATAACATTCCAAGATCCTTTTCAAGTTCAACGCTAAACAATCCTAAAAAACACAACAATATAAATATCAACTTAATAATTCCCAAACCAACCCGATCCTATTGACACGCGCATCAGCATTCCGCTCTACCACTCGGCTAAGGATCCATCACGATTTCTAATTTTCACATGCAACTGAAAAATAAGTCCCCGATGGGTCAGTCCCCGAGCCTACTGAATCATGCTTTAGCTTGTCTCTTAGAGGGAATGAGAAGGCACGCAAATAAAACACGTCCTTAGAGATATCATCAATCTTTATCGTATCCATAAGATCTACCAAAGTATTTAGACGTTTGTGAGGATTCTCGGAAGGTAGACATCCAAACTGATTTGGTTGAATCATATTTATCAAGGATGGCTTCAACTCAAAATTTCAAGCTTGAACTCAAGGTTAGACCACATTAGAAGTTGGTCCATGGTGATCTGGCAAGACATAGTCACCTAGTGCCATAGGTTGTGGTTGGATAAGCTAGCCTTGTTTCACTAGTTGTTGCTCACCACCATCAGCGATTTCTTGGCCTCTAGCTTCTCTTAGTTCCCTTCTTGAAACTAGAAGTGCACGAATGATCGGGATCATAGTAGTTGAGGCTACTAGCGCTCAGGTTTCTCCGTAAGAGAGAGACAATAAACATAAAGACAAAGCCAAAAGAAAAAAATTACAAATAAAAGAAAAAAGACTTAATCTACCAATCGTAAAAAACAATCGATACTAGCAATAGTCCCCACAAACAACGCCAAAAACTTGATGCAGCCAAAACCAACCCCACAAGTGTATGGGTTCGGTTCTAGTAACATGGTGTCGAACACAAGGACTATGTAATATCAATGGATGTCTAAACTAGTGATGCGACCCTGCCTAGGCTCGGTCCCAATCCCAGCTATTCTGATACTCCCAATGCCATGGCTACCCCCTTTGTGTAGGACTTAGTCAATTATTATGTAATTTCTATATTTATGTTATTTTCCATTTTAGCATTTCTATTTAGATTATTATTATTTTGGGCGTGTGTTCTATTATGCTTAATAAAATGGCCTAATAAGCTAGAATAAGGCCCATTAGGCCATTATGGTTAGTTTCCATCCTTATATTTACTATTTAAACTCAACTCTTGTAACTTATTATTCACGTCAAGAGTAATCAAGAAAGAGTGTTGAGTCGAGTGCCCCTCGTCCCCATTTTGGATCCGATGTGACCCAAACCCATGTAGCTCGTCACTTCGAGCATTGTCTCACCTAACCCTCGCCCAAAGAGAGCATTTGAGACCCTTGAGACCATCATGTTGGTCTCATACTTATCCTAGTTACAACCATTTGGAGAGGATCCGGGCATTCCGAGCCTAAATCGGCCCTCTAGCGATCCGAACCAGAATAGGGTCGCATCAATTGGTATCAAATCCCAGACAACTTGTAGCGTATGAAACTTCTCTAGGACACCTTCTTGGTTCCGCCTATGCACCCTCGTCGTAAGGCTCGCACTCAGCTTGCCTTCTTCGGGACGTTGACACCTTTGGTTGTAGCCAAGATCGCAACCTCTCGTGCCAAGACTTGGATCTGGCACGATTGCACTTCTATGGCGATGCACCCCACCATCATCAGATAGGCGTCGTCGCACCCCAGGTACACCAGCAGGATCGAAGCGCCGAGTCCCCAGCCTGCCCACGCGAGAAGGCCTTGCTTTCCAAGCACCCCATCAAACCCCTAGAAGATCAATTCGGGGTTCTATCCTTTTTGCTCCAACATATCTTGGGTAAAATCTCTTTTAGTTATTTTATTTTATTTTATTTTGATTCATCGGGGTTCTATCCTTTTTGCTCCCAAAGATCAATTCGGGGTTGTATCCTTTTTGCTCCCAAAGATCTCGTCCTAGTATTTAGTTTTCGAAATTTAAAGAGAGAGAGAGATATTCGACTTTGCTTTTATTTTAAAAAAGTTGTATGCCCTAATTCGAGCCATGTTTTAGCCCCTATGTTCAAACCTTTGGGAGCGACCACCCCGACGAGTCAAAGATTGACCAAGTTGGCACCTCCCGCGAGACCATCCTGATTGGATCCCACCACCTCGACTTCCACAAAACATGGTGGCTTACTACAGTGAGCCTTTGAAACCCCCAGTGTTGCTCCTACTACGACTCCACCTCTGATCGGGATTTGAGTCTGCCATCACGTTGCTCAAAGCCTTCCGCCATGCCCATCAATGTCCGTGACAAGCATGTCCATACTAGGTCCGTGCGAACTCGCACGCCCTTTTCTGAAGCTAAGCACCCCGCCCCGGTGAACCCTTGGATCCCAATACACAACCCTGCTGAGAGGCAGATGGCATCCGAGTCCCACACCGAGACCGTCCCATTGTCCTACGCGCCACCAAATTTGGACCCCATTGCTCGGATTGCCGAATTAGAGCGCTTGCTAGCCGAGGCATTGGCGTAGGCCCCCTTGTCACCTATGTCGCCACTCGATTCCCATCCCGAGTTCACCCCAGCACTAGCTCCTCTATCGATTACGCCTCCTTTGGAGCCTTTTCCCTTATTGATGCTAATTGCGATTGAGAGTATCAACACCTTTAAGGCACCTACACCTTTAGCTCCAAGCCTCGACATTGAGGCCGAAGCCGTAGTGAGACTCATAATAGAAATTGTGTCGGTTGCGACACTCGTGCCTTAGTCTGATGCCTTGATTTCCACAAAGTTGAAACCTACCTTGGATTTGCTTTCGACGCCAGACCAACCGCTTGTCGTGACTTTATTTTTGATGTCCTTCGACGAGTTTGAGGTCCGACTTGAGCCTGCATCGACACCATTTATATTTCTTTTTGAGAAGATTTTCGTTGATGACAAGTTCCGATTCATTGTTGTTTCAGTCACCCTTTTCCTCACCAAATCAAAGCGAGGACACTCCGAAACTAGAGGGAGAATGATGTGACCCTACCTAGGCTCGGACCTAATCCTATCTACCACGAGAATCTCTAGGCTATGGCGACCCCTTAGGCGTAGGACTTAGTCAATTATTATGTAATTTCTACATTTATGTTATTTCCCATTTTAGCATTTCTATTTCCATTATTACTATTTTGGTCATGTAGTCTATTATGCTTAAGAGACCGGCCAAATAAGCTAGAATAAGGCCCATTTGGCCATTAGGTCTATTTTGCATCCTTAAGTTTTGTTTTAAACTCAACTCTTGTAACTTATTATTCATGTCAAGTTTAATCCAAGAAAGAGTATTGAGTCGAGTGCTCCTCCTCCCCATTTTGCATCCGACATCACCCAAACCCTTGTAGCTCATCACGTCGAGAATTTTCTCGCCCAACCCTCGCCCAAAATGATCATTAGAGACCTGACATTAAGGACAAAGCTGCATCGGGCACAACAGAAACCATGTCGATTGCGACACTCGTGCCTTAGCCCGACGCCTTGATTTCCACAACTTTGAAACCTACCCCGGATTTTCCTTCGACGTCGGACCAACTACTTGCCATGACATTATTTTTGATGTCTGTTGACGATTCTGTGGTCCGACTTCACCCTGCATCAATACCATTCATACTACTTTTTGAGAAGATTGTCGTCGATGAGAAGTTCCGGTTCGTTGCTGATTTGGTCACCCTTTTCCTCACCAACTCGAAGTGAGGATGCTTCAAAACTACGGGGAGATTGATGTGACCCTGCCTAGGCTCGAACCTAATCCTAGCTAGCTACAACGAGAATCTCTAGGCAATGGCGACCCCCTTGGTGTAGGACTTAGTTAATTATTACCTAATTTCTATATTTATGTTATTTCCTATTTTAATCTTTCTATTTCCATTATTACTATTTTGGGCGTGTATTCTATTATGCTTAAGACACCGGCTCAATAAACTAGAATAAGGCCCATTAGGCCATTAAGGTTAGTTTGCATCCTTAAGTTTCTTTTTAATCTCAACTATTGTAACTTATTATTCATGTCAAGATTAATCCAAGAAAGAGTGTTGAGAAGAGTGCCCCTCCTCCCCATTTAGGATCCGACGTCACCCAAACCCATGTAGCTCATCACATCGAGCATTTTCTCACCCAGAGTGAGCATTAGAGACCTGCGAGACCATCACGATGATCTCGTACTTATCTCATTTACAATCATTCAAAGAAGATCTTGGCATTTCGAGCCTAGATCATCCTACTAGAGACCCGAACTCGAGTAGGGTCAATGCCTAAGAATGGTTAAGCAAAACAATATCACGTATGAATAATCAATGGGAGAAAGCTTTTCAGATCAAGGATTCCCAAAATAATGCTTTGGTAGGGTATGCTAATGCCTACTTGAATTTAGTTTGAACCTGTTTAAAGGGCTAACTATCTAATGTCAACACTAACTCTTTTTAGACAATAAGTCTATGTGACTAATCTTAAATAGGAATTGTCGTTGCGTAGAACAAATCAATTTTAGACACTTTGGACTTTTAGACATTAGGAATTCATAAAATGAACTTTTTTCGTCGAGTTCCGCTGAAACTACTCAATCCCTAGAACTACTATGATAGTTAACAATCCACAAGAGAAATTAAATCAATGTCGCATAAGTATTCTCTAGTTCAATACATAGGGATATGAAAAGAACAATTTTTATAAGTTTCAATCTATCAGTTCCTATTATTGCTATTATTATCACCCATCAGTCTTAAACTCTAATGGAAATCTAATCAATTTTCATTAATTGTTGATAGGGTTTCCCGAGAACAAATAAATTTGTAGTCAAGACCCCGCTGTGTATAGGGAGGTCAGGATCGTCCACGTGAAGCAAGTTATGTTTGATTACTATACTAGAAAACAAGAAAGCACAGAAATAAAAACAAATAGAAATGAAAGCAAAAACGAAGCAACGACAGCCTCGGTACCGACCTTGTCAAGGTCGATATCGATGCTGGATTTCGACTACAAACAAGACAACTAGCACGAACGAACTGTAGGCTCGGTACCGACTGGAACCCTCAGTATCGAGTCTAAATAGAGGAATACGAGAGTGTTTTCTAATGGAGAAAAGATCTAGGATAAGGGTTTACCACGACATAATCATGCATTCAAGATAGTGTGAAGGATAAGGAATATGCCTTGAGGATAAAGCTATCAACTTTCATTGATTTAAGCAAGCAAATCAATCAATTTTCATGAATCAATTCACTCTCTACTTATTTTTGATCCAAAGCTCGTAACTTTCGTTATCGAACAATATCAACATTCAAGGTTACAACTTTCTCTTTCGATCAAGCCATAAACTCAAATTACTTTGACTTTCGTCTAAGTATAAGCACAAAACAAGTAGATAAAAGATAGAAGGCAATCAAACATTCATCACACACTCAATCATGCACAACGCCGGGTTTTCAACCCCGACCCTAGAAAAGTGAACTACTCACTCATGATCGAAACAAAACAAGCAATTGGATTGAATGAGAACATTGAATGAAAATAAAACAAAAGTTTACTTGAATTAAAATCGAAACTTGTCTTCAAACACAAACTTGAACTCCAAGTAATCTCAAACTAGAACTAGAAAATAAGAGCAAAGTCTATCTTTTGATCTCAATCGTGCGTCTCTCTCTCAATTGCTGCCCTAAAAATCGAACGAACTCTCTTCTCAATGTTAAAACAAGGGGTATTTATACTACATAGCCTATCTATCAAGTTTGCAAAAGATAAAACTTTCCTAACTTAAAAGATTGCGAAATAAAAGATATAAAATATGAAAGTCAGTGCCGCCTACCGACACAGGCCACCTCGGTGTCGACCTGCACAAGGTCGATAGGACTCTTTACTGAACTTTTCAACTTGGACTCCATTGCACAACTCGGTACCGAACCATACAACTCGGTATCGAGGTCTTTGTTCTTGGTTCTTTGTACTTTTGCATAGCTTCTTTTAGATTTGTCGGGATGTTCAAAGCATCTTCTTCTTCTCTTCTCTTCCACCATGCTCCACCATCAACTTCCCGATCTGAACTCCCTCAGAATGTTCCTTTTCGCTATAAACCTATAAAAAACATGGAGTAGCTTCCATACTTTTTCACAAAATATGTAAACTTATCCAAAAACACACGAAACAAACACTAAAACTTGACTAAACTAAGCTAAGAAACTAAGGACAACACTCGAAAACTATACTAAAAACATTAACATCAAAATACCCCATACTTAAGCTTGCTTGTCCTCAAGCAATCACTAGACATAAACCAAAACCAATCAACATGCTCATCAAGTAATAGCCCGCATCTAAAAAAAACAACTTCAAAGCATAGCGAAAACAGCAAAATGACTCTTAACGTCATCACACATATATATGCAACTAATAGACATGAGCAATCACAATCCAACCTCACCAAGGATAAAGTGTTTCACTCGTCTCTCATGCGTTTAGCTTATAAATTCATCACTCAACTCAAACTTATCTGCAAAAACTCATAGAAATTGGAACTTGTATCCCCAAACTCTCCACCAAAGATTTGTCAAAACAAGCAAAAATCATCAAGAGAACTTAGGCTCAATGAAAAACTTCAAAGAAGTTTCCATTCGGTCGGGTTGTAATGTGGCTTGGTAATGACAATAAGGCGTGGAAAATTTTTGGTTTGTGGTGCTAATAATATCCGGGAATCAAAGACTCTAAAAACTCACATATACCAAAACTCTCATAAGAAAACATACTAAACTCACTCTTCATTTGTGCTCATTCTCTTCACTCACCCATTAAATCCTAGAAAGCCTCATAAAAACATAAGAAACTCTTGGCTTTAAACTTTTGAAGCACTTGCCCATTTTCTTCCTCTTTCCTTCTTTTTTTTTATTTCACCCTTTTTTCTCTCTTTTTCTACATTTTTTTTCCTTCATGGTAAGCCTCAGTACCAACCTAAAAGGGTCGGTATCAAGCTGCAACTCTTCTTTTTAACTCCTTTGAACACCTCGGTTCTAAGCCCACATAGGCCGGTATCGAGCTAAAATTTCTTCCTTAATTCCTCTTCTTTTGTGCATTCTTCTAACCAAGAGATCTTTTTACATAATTGAAACAAGAGACTTCCAATCCACCCCAACCAAACCTTTATTTTTGATCCAACAAATATTTTTGTACTCAACAAAAACAATTCCTCTCCATCTAAGTCCTAATCCACGGATAGGGTCAAGCTTATATCGGCTAGGGATAATTTTGTGGAGCAACAAATAAAAAGGCTTAAGGCTCAAATTGGTTATAAAAAACAAGGATAATGTAAGGGTGGATATGGATTAATAGGGCTTATGAAAATAAGTTCTCTATCATATGATTTCCACAAGTAATGAACTAAAAATCTTATATAGGTCATGAGAAATAGATAACCATCACAATTCCAAGAGATAATATACATATAGAGAGTAAATCACACATGAAAAATCAAAGCTAAAAATAAAGCTCACAAGGTCATTTTTGTTGGATTGCAACTACTCATGCTAATAGTGATACATGCTCAGTTTCATCATATGCTATTTCACCATAAAAATAATTTCATCATGAGACTTCGGCTATACTATCAAAAACATGCTAAAAGGAAATTACATGGTCATGAAAATTAAAAGCAATCATAGAACCAAAAGATCAAGGGTACTTATCTGTTCTAAAATATTTTTTTTGAATTTTTCAAATTTTCAATTTTTAATTTTTTTTGTGATTTTTTTATAAAGACGAAAGCAACAAAGACAAGTATTAAGGAAAGAAAACTAACACAAGAAACATGAAAACACACAAAAGCAAAATAAGTTTTCTTTTCCCTCCCTACCCCATACTTAAACATTACAGTGTCCCCACTGTAAAAATAAAGCAATGCATAAGAAAAGATAGGGAAAAGAAAAGAAACTTACAAAGCAACTGTCAAAGCAAAGGAAAACATTCTTGAAAGAGAGATTCTCATTGGTTTGGTGGTGGAAGTAGTGCTCAAAGTTGCCCATAAACTGATACATTGTCTGCCAGCGTTCATCGTCAACTATTACGCTCTGCTCCATCGTCCTCCAACGAGCGTCAACTCTTTGATGCCGTGCATCCTCAAGTTCCATGCGAGCTGAATAGACATACTGCCAATGATTCATCTGCTGGTGGAGCTGAGAATGCTGCAAATTCAGCTGTTGCATTTGGGATGACAAATCTTGTGCCCACTGAGGAGGAGCATCTGAACCAGAGTAGTCAGCAAGGGGTGGTTGCTAGTAGTGGGTGTGCTGGACAAAGGGGGGATACGACAGTACACCGAATGATGGTGGCCCGGTAGGATGCTGAGCAGGCTCAGTATCGAAGTAGAATGCTTCGGTACTAGCCTCGAAGTACTCGGTACCGAGGCCGGGATGCTCGGTACTGAGGTTGGCAGTCCGCGTTGGGGCTTTGGTATCGACCTGGTTGCCCTCGGTACCGAACCCTTCCGTAGGTGCTGGCTCGTCCTCGTCCGTGGCAGCCTCCTCTGTCTCATATCTCGTCTCGGATATCCTCATCTTGAGGCTTCTTGGCCAGGGGGAATGGTTGAGACGTCCATACTTCATACCAGTTGGGCACGTGTAGCAACTTCAACTTATATCGAGTGACTACCACGGTCCGTCCTTGAACCAAGGGAGCGACTCCCCTCTCTTCTCTTTGAAAAATACTAGAAGACAACCAGTAGTTCGAGTTCATCTTCTATGGACGGTGTGCACTGTAGCGTGAGAGGTCGACGTTGAGAAGTATTGCCAAGAGGCTTACCAAGTTGTTGTTGGGAGGGTTTCTTGACAACAAATAAATTTATATCAAGACCCCGCTGAGTATAGTGGAGTCAGGTTCGTCCACAAGGAGAAAGTCAGTGCTAAGTTTTGTTACTTGGAGCGCAAGTAATAAACAAAGTAAGGGTTTTTAGCAAGGAAAGAGAAAATCTAAGGTAAAGGTATCACCCCAACAACAATCATGCATACAAACACTTATAAAACACATAGATCATGCTTCTATCACATAAAGGTGTCAACTTTCGTCTACCTAAGCAAGTAAATCAACTAACTTTTGTTCAATTAATAAACTTACTATCTGATCTCTTCTACTTCAACTAGGATAGATCCGCTTTCGCTTCAAAACCCTAAATTGACTATTCTGATTCAAGGTTTCTACTTTCGCTTCAACTATGAATGAGAAATTCCTTTCAACTTTCATTTCAAGGATTAAGAGCAAGAGACAATATTCATGCAATAAAAACAATCAAGACATGATCATAAACAAGACTACTCACTAATCATAATTGAAAACATAACATTTGAATTAAAAAGAAAGCTTACAAATTGAATCCAAACAAACTTGTCTTCCACAATCTCTAAACTCGTTCCTCTTCTCTCCCTACGCCTCTCTCTAACTTCTCTCTTTACTCTCTACCCTAAACTAGGTTAATTGTGGCCTAAGAAAACTAAAGGGGGAACAAGAGTATTTATAGAGAAACTAATCTATCTAAAAAACTATCTCCGAGGAAATAATATCTTCTAATAAGATATATTCCTTCTATCTATCTAATAACATAAAAGGAAATAGGATAAAAGCCTTTTAATTTGCACCGAATTGGTCTTTGCTACGACACAGGATGCCTCGGTACCGACCTATGCACCTCGGTACCGAGCTGTGATAGCACTACGAACAGCCTTAGTAAACCTTGCATAGCGGATTCGTTACAACTCCGTTCGACTCGATTCTTTTCCCTATGTCTTTGTAACGATTTTCTCTACTTCTTTCCTACTCAAACTTGATCTTCAATGACTTTATTTGAATTATTTTCTTCGACCTTGCTTCATTCTTGAGTGCTATCTTCAAGTGCTTTCCTCTTGGTTTTGCTCTTTTCCTCAAAAGTGCTCCAAATAACTTCTAAAAACCTATAAAACACCACCAAAGCTTATGTAGACTCCATATCTTAAGATAATATGAAAACCTACACAAAAGACTCAAAACAAAACACAAAACTAAAGAAAAAAACTCAAACACACTAAAACACTCCCTAAAAACACGACTAAAAAGGCGAACATCAGTTGCCACAATAAACTCCTTGTGAAGTGGCCCCATGTTTCTCTACATACTTCAACCATTCATACCCCAAATTCATTGAAGCGGGGTTTTCAAAGAGAATGGTACGGAGGCATCCAACCTCCGTCCTTGTCAAGCTAGAAAGCTCCTTTTTGGGCCAAATGGTCGCACATAAAACTCTGAGAATGATCCGGAAAATGGGGTTGACGATATGTGCCCCTGGAAGTGCAGGTGCGGTAGGATTAACTTCTCCAGGGATGTAACCCCATGTATCCGTGACTTTGAAGTCGTCCGGTGCTTTGTATTTTCGGGAATGCTTAGGAAATTCCAAAAGTTGGTTGAAGTCCGCCAAAGTGAAGTCATGGTCCGCATTGCCTAGCCGGAAATTAATCCTCCCCGGAGACGTTTTGGATTTGAAGCTAGTGCGAAGAGTGGTTACAAACTCCGAGGTGAGAGCCGGATAGTGAGGGACGTCTTCCTTTTTGAGGAGGTGTGGCACACCAAGGATAGAGAAAGCATTCTTGACATCCTCATAGATGCCTGAGAACTTTGCACTTGACCTTGAAAACCATCTCTTGAGATGATTCTTTTCAATGACAGAACTGTAGATTGTCAACTGATCCCTAGTCGGCAATATGACATCATCCATTCTCGGTGGAGATGGAGATCTTTGAGTCCTCTTCTTCTTGCTTGGCCTTTGGTTGGCTCTGCTTGAACTAGCCATTTATTACCTGAAATGCCATAAATAAAAAAGGTAAAATCAACTCAAACCAATCAAACACTCTAGAAAACCCCATACTTGCGTTACAAAATAGCCTCGAACGACCTTCGTACCGAGCCAATAGGGTCGGTATCGAGGTCTCTGGTTTCAGTTTCTTTCTGGGTGATTACAGGTCGGTACCTAGCCTGTTGCCAAAACATCGCGCAACGGTTTCCGAATCTGTAAACCCCGAATTTTGACAATAAGCACAATTCAATCGAGATTCCACATAAAAACCACAAAATCAAGTACTTGCAACCCCATATTTACTCAAAGCCCTATTCAATCATACTAAAATTGCCAAACATCATGGTAAAAATCATTCAATATCAAGAACGGGTTACTTCATGCTTTTTTTTTTTAAAATCAAAAGGCATTGCAATCAAGCATAAAGAAAAGGAAATCATCATGATTAAGCACCAATAAGAAGGAAATGAGGCATGATGTGATAAGGACATGCAATCTCGGATTATACATAGATCTAGGTATGAGAAACTACCCAATTTTATCATGAATCTTCAAGAAAAGAGTTTAGGGTTAAGAAATCATACCGTAGAATTATGAATTTGAAAACCGAAAATTGAAATTGCAAGAGTAACGAGGGTGGGGCACGATAACGAACAAACCGAAGGTTCTGCTCGGTATTGAATGAGGGTGTGAGACTTGAGTTGAATGGATCGAGTGCGTGGATTGAGGGGTGAGTGTGGCTAGATCTCGAGAGATTTGGTGAAGATTCGTTTTTCTTGGGAGTGTTTAGGACTTACGTAGAGGTGGCGTGGAAAAAGAGGGGTAAGGGAAGGAGTCTCTAGGTTAAAAAGAGCACTTACCTGACGCGCGCTTGAATTCTGGGTTTTCATCACAGGTCGGTACCGACCCTCACAGCTCGGTACCGAGCCTGGCACGACTCTTTTCTAATGTCGTTATCGACCCGACTTCTGTGATATGTTAGCCAAAAATATTCTATTCTGCGAACTTCTACTCTACTAAAAAAACTTAAAAGAAATCTAACAAAAAGAACTATAAAAAGGAGAGAAAAAACTAAACCGGGTTGCCTCCCATAAGCGCTATTTTTAACGTTGTTAGCCCGACGAACTTACCTTAGCAAGCTCAAGGTGGTTCTGTTTCAGATTTATCGGGGTCATGGAAGACCCCATACTTAGCTGAAAAGGTATTGTTGTTCCTTCGTACTAAATTCGGACCTTCATCTCCTAACAATATGCTTGGTATTCCTACACAAGGGTTAGTAAAGTCCGAGAACCAAGGAGGTTTCGACTCATCTATAGTATGAATAGTAGGGTATGGTGTGGGAATCAGATATAAGGAAGGATTATGACCTGGGATAGTGGAATTGGAGTTAGAATACTTACCTTGGTTAGTTAGCGAGGGCATCGGTACCGGGGAGCGATTATGACTGGTCTGGAGCAAGGCCCGCCTTGGTATCGTGCCAGAATGTGCCTCCCTCATCATATTATTGTATGAAGGGTTCGGTACCTGATAAGCGTGAAATGGTCGTGCAAATCACGGCTATGCAAAAGAATCCAAACTAACTAAGAACCGTAGTCTTTAGGAAGTCCGGGTCGAATCCACATGGAGACAGATTTTATCTTTTGTAGTGAATTTTATGACAATTAGAGTAAAAGGGGGTTTATGAACTAAACTAAATCTAAGAATGCAAAACTAACAAAGCAATAAAAGATTATGAAAAACAATAATTGGGAAGATAGTTTAGGCAAACAAATATCCACAATCGTATGACAAGTTAATCATTGATTTCACCTCAATATCACATGCAATGGATTTTCCAATTCCTTTTCAATTCTAACTAACAGCACAACCAGATACTATTAGTTCTAACTAATTAAACAACCATGAAACCATCAATGATTCAGTTTAATAGCAGCAATAAGGATAGGAATATAATAGGATACAATTCTAGAATAAAACAACCAGCTTTTACCCTAGAATGTAAATCAAATCTCTTTTGCATAAGACTAGCACAACCAGATACTAGTACGATGCAATTGCTACTATGAACTAGAGATGCTCAACCAGTAACAGTCTAGATCTAGCAATAGATTCAATAACAACAAACCCTAGTTGATCAGGCTAGAAACTGTTGAAACAAATCATAAACATTCAAGCAAGAGAGAAGATTAAATCCAAGCAATAGATAAGGAATTAGAAATCTCACAACTTTAATCAAAACGATGCTTCAATTGTCTGACTAAGCAAAAGGGCTTAGTTCTCCATGAAAGGCTCAAAACTCTGAAAGAAAATATGATAATAGTGTATGAATGAGAGATGCAACTCTCTAAAACCTAATATATCAAACTAGGTCTAAAACTATATCCCAAAAATATAATATCTCGGAATAATAATGATAGAAAAGGACCAATAGAAACAAAACACGTGGCAAGTAAAGGTCTCCGCGGCGGGCGCCGCTGGGTTGGCGGCGGGTGCCGCCAGCACCTCGGTTCAGAATTCAAGTGACACTTCGCGGGCTGTTTTGACTCAATTCGAGTTGGAATTTGGACACGGAGTACAAACATGAATTGTAGATCTTTGGATTAGCTTTCCAATGATTCCAAACGCAACTTCATCGGACTACTATAGCTCCCGAACGAACCCTCACAAGACAGAGGTGTCGAACTAGCAACTTCAACAAATGGCCTGAATTCAAGCGTTCTTCTCCCGTTTCCATTCCTTTCACACTTGTTCACATTAAGACCTGTAAAACAACATAGAACAAGTGCAAAAACCCAAAACTCCTAGACACTCTAAGACACTAAAGAAACTACCTAAAACTACCTAAAAATAACGCAAAAGAAACGTAAACATGCATCCTAAATACTACCTATATGTAAGCTATCAGTACCGACCCAAGGTGGGTCGGTAGTAGATTCAGTAGTGCTCCCGTATTTGTTGTTGCTTGGGAGAGAAACTTCTGGCTTAACAGTGTCAAGCGCTGGCTGCAGCGTCTCGATCTTTGCAGGGACGGTTGCGTAATTGGCAGTTTGATTTAAACTAAACTCGACCCGCTCTTCCCCTATGTCAAAGGTGAGGAGTCCTTTCCGAACATTGACTCGGGCACCTGCTGTGGCAAGGAATGGTCTCCCTAAAATGATGGGTACCACAGGGTCTTCAGGCATATCAAGGATAATAAAGTCGTTTGGTACGAACAATTTGCCCACTTGAATGAGGAAATCATCAACGACCCCAATAGCTTTTACACTAGACCCATCCTCCATGTTAAGCCTCATATCAACTGGTTCCAGAGGTCCCATATTAGCTTTTGACCAAATAGATAAGGGAAGTAAACTGACACTGGCCCCCAAATCACATAAAGCTTTGAATATGTGGTCGCCAATCCCAATAGTGATAGAAAATCTCCCTGGGTCACCTAGCTTTTCTAGAAGGGATATGGATCGGACCTCGTTCGTCAGCTCTGATATCGACCTTTTCCTGCTAAGAATGTCTTTCAAGAATTTGGTGTAAGCCGGCATTTCGCTTAAGGCCTCAGCGAATGGTATAGAAATATTTAAGCCCTAAAGAATCTTAACGAAACGCTTAAACTTTTCTTCTGTTGAGTCCTTAGACTTCTTAGTAGGGAAGGGAAGAGACTTCACCAATCTCGAAACCAAAGCGGGCTCGAGAGGTGGTGCTACCGAATCGACAACCGGGTCAATTGGTGTCGTAGAAGGTTCGGTACCGACCTTGGTGGGGTCGGTATCGAGCCTGGGACTGAGGGAGTGGCTCGGTATCGAGGACTTACCTGGATTGGGGTCGGCAACGAGCTTTGGAGCATCGGTATCGAGGGTGTTAGGCTCGGTATCGATCCTTTTTGGCTCGTTATCGATCTTGGCCGGGGCATTTTCTTCGGTACCGGGGTCATCTTCCTTGGCATCAGCACGATCTGGTAGTGTCTTTCCGCTCCGGAGGTGTACGACTGCTATCTGTCCTCTCGAGTTCTCATCGGGGCGGCCCGGGAGTTGCCCTTGAGGTCTCGGAACTTGTGCATCTAGGTTTCCAAGTTAGGAATTTACGCTCTTTCTCCATGTTTCTATTTCCCCCAATTGAACTTGTACGCCTTTTAGGTCGGATTTGACTCCATCAATCTTGTTATGGACTCCGTCGATCTTGCTATGGATGCCCTCTTGTAGCCCTTGTACCCATGAAGGTACCTCTTGATATCCTGGTGGTCTGTAAGGAGGAGCCTTCCTTTCTTGTGGTGGAGGTGCTTGATTTTGACTTTAATTGTAACCTCCCCAACTAGGATAATTGTTTGGCCGCTCATAATTGTTAGGTGGGTTTCTGTATTGTCCTCTCATATAACTCATTTCAACATATGTCTCAACAGCTCTAACCTGCTTAATGTTAGTGCAAGCAGAAGTACTATGGGCATGAGAGCCACACTCTTGACAAGTTTGAGAGGTTTTCAGAAAACTTACCTGTTTCTTCAGACGGTTGATCTCATCTTGTAAGAATTGATTTTTAACTTCAGGATCAACTTCGTCTTTGTTTGGAATATAAAGCCGTTTTTTAGGCTGGGGTGGCTGCTGGGTCCCATACATGGCATCATAATTGGTCAATTTATCCAACAACTCCCATGCAGCATCAGGCTCCATCTCTATAAAATCGCAGGCAATGTGCAAGTTGATGCGGTTCTTTGTCTCAACATTTATACCCTGAAAGAATCACTCCTGCAGGACATATTGTGGTTGACCATGGGTGGGGAATTGCCTCAGCATCTCCTTGAATTGCTCCCACGTCTCCACGAATGTCTCGTTGAGCAGCTGGTGATAAGAAGTAATGTGTTTCCTTAACTCCGTAGTCTTGGCAGGAGGGAAGAATTTGGTCATGAACAAGTCATGCAAAGTTCTCCACGTCTTGACAGATCTAGGAGGTAAGCTTTCAAGCCAGCTCATGGCCTTACCTGCAAGAGACCATTTAAAAGCTTTAAGTTGGACATATTCAAGAGAAACACCATCATCAGTAATGGTGTCACATAAATCAAAAAAATTACGAATATGCTCCATAGGGCACTCAGTTGGTTTTCCCTCAAACTGAGCCCTCTTAATTAAGGATATAAACTGAGATTTAATTTCGAAAGCCTTTTCTATCTCAGGAAGCAAAATTGCTGATTCTGCACCCTCAATTCCAGGTGCATGTATTGCTTGGCATTCTTAGGGATAGCGTTCAACTGCTCTTGTAATTGAAAACGTTGCTCCCTTTCCTGATCTCTTTCAGTTTGCAACGACTCCATATGTTGGCGGAGAGAAGCCATCTATCAGGCCATCTCTTTAGGTGTGACAACCATGGTACGGTTTTCTCTTCTTCTACGATGAAGGACACGTTCAGGCTCAGAATAATAATCGGATTGATCAAATTCAAGTCGACGTCGCCCTGCTGGTATAAGCTGAGAAAACAAACAAAAGAAAACAAAGTTAGAAATAAAAACGGGGCCGAGCTACTCCCAAACCCACTGGTAATCAAACAAGCACTGTTGCTTCCCCGGCAACAGCGCCAATTTGTTGATAAGGTTTCCCGACAACAAATAAATTTGTAGTCAGGACCCCGCTGTTTATAGGGAGGTCGGGATCTTCCACGGGAAGCAAGTTATGTTTGATTACTATACTAGAAAACATGAAAACACAAAAATAAAAACCAAACAGAAACGAAAGAAAAAGCGAAGCTACGACAGCCTAGGTACCGACCTTGTCAAGGTCAGTATCGATACTGGATTTCGACTACAGACAAGACAACTAGCACGAACGAACTGCAAGCTTGGTACCGACCTGGAACCCTCGGTATCGAGTCTGAACAAAGGAATACGAGAGTGTTTTCTAATGGAGAAAAGATCTAGGATAAGGGTTTACCACGACATAATCATGCATTCAAGATAGTGTGAAGGATAAGGAATATGCCTTGAGGATAAAGCTATCAACTTTAGTTGATTTAAGCAAGCAAATCAATCAATTTTTATGAATCAATTCACTCTCTACTTATTTTTGATCCAAAGCTCGTTACTTTTGTTATCGAATAATATAAACATTCAAGGTTACAACTTTCTCTTTCGATCAAGCTATGTCGTGGTAACCCTTGTCCTAGAGCTTTTTATCCATTGAATTTGTTAAGATTTGCTTTCGTATTCATTCGTTACCGAGGCACTTGGATCGATATCGAACCTGCTTTTGCATCATTAGTTGTTCTGTTTTAAGTAGGATTCCAGATTCGTTAACGACCCTAACAAGGTCGTTAACGAGGTCTGTCGTAGTTGTTTTGCTTTGTTTTGTTTTGTTTTCTTATTTTCTTTAGTTAGATAAACAAACAACCTTGCTTCCCGTGGACGATCCTGACTTCGCTATACTCAACGGGGTCTTGAATTATAAATTTATTTGTTTTCAAGTAAACCCTACCAAGAAATTGGCGCCGTTGTCGGGGACGCAACAGTGTTTGTTTGTTTATCTGTGGGTCCGGGAATAGCCCGACCCCGTTTTTGTTTTTAATTCTATTTTCTTTGTTTGTTTTCTCAGCCTATGCCAGCAGGACGTCACATGCTCAAATTTGACAACACCGGTTATTATTATGAACCTGAACGCACCTTGCACTGCCGATGGAGAGAACACCAAGCCATGGATACACCTGAAGAGATGGCACAACAGGTGGTAGCCCTCCAAAGGAAGATGGAGGCGTTACAGGCTGATCGAGACGCTGCTACTGCTACCACTGAACGTGAATGAGCGAACAATGCTCGTTTATAAGAGGAGCTGAATGCCTATCCGAGGAATGCCAAGCAATATATGCATCCAGAATTGAGGGTGTCGGAGTCTGCAATTGTGCTTCCAGAGATAGAGAAGACATTTGAGATTAAGTCTCAATTCATATCCTTAATAAAAAGGGCTCAGTTTGAAGGGAAACCTATTGAGTGCCCTATGTAACATATTAAGAATTTTCTTGATTTATATGACATTATTGCTGCTGAAGGTGTCTCACTTGAATATGTTCTATTAAAAGCTTTAAGATGGTCTCTTATTGGAAAGGCCCTAAGCTGGTTGGAGAGCTTACCTCCTAAGTCTATCAGGACTTGGAAGGCTTTGTATGATCAATTTCTTACAAAGTTCTTCCCCTCTGCCAAGACAACTGAGTTGAAAAACGCATCACCTCCTATCTTCAGCTGCCTAACGAGACCTTTGTAGAGACATGCGAAAGGTTTAAAGAGATGCTCAGACAGTGCCCCACTCATGGGCAACCTCTATATGTGCTCCAAGAAATCTTTTTCAAGGGGATCAATGCATAAACGAAGAACCGCATCAACACACACACTGGGTACGGTTTTATAGAAATGGATCCCACTGCTGCATGGGAACTACTAGACAAGCTGTCTAACTACGATGCCATGTATGGTACCCAGCTGCCACCCCAACCCCAGAAGCTCTCTACATGCCTAACAAGGACGAAGTTGGTCCCGATGTCAAACATCAATTTCTACAGGATGAGATCAACCGTCTTAAGAAACATGTATGTTTTCTGAAAACTTCTCAACCTTGTCAAGAGTATGGCTCTTCTGCCCATATAGAACATCTGCTTGCACTAACATCGCGCAGGTAAGAGCCGCTGAGACTTATGTTGAGATGAATTACATGAGAGGTCAATACAGGAACCAACCTAATAACTTTGATAGGCCAAACAATTATTCGGCATAGGGCAATCAAAATCCAAACCCAAGCTATACAGCACCTCCTCCGGACAAACGGTCAGCGCCGTATCGACCTCCGGCTATCAAGAGCCACCATCTTGGGTGCAAGGACTCTTTGAAGGAATTAATGGCGTAAAGAATGAAATCACTGGAGTCCAAGCTAACCTCAACAACCAGATGAAAAGATGGGGCGAGTTCGATGTGTGGAAGAAGAGTGTGAACTCACAGCTAGGAAACCTGGCTGCACAGATTCTGAGGCGGCAAGGGCAACTCCGGGCCGTCTCGAGGAGAACCCTAAAGGACAAATAGCGGTCGTGCACCTTAGGAGCGGAAAGACACTACCGAAGCGTGCCAGAACCAAGGAGAAGATCCCTGAATCTGAAGAGGACGCCACAGCACAAGTCAACAACGAGCCAGCGAGGGTCGTTATCGAGCTTGAAAAACTCGGTACCGATACTCCCAGGGTCATTAACGACCCCAACCCAGGTAAGTTTTCTACACCAAGCTCCTCTCTTAATCCCAGGCTCGTTACCGACCCCACCCGGGTCTGTACCGACCCTTCGAATGCACCAATTGACCCTAATGTCGACTCGGTAGCATCACCTCTCGAGCCCTCTTTGGCTCCGAGATTGGTGAAATCTCTTCTCTGTCCTACTAAGAAGTCTAAGGACTCAACTGAAGGCAAGTTTAAGCGTTTCGTTAAGATTCTCCAAGGCTTAAATATTTCTATACCATTCGCTGAGGCCCTAAGCGAAATGCCGGCTTACACAAAGTTTTTGAAAGACATTCTTATCAGGAAACGATCCATAACAGAGCTTCAAGATGAGGTCCGATCTATTACTCTTCCAGAGAAGCTAGGCGACCTAGGGAGATTTGCTATCACAATTGGGATTGGCACCCACCGATTCAAGGCCTTATGTGATCTCTATGCCAGTGCAAGTCTCCTACCTTTGTCAATCTGGTCGAAAGCCAACATGGGACCATTGGAGCCAATCAACATGCGGCTATACATGGTAGATGGCTCATGCGTCAGGCCAACAGGGGTTGTAGAAGATTTTCCGGTTCAAGTGGGAAAATTCTTTGTTCCTAATGATTTTATAGTTATGGAGATGCTCGAAGATCTGGTGGTTCCTATTATCTTAGGGAGATCGTTTCTTGCCACAGTTGGAGCCATAATTGATGTTAGGAGCGGACTCCTAACTTTTAAAATTGGGGATGAGGTGGTGGAATTTTGGTTCAACCCGACAATGAAGGAGACAGATAGACCTAAAGTTAAGATGCTCTACACCCACAATGAATTCATCGAATGTGAGGACCCCGTTGGAAGACTATTGGCGAGTGATGTATTCTCATGTCGAAGATGGGCCGAGATAGTTCCCGCAGTCTCGGTATCGAGTCCACCTACCTCGGTACCGAGTCTCTTGGCAGATGAAGATAGCTCAGTACCGACCCTGGATGCATCGTTAACGACCCTGGCCGAGGATAGTGAAATCTCGGTGTTTGAATACCTTGAAGAGGTTTTGAAGACGGAGCCAGAAGAGCCTATTCTCATTCCAGTTGAGCCTTCTCCAACACTCAAGCCTCTTCTAGATTCTCTCAGGTACGAATTTCTTGGTCCTAATTCTACTTTCCCTGTCACCATCAATGCTAAATTAAAAGATGAGGAAGTAGAGAAGCTTCTTACTGTGCTTAGGACACATAGAAAAGCTATAGGCTACTCCCTAGATGATATAACCAGCATATCGCCTTCACTTTGCATGCATAGGATATACATGGAGGATAATCACAAACCCACCATAGAGCATCAACGTAGGTTAAATCCTAACATGAAAGAAGTGGTTAAAAAGGAAATTATTAAACTACTTGATGCAAGGATCATATTTCCTATATCGGACAACCAATGGGTTAGTCCGGTCCATGTAGTTCCTAAAAAAGGGGGAATGACAGTAATTGAAAATGAAAAGGGAGAGTTAATCCCCACTAGGACCACAACTAGTTGGAGGATGTGCATTGATTATAGGAAGCTCAATAGTGCCACTAGAAAAGATCATTTTCTGCTTCCTTTCATTGATCAAGTATTAGAACGCTTAGCCCAGCATGATTATTTCTGTTATTTAGATGGCTATAGCGGATTTTGGCAGATTCTCATTCATCTTGATGATCAGGTACAGACTACCTTTACATGTCTCTATCGGACTTTTGCTTATAAAAGAATGCCATTTGGGCTTTGCAATGCCCCCGCCACCTTCCAAAGGTGGATGATGGCCATTTTTTTTGATATGATAGAGGATATTGTAGAGGTCCTTATGGATGATTTCTCTGTGTATGGTTCTTCCTTTGATGCTTGTCTTGCTAACCTTGTATGCGTTCCTAAAAGATGTGAAGAAACCAACCTTGTGCTTAATTGGGAAAAATGTCATTTCATGGTCCAAGAGGGGATAGTACTAGGACACCTTGTCTCTAAGAGAGGGATAGAAGTAGATAAAGCAAAAATTGAGCTTATTGAGAAACTACCTCCTCCCTCTTCTGTAAAGGACATTAGAAGTTTTCTAGGGCATGCTGGCTTTTATAGATGCTTTATCAAGGATTTTTCTAAGATAGCTAAACCACTGACTAACCTACTAATGATAGATGTAGTGTTTGAGTTGTCTCTAGAATGTCTTGAAGCATTTTATAGGTTAAGAGCGGCCCTTGTCTCCGCTCCTATTATGCAGTCCCCAGATTGGACCTTGCGCTTTGAGATTATGTGTGACGCCAGTGATTATGCTGTTGGCGCAGTTTTGACACAACGGAAGGACAAGAAGCTCCACGCCATCTATTATGCAAGTAAGACGCTTGATGAGGCGCAGAATAAGTATACTACAACGTAGAAGGAATTCCTCGCTGTAGTATTTGCTTTTGAAAAATTTTGGTCCTATCTTGTTGGTTCAAAAGTGATTGTTTATACTGACCATGAGGCCGTTAGATATCTAATGGCCAAAAAGGATGCCAAGCCTAGGTTGCTTCGTTGGATGCTCTTATTGTAGGAATTTGATCATGAAATCAGAGATAAAAAGGGAGCAGAAAACTTGGTGGCAGATCATTTATCTAGGTTGCCGATTGAACACATCATTGAATTCAACAACGAAGTGCCAATAAACGACTCCAGACCGCACGAACAACTCATGATGAACGAGGTTGGACACGGCAAGACCCTCAATACCGACCCTGAAGGGGTCGGTACCGACCCACTGAGGCTGGAGAGCGTAGATCACATCGGTAATCAATCAGGGCGCATCGATACCATAATCGGGTGGCTCGATACCGAGCCACACGAGGTCATTACTGACGGGAATCCAACAGCTCCAGGGTCGTTAACGACCCAAACAGATCCGGTAACGACCTAGTCAGGTACGTTTTCTCAAACAAAACTCATTCCTTTCCATTCAATTCCTTCCTCATCTCTTGCTTCTACTTCTTTTCAATCAATTCATGCTATTAGAGGGTCAAAAGCCCCTTGGTTTGCGGATTTTGTTAACTACCTTTTAGGTGGCGTAATTCCCGAGGGACTAACCCCATAAAAGAAAAAGAAGTTTCTTCATGATGTCAAACAGTACTATTGGGATGATCCTTACTTGTTTGAGCAAGGAAGTGATCACCTCTTTAGGCGTTGTATTCCAGAAGAGGAGATAGAAAGTGTGATCCGTCAATGTCACATGCTTCCTACCGGTGGCCATGCAAAAGGATTCACAACCACGGCGAAGATTCTTCAAAGTGGTCTCTATTGGCCAACTATTTTTAAGGACGTACATGCTTATGTGACAACATGTGATAAATGCCAAAGCTCTGGTAACATCACTTGGAGACATGACAACCCGCTGATCGGGATAATAGAGGTCGAACTATTTGACGTATGGGGCATAGACTTCATGCGACCTTTTCCTGCATCGGGCCCCTACAAATATATCCTGGTTGCGGTTGATTATGTCTATAAGTGTGATCCTTTTCCCCAGGTTTGGCGTTCCAAGGGTTCTCATTAGTGATGGTGGATCTCACTTTATAGAGCGGAGTTTTGAAGGACTTTTGGCTAAGTATGGGTTATCACACCGGGTGGCAAAACCATATCATCCACAAACTAGTGGCCAAGTTGAAGTTTCAAACAAGCAGATTAAGAGCATACTAGAGAAGACGGTGTCCCGCTCGAGGAAGGATTGGTCATCTAAATTGGATGACGCTCTATGGGCTTACAGAACGGCATACAAGACGCCCCTGCGCACCACTCCTTACAATATAGTGTATGGTAAAGCATGCCATTTGACAGTCGAGATGGAGCACAAAGCATTATGGGCTCTCAAAGAGCTCAACATGAACCTCGACGTAGCCGAAGCAAAAAGATTCATGGACTTGCAAGCACTAGAGGAGTTGAGGCTAAAGGCGTACGAAAACGCCGAGATCTATAAAGAGCGCACCAAACGGTGGCATGATCTGAAATTGGTGCCCAAAACTTATGAAGTTGGTGACAAGGTACTTCTCTTCAATTCTAGACTCCGTTTATTTCCAGGGAAGCTAAGGACAAGATGGAGTGCGCCATTCGTGGTTCACCACATCTATCCTCATGGAGCAGTAGAGTTGATCGACAACCATGGCGCCATCTTTAAAGTCAACGAACACCGATTGAAGAAGTTCTATGAGCAACCTGACCCGGACGAAGAGATTAGAGTCACTTTGGCTCTCACAACGTCGGATTAGCAAGGTAAGTTCGTCGGGCTAACGACGTTAAAAATAGCGCTTATGAGAGGCAACCCGGTTTTTATTTTTAGTTTCGTTTTCCTTTCTTTTTAGATCTTTTTCATAGCTTTCTTTTGATTTTTTAGTAGTCTTTAAGTTAGCAAGATAGGATTATCGAAACTAACATGATATAGGAAGTTGGGCTCGGAACAACACTTAAATACGAGTCACCCAGGCTCGTTAACGACCTACGAGGGTCGTTAACGACTTGTGTCGACACGCAAATTGGCAGACGCGAGTGAGGTAAGTTCTCAAACCCTAATCTATCTTCTATCTTTCTACCCTTCCCCGCGCCGCCTCTTCCTCTTGCCCCTTCCTATTAAAACCTCTCAAAACTCCAAATCCCACACCAAAATCTCAAGCCAAATCTTCAAGTTTTTAAATCCAATCCCACCGAAATTTCTACCCACCACCGATCGGAGCACCACCGCGCCCTAACCCCAACCGCATCCCATGATAACGAGCCTACTCTCTTGAGTTCGTTACCGGCGCACCAAAGCCTTGTTACCCCTTTCCAATTCAATCTTTGTTCTTCAATTCATCAATTTACGGTATGATTTCTAAACCCTAACTCTTTTCTTGCAAATTTCATGATATTTGGGGTAAAATTCATATCTAGATCTTGATTGAGTAATTGGTTTGCATGTCTATGTTGCATTGTGCTTCTATTGCCTCTATTATTTGTGATCGATCTTGATCTATACTTAGTTATTCTTGCTTAGTTTGCATTGAAATTTTGTTAAGAAAAGTATGAATTAACTTGTTCTTGAATTGATAGATTTTCACCATGAATTTTGGCAATTATTGGCATGTTTAGATAGGGTTTCGACCAAGTATGAGGTTGCATTTGTTAGATTGAGTGTTTTATGTGGGATTGTGGTTGAATTGTGCTAGAATTGTCGAAATATTTGAGGTTTTGTACTCGGAATCGACTGAAAGTTGTTCTCACACAGGCTCGTTAACAACTTGTTAGGGTGGTTAACGACTTGTGATATGCTCAGTTTAAAACAAAACCCAGATACCTCGTTAACGATCCAATTGGGTCGGTAACGAGGCATGACGAGAGCATTCCCGAGAACAAGTATGGGGTTTTCTTTTTGGCTGTTTTGTATGGATCTTATCTTGGAAATTCATGGTCTTTGCAGGTACAAATGGAAAGCACTAGCCGAGCTAACACTAGAGCCGGAAAGAAGAAGAGGACTCAAAGGTCCCCGTCCCCTCCACGCATGGATAATGTAATATTGGCTACTCATGAGCAAGTTCGGATCTTTGAAGCCATTCTTGAAAAGGACCACTTCATTAGGTAGTTCTCGAGGAAAAGCGCTAAGCCATTGGGGATCTATGAGGATGTCAAGCACGCCTTTCCCATTCTTGGAGTACCTCAACTATTGAAGAAGGAGGAGATACCACATTACCCGGCCCTCACATCCGAGTTCTTAGCCACCCTCCAAACAAGCTTTAAGAACAACACTTCGGTCGGAAGGATCAGGTTCCGGCTAGGCAATGTCAACCATGAGTGCACAATGGCTGAGTTTAATGCACCTCTCGAGCTTCCTCACCACTATAGGAATTACAAGATCAAGGACTTCAAGTTTACCGACACTTGGGGTTTCATTTTCGGGGAGGTTGAACCTTCCGCAACGACACTTCCAGGGGCAAGCATCATCAACCCCATCTTCCGGATCATTCTCCGAGTTTTGGGCGCCACTTTTTGGCCCAAGAGAGAGCTTTCAAGGCCGACACGGATGGAGGTTGCATGCCTCCCTACCATTCTTTTTGAGGATCCCGCCCCCTTGAACATGGGGTATGAATGGTTGCAATACATTGAGAAGCACGGGATCAAGTCAAAAGAAGTATGGTGCGGGAATCTGGTGAGTCTTCTGGCGGTGAAGCTCGTCGTTGATCTCACACTTTATACGCCATATCGTGCCCAGAAGCTTGACAAGACATATTGGTTCACCTCTAACATCTTTGTGATGACCGAGAGAGGGTACGCCACCAAGGTACTTGGACAAAATGTGCTTCTTACCCGAGACAAGTTCGAATTGCTTTATGTGCCAAATTGGTATGAGTCTTGGACGGGACGTGTATTTCCGTTGGAGAAAAAGCCACAGACTGAGCCGTCGTTACGACCGTGTGAGTCAAGGTTTGATAGGGACGGCGATGGCATGGATGAAGATGAGGCAGCAACGGAGGCAGCCACGGAGGAGCTCGATATCAAGGATGATGACCTCGGTACCGAGGTCCTGGGCGATGAAGACAACTTCGTTAACGACCCACCTGGGCTTGTTAACGACTACTTCGAGGCTAGTAACGAGGCATTCAGCTTCGGTAACGACCCACCGCCACCGCCTACTGTGTCTCAGTCATATGAGATGATGCCCTACAACCCGGTGATCCACCAAGACCACTTCCAGCCTCGGGATCATTACACACCACCTCCTCAGCCCACCTATTCAGGATTGAGTGTTCCACCTCCATGGGCCGATGATTTATCTTTTCAGATGCAACAACTCAACCTGTACCAGACACAACTTACCCAGAGGACGGAGGTTGGGAGGGTGTCTATGCAGCTCGCATGGCTGTAGATGATACGAGGCATCAGCAGGCGGATGCTCGTTGGCGGACGATGGAGCAAAGGGTGACGGTTGATGAGGAGCGCTGGAGGACCATGTTCGAGTTCATGGGCATCTTTGAGCGTTGGTTTCCACCACCACCACCACGATGATTCAGCTTTCCAAAAGATGTTCTTTTCCGCTTCAGTTTGTCTTGTGAGTTTCTTTCTTTTTCTTTATTCTTTTCTTATGCTTAGTTTTATTACAGTGGGGACATTGTAATTTTAAGTATGGGGTAGGGGAGGAAAGAAAACTTGCTTGTGTGTTTGTTTAGTTGTTTTGGCCTTGTTTGTTTGTTTTTTTAGTTGTCTTTGTTTTTTAGGAAAAAAAATCAAAAATCACAAAAAAAATTGAAAATTTAAAAAATTCCAAAAAGAGTTTTAGAATGGATAAATGCTCTGTCTTTTGGTTCTATGATAGTTAATTGCTAGCATGATCATGTAATTTCCTTTCAAGCATGTTTTTGATGGTATAGTCTGATTCTTGGTATGAAATTGTTTTATAGAGGAATAATATTTTGATTAAATTGAGCATGTATAACTTTTAGCATGAGTAGTGCAATCCAACAAAAATTTCTACCTTGTGAGTTGTTTTTGGCCTTATAGGGTGAACATAAAAAAATCCCTCTTCTTTTCATGTGTGATTTACTCTCTTTATGCATATTATGTTTTACAATTGTAATGGTTATCTATTTCTTGAGACCTATATGAGATTTTTAGTTCATTGCTTGTGAAAGTCATATGATAGAGAACTTATTTTTTTAATGGCCTTATTTATCCCTTTCCACCCTTACGTGATCCTTCTTTTTGATAGCCAAGTTGAGCCTTTAAGCCTTTTATTTGTAGCACCACAAAAAATGTTCCCTAGCCAAAAAATAGCTTGACCCTATCCGGTGATTAGGACTTAGATTGGAGAGGTATGTTTTGTAGAGTGAAATTGTTATGTTTGGTTCAAAATAAGGGTTTTGGGAAGGGTAGATTAGAAGTCTCTTGTTTTATTTTGTAAGAAGATCTCTTGGTAGAAAAGATGCACAAAAATAAGAAGTATTAATGAGAAGAAGAAGATAATCGAGGAGGAAGTGTAGCTCGGTAACGACCCTAATGGGTCGTTAACGAGGCTAGTCGAGAGTAAGAAGAAAAGAAAAAAAAGAGGAAAAGAAAAAGAAAAATGCAGAATGAGAAGGGAAGAGAAGAAAGGAAGATGTGCATTGTGTTTAAAGTTAAACTGGAGATTCTTTTATGTTTTTATGAGGCTTTTTAGGGTTAAAAAGGTGAGTGAAAGAAGAAATGAGTTTGAGCATAATGTTTGAGAGAGTTTGGTATTGTTTTTTTTATGAGAGTTTTGGTGTATGTGTGAGTGTTTAGGAGTCTTTGATTCCCGGATATTATTAGCACCATAGAGCTAAATATTTTCCACGCCTTATTGTCTTTATCAAACCGCATTACAACCTGGCCGAATGGAAGCTTCTATGAAGTTTTTCATTGAGCCTAAGTTCTCTTGATGATTTTTGCTTGTTTTGACAAATCTTAGGTGGAGAGTTTGGTGATATAAGTTCCAATTTCTATGAGTTTTTGTATATTGGATTGAGTTGAGAGATTGAATTTAAAGCCAAAACACATGAGAGTTGAGTGAAACACTTTATCCTTGGTGAGGTTGGATTGTATTTGCGTATGTCTATTAGTGCTTGTATATGTGTGATGACGTTAATAGTCATTTGCTATTTTCTGCTATGTTTTGATGTTGCATTTTGGATGATGGTTATTGCTTGATGAGCATGTTTGTTTGGTTTTGGTTATTGTATAGTGATTCCTTGAGGACAAGCAATCTAAAGTATGGGGTATTTTGATGTTCGTGTTTTTGGTCTAGTTTTAGGTGTCTTTCTTAGGTTGTTTAGTTTAGTTTTAGTAGGTTTTAGGGCTAGTTTTGTGTGTTTTTTGGATAAGTTTGCATATTTTGTGAGAAGTACGGAAGCTACATCGTTTTGTGTCTTTTTGTAGGTTTTTGAGTGGAAAGGAGCACTTTTCAAGCGAAGCTGAAGTGAAGTGGTGTAGGTGGAATGCATGGAAGATAAGAAAGAAGATTGCATGGGAAGATCAAGTTAGAGTGCAAGTTAAAGCCATGAATGAGTTCGTAAGAAGCCAAAACAGAGGCTCGTTAACGACCTGTGAGGGTCGTTACCGAGCTGTAAATCATAGTTTTTGTTTGGGAATTCAGCAAAGTCTACCGACCCTGTGCAGGTCGTTAACGAGGTGACCTATGTTGGTAGAGCGCAGCCGAATTTCGGGATTCATATCTTTTATCTTGTTATCTTTTGAGTTTGGTAAGTTTTTGTCTTCTAGGTCTTTTATAGATAGCTTTCTTAGTATAAATACCCTTGTTCTAAGCCTAGACAAAGGGGAGTTAGTCGTTTTTTGGGGGATTGAGTTAGTTTAGGAAAGAGATCGATCGAGAGAGAAGTCGGGCTGATTCCGGTCGGGAGAGAGGAGTGGTTCGGTGATCAAACTCTTATTCGTTGTTCTTAGTGTTTTCGGATTCCGCAAGTGATTGTAAGACGATATTCTTTTAATTTCAAGTAAGTTTTGTTTTTCATATGTCCTCTTTGATTACAGTTGTTTGCTTTGTTTCGATGAAGAGTGAGTAGTTTTCTTATCTAGGGTCGGGGTTGAAACCAAACATAGTTCTGCATGATTGAATGTGTATTGATGTTTTGATTGCCTTCTATCTTTTGAATTGCTTGTTGTGCTTATGCTTAGACGAGAGTCGAAGTAATTTGAGTTTTTAGCTTGATCGAGAGAGAAGTTGTGAACTTGAATGTTGATATTGTTCGATAACGAAAGTTTTGAGCTTTTGATTCAAAACAAGTAATAAAGTGAATTGATTTATGAAAGTTGATTGATTTGCTTGTTAGTCATCGAAAGTTGATAGATTTATCTTTAAAGGCATGATCTTTATCTTCACATAAGTTTATATGCATAGCTATGTCGTGGTAACCCTTGTCCTAGAGCTTTTTATCCATTGAATTTGTTAAGTTTTGCTTTAGTATTCATTCTTTACTGAGGCACTTGGATCGGTATCGAACCTGCTTTTGCATCGTTAGTTGTTCTGTTTTAAGTAGGATTCCAGGTTGGTTAACGACCTTGACAAGGTCGTTAACGAGGTCTGTCGTAGCTGTTTTGTTTTATTTTGTTTTGTTTTCTTGTTCTCTTTAGTTAGATAAACAAACAACCTTTCTTCCCGTGGACGATCCTGACTTCGCTATACTCGGCGGGGTCTTGACTTATAAATTTATTTGTTGTCAAGTAAACCCTACCAACATAGAAGAAGGGGTATTTATACTAGAGAGCCTATCTATCAAGTTTCCAAAAGGTAAAACTTTCCTAACTTAAAAGATGGCGAAATAAAAGATATAAAACCTGAAAGTCGGCGCTGCCTACTGACACAGGCCACCTCGGTGTCGACCTGCACAGGTTCGGTTGGACTCTTTACTAAACTTTTCAACTTGGACTCCATTGCACAGCTCGATACCGACCCTTACAGCTCGGTATCGAGGTCGTTGTTCTTGGTTCTTTGTACTTTTGCATAGCTTCTTTTGGATTTGTCGAGATGTTCAAAGGGTCTTCTTCTTCTCTTCTCTTCCACCATGCTTCACCATCAACTTCCCGATCTCAAATCCCTCGGAATGTTCCTTTTTGCTTTGAAAACCTATAAAAAAAACGGAGTAGCTTCCATACTTTTCACAAAATATGCAAACTTATCCAAAAACACACGAAACAAACACTAAAACTTAACTAAACTAAGCTAAACAACTAAGGACAACACTCGAAAACTATACTAAAAACATGAACATCATTAATTAGGTTAAGCATCCTAGGGTGGAATCAAACACAATTCAAACATTCATTCAAGAGGTCATCAAATTAGAATTTTACCTACAACATTATTAACTTCACCCTAATCTTAGAATAAGATATTTATCTAGACATCGATGTGAAAGACATCAAATAATATTCAACAGATAGTATACCTGATTCAAGATGAAGGTAAAATTTTCTTCCAAATAATCCAACTTCAATATAAGGAAATCACTAGAAAAATCTCTACTAATCTCCAAACATAGGGTTCTAGGAAAGTAAAAGTGGCCAAAAAAGAACCTTAGAAAAATTAGAACAAAAGTATTTATACTAGAGTAAAACAAAAATAGGAAACAAGGTCTCCAAGTCGGTTCGGAGAAAACTAACACGGAAAACAACTCAGTTGAGTTGTTTGACCAAGTTCTCCACTGTTGTAACCACTCGGTTAACAACTCAATCGCGCTGTTTAGCCGAGTTCTTTACTGGCGGCATTACTCGGGCAACAACTTAGTCGAGTTGTTTGCCCAAGTTCTTCTCTGTTCCTTTTGTGCAATGAACCGTTGGCCAAGTTCTTCCTTGTCACTTTTATTTTTTAGCAAGGCGCCATTTCTTCATTCTTTGATGGAGAAAACACGAACTTCTTCAAGTTATAGCTTCAAAAGTCTCCAATAGCAATCTAAAGTCTCTCCAAACATGCCTATAAAAAGGAAAATGCAAAGGTAGACATTAAAAAACAACAAAAACTACCTAAAATGCAAAACAAACTGAACTAGCTAAAGTAAACATGACCTATAACAAACACCTAAATGCATGCTATCATATATAAGATCAAAAAATTAAGGTTGGTATGCAAAAGTTTAAAGGCATTGAGAGTGGTCTCAGTTAGAGATAATATTTAGTGTAGCTTATCTTTTGTATTAGCTAAGATTATATTTAATTTCCTTATATCTTTATTGCATATGATAGAGATTAGGAAACCCTAGATATTATTGTTTCTTAGAGCTCATGTACTTTTGTATTCTCTATTTAAAGAGATCACTTCATCAATAATAATAATCATTAGTTCACCTTAATTCTATATGGTATCCGAGCCTGAACCAACTAAACCTAAAACCTTAAACACACATTTTTTCGTTCCTTTCCATGGCCGCGTCTTCCTCTCATTCAATCATGAATGATGTTGAACCAACTAAACCACTCTTCATTGTCAACTTCACTAATGCTATCAAACTTACCGCATCCAACTATATTACATGGAAAACTCAAATCAAATCCATCTTGGTTGGCTATGGCCTTTTCAAATACCTTGATGGATCCCATCCTTATACGGTGACTACGCCCCTTGGAGCCACGATCGTTGCTCCAAATCCGGCTATTCAAAATTGGCAATGCCAAGATCAACTTGTTTTTGGCAACTTGGTCGGAACCCTTTCATCCAATGTTACGCTGCTCGTAACTAAAGCAGAAACTTCGTGTGCTATTGATAGGGATTTACTCAACAACGAATAAATTTGTAGTCAAGACCCCATTGTGTATAGGGAGGTCAGGATCGTCCACAGGAAGCAAGGTTGTGTATAATTACTTGATGTTCCTATTTTTGGTATAGCTTTTAGTATGTTTTCTTAGTTTATTAGGATTAGTTTTGATAAGTTTATGATTAGTTTTATGTGTTTTTGGATAGTTTTGCATATTTTGTGAAAAGTATGGAAGCTACTCCGTCTTGTGTATTTTTGTAGGTTTTAGCAAGGAAAAGATGCTGTTTGGAGCTGAATTTGGAGCGCTATAATGAAGGATGGAGGAATAAAAGATGAAGAAATTGAAGTCTAAATTTTTGGAGTTGAAGTGTTGAAGAAAGCCAAGCCCAGGATCGTTAACGAGGCTATAAGGGCTCGTTAATGAGGTCACGAGATAAAGTTTTCGAGAGTTTGATTCTGTGACTCACCGATCCTGTGCGGGAATTTATTTCTGTGTCGGTAGAGTTTTTTTTTTATAATTTTAGGGTTATTATATTATGTATTTTAGGTCTTGTTATCTTTCTAGATTTTATTTCTATCTTTTAGGATTTTATTTCTATCTTTTTAGGAAAGTTTTTATCTTTTAGCCTTTTTATTTTCTAGCCTTATTAGTATAAATAACCCTCTTAATTAGTCTAGAAAAGGGGAGACGAAATAGAGAAGTAAGGAGTAGAGAGAAGAGGAAGAGCCGAGATAGAGAGAGAGGATTGGAAGTCGAGATCGAGAGCTCGGTGGACGAGAGTTACCGGGGTCGTTAGTCAGTATTTCGATTCGGTGCTTTGTATTTTTCGGTTTCTTCTGAATTTTTGAAAGAGGATATTTCTTATTAATTGTAGTGGTGTTTTGTTTTCAATGATTTCTTTTGTTGAATTTATTTGTTTCTTAGTTATGAGTAGTGAGTAGTCTTCTTTTCTGGGGTCGGGGTTTAACCCGGCATAGTTATGCATGTTTGAGGAGTAAGAGTATGTGTTGATTGCCTTTTATCTATTTTTGAGATTGTTTGTTGTGCTTAGACCTAGATGAAAGTCAAGGTTATTTGAGTTTTTAACTTGATTGAAAGAGAAAGTTTTAGACTTGAAGGTTGATATTGTTTGAATACGAAAGTTTCAAGCTTTAGATCCAAAACAAGCAATTGAGTGAATTGGTTTATGAAAATAGATTAATTTACTTGCTAGTGAAAGAAAGTTGATAATTTATCTATTTAAAGGCATGATCTTATCTTCTTACGAGTTTATATGCATGACTATGTTGTGGTATCCCTTGTCCTAGATCTTTGTTTTTATTTGAATTCTCTTTTAGTGATATTCGTTACTGAGTTCATAGCCTCGGTACTGAACCTGTTTAGGTCGTTAGTTTTTAGTCTTTTGTTTACGGTGGTTCGTTAACGACCCTGACAACGTCGTTAACGAGGCTGCTTGTTAGTGTTTTGCTTGTTCTTGTTTGATTGTTAGTAGTCGATAAATAAACAACCTTGCTTCTCGTGGAACGATCCTGACTCCCCTATACTCAGCGGGGTCTTGACTTATAAATTTATTTGTTGTCCCGAGTGAAGGCCCGTCAACAAATTGGCGTCAACAAATTAAGCTATCACTTAGGCCTTGTGGAACAAGGTTCGAGCGAGAAGGTGAAGAGATGGCTGAAGATGAAGATGAGGATAACGAGGTAGCTGGAGAAGACACTGAAGAGGCTAACACAGAAGGAGGCACAGAGGAGCTTAACTTCGAGGATGAAGACCTCGACACAGAAGTTTTGGGCACCAACGTCCTCGTTGACGAGCCTACCAGACTCGTTAACGACCATTTCCAGGCTTCTACATATGTTCCTAACGAGGCACCCAGCTTCGTTAACGAGGCCCCAAGGACAACTACCGACCCTCCGCCAGCTCCTACCGACCCTCATTCCTATGGTCTCATGCCATACAACCCGGTGATGTACCAAGACCACTTCCAGCCTCACTACCCACCACCTCCTCAGCCCGAGTACACTGGATCGAGTATGCCACCACCATGGGCTGAGGATCTTTCTGCTCAGATGCAACAACTTCACCTCCAACAGGATCACATTCATAGTAGGATGGATAGATGGGAGACTGTCTATTCCGCTCGCATGTCGATGGAGGATGAGAGGCATCGTCAAAGAGAGGTGGAAGATGCAGAGCGTTGGAGGACGATGTACGACTTCATGGGGAACTTTGAGCACTACTTTCCTCCACGAAACCATTGATTCAGCTTGAAGAAGACGTTTTCCTTGTTTTCCACTTTTGAGACTTTGTAAGTTTTATGGTTTTTCTTTTCTTTTATTTTCTTGTTTTTTTTCTTTTCTATTTCTTTCCTTCTTCTTATTTTTCTTATAGTGGGGACACTGTAATTTTAATTATGGGGTGGGAGAAAGTAGAAAACTTGTTATCTTTTGTTGCCTTATGTGTTTTATTTTGTTTTGAGTAGTTTTGTTTCATAAATCATAAAAAATCGAAAAAAAAATCGAATTTTTTTGATAGAATCTAAAAAAGAGTAGTTTAGAATTGATAGATATCCCTTTCTTAGGTTCTATGATGGTAGTTGCTAGCATAATCATATAATTCCTTGCAAGCATGTCTTTGATAGTATAGCCGGATTCTTTTGTTTTTAGGAAAGAATAGCATTTGATGAAATTGAGCACATATACTTTATAGCATAAGTGATGCAATCCAACAAGATAATTACCTAGTGAGTTATTTTTGGCCTTATAGGGAGAACATAAAAAATCCCTCTTCTTTTTTGTGTGATTTACTCTCTATATGCATATTATCTCTTGGAATTGTAATGGTTATCTATTTCTTGAGACCTATATAAGATTTATAGTTCATTACTTGTGAACATCAGATGATAGAGAACTTATTTTTATAAGCCCTATTATTCCTTATCCTACCTTATCATTATCCTTCTTTTGACAGCCAAGTTGAGCCTTGAAGCTTTTTTTTTGCTCCACAAAATTGTTCCCTATCTGAGATAAGCTTGACCCTATCCGGGGATTAGGACTTAGATTAGAGAGGTATATTTTGTTGAGTGCAAGTTATGTTTGGTTTAAAATTAAGGATTATTAGGAAGGGTAGATTGGAAGTCTCTTGATTTTTTAATTATGTAAAAAGAAAGATCTCTTGATAGCAAAAAGATGCACGAAATAAGGTTGATGGTTGAAAGAAAGTTGTTAAAGAAGAAGAGAAGTACACGATGAAGCTCGTTAACGACCCTGAAGTGGTTCGTTAACGAGGTAGCGAAAGAAAGGGGAAGAAAAGAAGAAAGAAGAAGTTTGAAGTGCATGTGTTTATATAGATAATATCAGAGATTCTTTTTTATTTTTTATGAGGCTTTCTAGGATATATAGGGTGAGTGAATGAGTTTGAGCATAAAGAAGAGAGTGAGTTTGGTATATGTTTATGAGAGTTTTTGTTTATGTGTGAGTTTTTAGGAGTCTTTGATTCCCGGATATTATTAGCACCACATAGCCAAAATATTTTCCACACCCTTTGAATTACCAAGCCCCATTACAACCCGGCCGAATGGAAGCTTCTATGAAGTTTTTCATTGAGCCTAAGTTCTCTTGATGATTTTTTGCTTGTTTTGACAAATCTTGGGTGGAGAGTATTGGTGATATAAGTTCCAATTTCTATGAGTTTTTGTATATTGGATTGAGTTGAGAGATTGAATTTATAAGCCCAAACACATGAGAGTTGAGTGAAACATATTATTATCCCATGTGAGGTTGGATTGTACTTTCTTATGTCTATTTGGTGCATATATGTGTGGTGACATTAATAATCATTTGTTATTTTTCTTCTATGTGTTGATGTTGCTTTTTAGATGATGGCTATGTTTTGATGAGTATGTTGTTTGGTTTTGATTATTGTCTAGTGATTGCTTGAGGACAAGCAAGTCTAAGTATGGGGTATTTTGATGTTCGTATTTTTGGTATAGCTTTTAGTATGTTTTCTTAGTTTATTAGGATTAGTTTTGATAAGTTTAGGATTAGTTTTATGTGTTTTTGGATAGTTTTGCATATTTTGTGAAAAGTATGGAAGCTACTCCGTTTTGTGTATTTTGTAGGTTTTAGCAAGGAAAAGATGTTGTTTGGAGCTGAATTTGGAGTGCTATGATGAAGGATGGAGGAATACAAGATGAAGAAGTTGAAGTCTAAATTTTTGGAGTTGAAGTGTTGAAGAAAGCCAAGCCCAAGATCGTTAACGAGGTTGTAAGGGCTCGTTAACGAGGTCACGAGATAAAGTTTTTGAGAGTTTGATTCTGTGACTCACCGATCCTGTGCGGGAATTTATTTCTGTGTCGGTAGAGTTTTTTTTTATAATTTTAGGGTTAATTATATTATGTATTTTAGGTCTTGTTATCTTTCTAGATTTTATTTCTATCTTTTAGGATTTTATTTCTATCTTTTTAGGAAAGTTTTTATCTTTTAGCCTTTTTATTTTCTAGCCTTATTAGTATAAATAGCCCTCTTAATTAGTCTAGAAAAGGGAGACAAAATAGAGAAGTAAGGAGTAGAGAGAAGAGGAAGAGCCGAGATAGAGAGAGAGGATTGGAAGTCGAGATCGAGAGCTCGGTGGACGAGAGTTACCGGGGTCGTTAGTCAGTATTTCGGTTCGGTGCTTTGTATTTTTCGGTTTCTTCTGAATTTCTGTAAGACGATATTTCTTATTAATTTGAGTGGTGTTTTGTTTTCAATGATTTCTTTTGTTGAATTTATTTGTTTCTTAGTTATGAGTAGTGAGTAGTCTTCTTTTCTCGGGTCGGGGTTTAACCCGGCATAGTTATGCATGTTTGAGGAGTAAGAGTATGTGTTGATTGCCTTTTATCTATTTTTGAGATTGTTTGTTGTGCTTAGACCTAGATGAAAGTCAAGGTGATTTGAGTTTTTAACTTGATTAAAAGAGAAAGTTTTAGACTTGAAGGTTGATATTGTTTGAATACGAAAGTTTCAAGCTTTAGATCCAAAACAAGCAATTGAGTGAATTGGTTTATGAAAATAGATTAATTACTTGCTAGTGAACGAAAGTTGATAATTTATCTATTTAAAGGCATGATCTTATCTTCTTACGAGTTTATATGCATGACTATGTTGTTGTATCCCTTGTCCTAGATCTTTGTTTTTATTGGAATTCCCTTTTAGTGATATTCGTTACTGAGTTCGTAGCCTCGGTACCGAACCTGTTTAGGTCGTTAGTTTTTAGTCTTTTTTTTACGGTGGTTCGTTAACGACCCTGACAACGTCGTTAATGAGGCTGCTTGTTAGTGTTTTGCTTGTTCTTGTTTGATTGTTAGTAGTCGATAAACAAACAACCTTGCTTCTCGTGGAATGATCATGACTCCCCTATACTCAGCGGGGTCTTGACTTATAAATTTATTTGTTGTCCCGAGTGAAGGCCCGTCAACATTACTAAACTAAGAAACAAAAGAACAAAAAACAAAGAACAAAGCAAAAACAAAGCAAAACAAAGCACTGAAGAGGGTCGATATTGACCTTGTCATGGTCGTTACCGATGTATGATTTCAGCAGAAAAACTAAGTAAACAGCAAGAACAAGAGAGAAATTGCAGGTCGGTACCGACCTGGTCATGGTCGATATCGAGGCAGCCGAGAATTAAAATTGACTCGAAAATAGGAGAAAAATCTAGGATAAGGGTTCACCACAACATAATCATGCAATTCCAAACAATATGAATCATAAATATCATGCCTTTAACATAAAGTCATCAACTTTCGTTGATTAAACAAGCAAATCAATCAACTTTCATAAATCAATTCACTTACTCTACTTATTTTTATCTAAAGTTCTCAACTTTCGTCTGAAACTTTATCTCTATTCAAATTCATAACTTTCTCTTTCAATCAAGTTATAAACACGAAATACTTCAACTTTCATCAAAGCTTTTCCAAAAACAAGTAGAAGAATAAATAGAAGGCAATTAATTCAGTCATTCACATCACCATTCATGCACAATCATGTTGGGTTTCTAACCCCAACCCTAGAAAAGGAGACTACTCACTCGTGATTGGAGAAAAACAAGCAAAGCAATTGAAAGAGAACATAATTGAATTAAAACTAAAGGCTTACTTGAATTAAAACTTCAAACTTTTCTTAGAACACACCTAGAACACAAGAAAATCTCCACAATCTTCTTCCTTGTCCTCCAAGCAACAACTTGTCTTCTAAAAACCCTAAAATTACGTGAATTAAAACCTAGGGGGCGTCCAAGAGAGAGCTCCAAATTGTCTAAACAAGAGTATTTATACTAGAACATCCCTCTAAAAAGTTTCCATAAAAACAAAACCTACTAAAGGTAAAAGATTACGGAATAAAAGTAATTAATGAGCAATTATCCTAGTCGCTTGGGCTGAGTGCCTCGGTACCGGGGTCGGTATCGAGGTTGGTCTCTGCACTTGTTCTCTTGTTTTTTCCTTCTTCCTTTGGATTTTGCGGGGGTTTCTTCCATAGCTTCCTTCCTTCCTTCTTCCAAGCTTATTCCTCTCTTCTAATGTCCTTGAATGCATCCAAATCCGCCTCAAATCCTACATTTACACACAAATAGCGTAGTTTCCATACTTTTCACAAAATATGCAAACTATACTAGAATGACACAAAACACTCACAAAAACACAACTAAACTAGACTAAAAGACCTAGAAAAACATACTAAAACTATGCTAAAAACATGGACATCAAAATACCCCATACTTAGGCTTGCTTGTCCTCAAGCAGTCACTAAACATAAGCCAAAACCATCAACACATCTATCAAGTAATAGCCCTCATCAAAAAGCAAATTTAGCACAAGTGAAATTCAGACAAGTGACTTTAACATCATCACACATATATGAGCAACTAATGAACACAAGCAATCACAATCCAACCTCACAAGGGATATGTGTTTCACTCAACTCTCATGTGTTTAGGCTTATAAGTACAACTCTCAACTCAATGAAAAACTTCATAGAAGTTTCCATTCTGCCGGGTTGTAATGGGGTTTGGTAATGACAAAAGGGTATGGAAATATTTAGGCTTGTGGTGCTAAAAATCCGGGAATATAGACTCCTAAACTTTCCAACACAACTCAACAAATACATCAATATAATATACCAAACTCTCTAAACATTAAAGCTCAACTCACTTTCATCACCCTTTTAAATCCATCCTAGAAAGCCTCATATATACATACAAAAGAATTCTTGGCTTTTTCCTTTCTTTGCTTGCACTTATTCACTTTTTTTTCTTCTCCTCCCTTTTTTCTGAATTTTTAATGAATTTCTTATTATTTTTTTCTGAAGGAGGAGGTTTGTACCGACCCCACTGGGGCCGGTAACGAGGCTGCAGTTTCATTCTTTTCTTACTTACTTGTGCATTCTTTCTTTAAACCAAGAATCCTTTCTTTACAACTTCTTTGAATCAATGAGACTTCCATTCTACCCACCCTAATCCTTCTTATTGAACCAACATACAAACTCACAAAAGAAATCCAACCAACTAAGTCCTAATCCCCGGATAGGGTCAAGCTTATATCGGCTAGGAATTAATTTTGTGGAGCTATAAAAATAGGCTTTAAGGCACAAAGAAATTGGCTTAAAAAAGAGGGATAATGTAAGGGTGGATAAGGATTAATAATAAGGCTCATGAAAAAAAAGCTCCCCATCATATGATTTTTTCAAGTAATGAACTAAAATCTTATATAGGCTTTGAGAAATAGATAACCATCACAATTGCAAGAGATAATATACACATAAGAGAGTAAATCACATAAGAAAGAGAAGAGGGATTTTGGATATTCTCCCTATAAGGCCAAAAATAACTCACAAGGTAGCAATTTTTGTTGGATTGCAATTTAAACTAATGTTGAAAGTTATACATGCTCAGTTTCATCACAAGCTAAAAATTTCACACAAAAACAATTTCATAGTGGACTCGGGCTAAACCATCAAAGACATGCTAAATGGCTTTACATGATTATGCAATTAATCACCATCCTAGAACCATAAGACAAGGGTACTATCTGTCCTAAAAATCTTTTTGTATTTTTTTTCAAAATTTTCAATTTTTTTCATTTTTCTTTTAAGGAAAGCAAAGAAAGCAACTAAACAACTTAAAGCAACTAGTCAAAGCAAGATATAAAACACTCAAACATATTGCAAAACACAAAGACACACACACGAGTTTTCTTTTCCCACTCTACCCCATACTTGAACCTAACAGTGTCCCCACTATAAGAATAAAAGCAAGGTGAAAATAAAGAAGTAGGGAAAAGAAAACGAACTCACAAGATCAATTTTGAAGCGGTTTTGAAAACATCCTTTGAACACTTGAAAGAGAGGGGGAATCACTGATAATCTTGTGGTGATGGAGGAGGAAAGTGTCTCTCCATCGCA
This sequence comes from Fallopia convolvulus, assembly GCA_964016875.1. Lineage (NCBI taxonomy): Eukaryota > Viridiplantae > Streptophyta > Magnoliopsida > Caryophyllales > Polygonaceae > Fallopia > Fallopia convolvulus. Next base: position 41,577,051 of record OZ024728.1, read on the forward strand.
GTCATGAACTCACAAGTCTCCGTCAAACACTTATCCGACTCTGCCCAACGGTCCTCATTCCCATGCCAGCGTTGCTCATCAATCCTCCTCTGCTGAGTATAATACTCCTGAAAGTGATGTTGATGGTCATAAAGCCTAAGCTGGCCGGTTTAAAGCAACTCGATTCAGTGCACAAGATCATCAACCATGGAGGTGGAGCAGTGTTGGATCTAGAACTATCCTCACTCGGATGGTGGACTCGATAACCGGCCCCGTACCCCTTGTTAGTATGCTGAAAGGGGTGGTAAAGAGTAAGACCGAACTGTGTTGGCCCAGGAACGTTTCCAGCCATGTGTGTAGCTCCCTCGGTACCGACCCCCTGGGGGTCGTTACCGACCTCAACATCATGCATCTCCTCATCTCGTTCAAACCGGGAAGCTTTTGTCGTTAATGATAACTCGGCCTTGGGGCCCTGAGAGAAAGGGTAAGGTCAAGAAGTCCAAGTCGAGTACCAATTTGGAAGGTACAAAAGTTCAAGCTTTGTCGGGGTTACCATGACTTGTTGACCTTCAACCGTTGTTGTAAGCATGCCACCAATGTTCTTAAGAATACCCAAAGACGTCCAATAAGTGGAGTCAAGAAACTGAGGTGGCTGTCCCACTTTGTATTTGGAAAGATCGATCCCACACCTCATAGCTAGCCGAGTGACCATCCCTCCCACAAAAATTTCCTCCGACCTTGCCCGGATGGATAGCACGTGCTTAAGCCACTTGAGACCCAAATTCATGGGTGGTGGATCCTTGAATAGCATAGTATGGAGGCATGCCACCTCTTTCTTTTTTGGTCTTGTCGGTTCCGCCTTTGCCCAAATTATACTTGCTAAAATCCGCAAGATGATGCGGAAAATAGGGTTGAAAATGTCTTTGGGGGAAGTGCACCATGACCGGTAAAATTTTTACCCCTGATATACCTCCATGTAACCTCAAACTTGAAGTCATCTAGGGCCTTATACGCATGCTCGGAATTAGGGAATCGAAGTAAGCAGTTGACTTCGGATAGTTTGAAGGAGTAGGGCTGATTAGCAAGCCGGAATTGGACTCCTCTCGGTCTCTCGGGGTTGTTAAGCGAGAGCTTGAAAGTGGTGATGAACTCAGCTGTGAGGGCTGGGTAATGTGGCTCATCGGCGGTTAAGAGATGGTAGGAACCAATATGAAGAAAAGCCTACTTTACTTCCTCGTATATGCCAAGTGACCGGGCATGGGACCGGGAAAACCACCTCGTTTTGTGAGGCTTGGCCATCAACTCATTAAATGTTTGCTCCTCCCAATCACTATGGAGCTCGAGCACAAAGTCCGGTGGAGGGCTAGGCTTCCTTGGCCTCTTGCTTGGCTTCTTGTTTGAGCGGCTTGAGCTAGCCATTTGAGCCTACACATTCAAAAAATTCCAAGGTAATGCTTCATTAAAAACACAAAAACCAAATAACTCCATACTTTGAATTGAAAACATATGATATAAATCACTTAATTTCACATAATTGCATGCCATATAAATAGGAGAACAAAGCTAATATGCATAATTGATCAAAAGTTAATTAATTAAGCATAAAAGAGCCAAGATACATCATAGAATTATATCCAAATGCACACAAAAATCAAAGAAACAATAATCTGCAAGGGTCGATAATGACCTTGTTGCAACTCAGATTTCGGCATGAGCCGAATTTTTCAATTTCTTGGCCAACAATCTTTCGTCCAAGGCATCAATTTAGCACAAGTAATATGAATTCAAGGTATTCCAAGCACCAAGAACCCCATACTTACCCAAAAAAATCCAAAAATCATGCCAAAAATAGCTAAAGACATGGTATAGATCTAGAAAACTCAAGAACAATCATGCACATGCTAAAAAACGAAATTAATTCAATCTTAAGTATGGAAGAATATCATTCATCAATAATTAACACCAAATTAAGGCAAAGAGGCAAAAGTTCATGCTCAAGAACTTCAACCTAGATCTAGATCTAAATATGCAAAAATCAACCAAAAAGCACCATGGAACTTATGAAATCCTCCATTGAAGATGAAGGTTTGAGAACTCATACCTTAGATCCGAAAATAGAATGAAAATTAGAAGAAGTTTGGATTGGCAACGAGGGAGTTTGGTTCGGTAACGAATGAGAGGAGTTCTCGTTCGGTACCGGGGTGGGGCTCCGATTTTTGGTCCGTGGACCGAGTGTGTGCAGGCGGTGCACAGGTGGTGGTAGATCTTGGCAGTGGTGATGGTGTGACGGTGGTGGCTAGGTTGAAGTGCGGCGGGTTTGTGAGAGGTACGAGAGGGAAGGGGGCTATGAGAAGGAGGCTCGATAGTTTGGGTGTGGAAGAAGGGTTTTGTTTGGATGAAATGAAAATAAAATAAAGAAAGCATGAAAGAAAGAACTTACCTGAGGGTGTCCGGATTGTGGGCTCAATTTTTGCTCCATTTTACCCCCTTTTTTTCTTCAAAGTATTTTATTCCGAAATAAAAACTAAAACCTATTCTAAAAAAACAAAAAGAGAGCTAGCAAAAAGGAAAACAAAATAAAAGCGGGTTGCCTCCCGTAAGCGCTATTTTTAACGTCATTAGCCCGACGAACTGACTTTAACTTAATCGGAGGATGTTAGAGCCCATGTGGCTCGGATTTCCTCACACGGGTCAGTCTGCTCATAATATTTCTTCATCTGATGCCCATTGACCTTGAAGATGGCTCCATTATTGTCTACTAGATCAAACGCTCCATAGGGATATATGTAGGGGACGACGAATGGCCCACTCCATCTTGACCTTAGTTTCCCTAGAAATAAGCGAAGTCTAGAGTTAAAGAGAAGTACCTTGTCACCAACTTCATAAGTTTTTGGCACCAACTTCTTGTCATGCCACAACTTGGTGCGCTCTTTGTAGATTTCGGCGTTCTCATGACACAACTTCTAGCTCTTGCAAGTCCATGAATCGTTTTGCACCGGCCTTGTCGAGACCCATGTTAAGCTCCTTGAGAGCCCATAAAGCCTTATGCTCCAACTGGACTGGCAAATGGCACGCCTTGCCATAAACTAGGTTTTATGGAGTGGTGCGTAGGGGTGTTTGGTATGCTGTTCTGTAAGCCCATAGAGCGTCATCGAGCTTGGATGACCAATCTTTCCTTGAGCGGGAGACCGTCTTCTCCAAGATGCTCTTGATTTTCCGGTTTGAAACTTCCACTTGGCCGCTAGTTTGGGGATGGTATGGTGTTGCCACCCGATGTGATACCACATACTTAGCCAAGAGAGCTTCAAAACTTCTTTCTATGAAATGAGATCCACCATCACTAATGAGAACGTGTGGCACTCCAAACCTGGGAAAAATTTTAGTCTTAATAAACTTGGTCACATTTTTGGTGTCATTAGGGCATGCAGCGATGGGTTCCACCCACTTAGAGACATAATCAACTGCGACAAGGATATACTTATAGGGGCCCGATGAGGGGAGTGGTCCCATAAAGTCTATGCCCCAAACGTCAAAAATTTCGACCTCTAGGATCCCTGCTAGCAGGTTCTCATGCCTCCAAGTGATGTTTCCAAAGCGTTGGCATTCATCACATGAAGTCACATAATCATGTACGTCCCTGAAAATAGTTGGCCAATAGAGACCACTTTGAAGAATCTTCGTTGTGGTTTTAAATCCTTTTGCATGGCCACCGGTGGGGAGAGTGTGACATTGATGGATCATATTATCTATCTCTTCTTCTGGAATACAACGCCTAAAGAGGTGATCACTTCCTTTCTTGAACAAGTATGGATCATCCCAATAGTATTGTTTGACATCATGGAGAAACTTCTTCTTTTGTGGAGTCAAGCCCTCGGGAATCGCGCCTCCTACAATGTAGTTAGCAAAATCCACAAACCATGTGGATTTTGACCCTCTCATGGCATGAATACTATGAAGAGAAGTAGAAGGAAAAGATAAGGAAGGATTTGAATTGGAAATAAGGTTTGAAAACGTACCTGGATGTGTCGGTACCGGACCTGGATGGGTCGATATCGACCCTCTGGCTGTAGTAGTTCCTTCGGTAAAGAACTTTCTGAGCTCGGTATCGAGCTGTCTTGCTTCAGTATCGATGGTTTCTGGCTCGGTGTCGGTGTGCACAACGTTTTCCAGCTTTGGTGATGGATCGATACAGACCCTTGTAGGATTGGTAACGAGCCTTTGGCAGTTTTTGACCTCATTTAGCATGAGGTGCTTGTCCGGTCTGGAGTCGTTAATTGGTAAATCATTGTTGGAATCCGTGATGTGTTCAACTGGAAACCTAGATAGGTGACCCGCCACCAAGTTTTCTTCTCCCTTCTTATCTCGGATTTCATGATCAAATTCCTGCAATAAGAGCATCCAACGAAGTAGCCTAGGTTTGGCATCCTTCTTAGCCATTAAATATCGTAGGACTTCATGGTCAGTGTAAACAATCACTTTAGAACCAACAAGATAAGAGCAGAATTTTTCAAATGCAAATACCACGACAAATAATTCCTTCTCCATCGTGGTATACTTACTCTGTGCCTCATCAAGAGTTTTACATGCATAGTAAATGGCGTGGAGTTTTTTATCCTTCTGCTGACCTAATACTGCCCTGACAGCATAGTCGTTGGCATCACACATGATGTCAAATGGCAGGGTCCAATCTGGGGACTGTATAATAGGAGCAGAGACAAGTGCTTCTCTCAACCTGTGAAAAGCCTCAAGACATTCTATAGATAGCTCAAATACTACATCTTTCATTAGTAGGTTAGTAAAAGGTTTAGCTATCTTAGAAAAATCCTGAATAAATCGTCTATAAAAGCTAGCATGTTCTAAGAAACTCCTAACGTCTTTTATAGAAGAGGGAGGAGGTAGTTTTTCAATGAGCTCAATTTTGGCTCTATCTACTTCAATCCCTCTCTTAGAGACGAGGTGCCCTAGCAATATCCCCTCTTGGACCATGAAATGACATTTTTCCCAATTAAGCACAAGATTGGTTTCTTCACATCTTTTAAGCACCCTAGTCAAATTAACTAGACAAGAATCAAATGAAGAACCATATACAGAAAAGTCATCCATGAAAACCTCAACTATGTCCTCTATCATATCTGAGAAGATAGCCATCATGCACCTTTGGAAGGTGCCAGGGGCATTACAAAGCCCAAATGGCATTCTCCTGTAAGCAAAAGTCCCATAGGGACAAGTAAAGGTTCTTTTCTCCTAATCATCAAGATGAATGAGAATCTGCCAGAAACTGCTATAGCCATCTAAGTAACAAAAGTAATCATGTTGGGCTAAGCGTTCTAAAACTTGATCAATAAAAGGAAGCAGAACATGATCTTTTCTTGTAGCACTATTTAGCTTCCTATAATCAATGCACATTCTCCAACTAGTTGTGGTCCTAGTGGGAATTAGTTCTCCTTTTTCATTCTCTATAATAGTCATTCCCCCTTTTTTAGGGACTACATGGACCGAACTCACCCATTGGCTGTCCGATATAGGAAAAATTATCCCAGCATCAAGTAGTTTTAATATTTCCTTTTTCACCACATCTTTCATATTAGGATTTAATCTACGTTGATGCTCTATTTTGGGTTTGTGATTATCCTCCATGTAGATCCTATGCATGCATAATGAAGGGGATATGCCAGTTATGTCATTCAAAGAATAGCCAATGACTTTTCTATGGGTCCTAAGTACAGAAACTAGCTTATCTACTTCCTCATCTTTTAATTTAGCATTGATGATGACGGGGAAGGTAGAGTTAGGACCGAGAAATTCATACTTGAGGGAGTCTGGAAGGGGCTTCAGCATTGGAGTAAACTCAGCCGGGATAAGAATTGGTTCTTCATGCTCTATCTTCATAACTTCCTCGAGGTAATCAATTGCCAAAAGCTCTTCATCTTCTGTCATAGAGGTCGGTATCGACCTAGAGAGGGTCGGTACTGACTCGATTGCGCCTGCCAGTAGCCTCGATACCGAGGTAGTGGTGCTCGGTATCGATGCTGCAGAACATTGTTCTTCACCTTTTCTTGCCAGAAGCGTCGGTAACGACCCATGAAGGGTCGGTATTGATGCTGCAGGATCACTCTCCACCCATCTTCTGCACGAGAATGCATCATAAGCTAATAACCTCTCGATTGGGTCCCCACATTCAATGAAGTCAGTGCGGGTGTAGAGCATCTTAACCTCGGCTTCATTAGTCTCTTTCATGGTCGGGTTAAAACGGAATTCCACCACCTCATCCCCAATCTCAAAAGTTAGGAGTCCTCTCCTAACATCAATGATAGCTCCAGTTGTGGCAAGGAAGGGTCTCCCCAGAATGATAGGCACCACCGGGTCCTCGGGCATCTCCATGACAATGAAATCATTTGGGACAAAGAACTTGCCCACTTGAACTGGAAAATCATCGACAACCCCCGTAGGCTTGACATAGGATCCGTCTGCCACGTATAACTTCATATTGAAGGGTTCCAGCGGTCCCATGTTGTCTTTTGACCAGATTCATAATGGAAGTAGACTTGCACTGGCTCCTAAGTCACATAAAGCTTTAAACCAGTAAGCTCCAATACCAATAGTAATAGCAAACTTACCTGGGTCGCCTATTTTTTCTGGGAACTCCAAAGATCGGACCTCGTTAGTCAGCTCGGACATAGACCTCTTTCTGCTAAGAATATCTTTCAAGAAGTTTGTGTAAGCTGGCATTTCGCTCAGGGCAACAACGAATGGGATGGAAATATTTAAGCCTTGAAGGATTTTAAGAAAACGCCTAAACTTCCCTTCTGTTCAAACCTTAGATTTCTTAGAAGGAAAGGGAAGAGTCTTCACCGGTCACGGAACCAACAAGGGCTCGAGAGGTGGCACTACCACATCGACAGAGGGGTCGATGGATGCTTCAGAAGGGTTGGTATTGACCCTGGTGGGGTCGGTACCGAACCTGGTCTAAGAGAGTGGTCTGGAGGTGAAGACTTACCCGGGTTGGGGTCGGTAATGACCCGGGGAGCCTTGGTACCGAATGTTTTAGGTTCGTTATCGATCCTGCTGGGGGCATCTTCCTCGGTACCGGCCTCTTTCTCCTTGGGCTTAGTACGGTACGGTAGTGTCTTTCCGCTTTGGAGGCGGATGGCTGCAATTTAGCCTCTCGGGTTCTCTTTGGGGCGGCCCGAGAGTTGCCCTTGAGGTCTTGGAATTTGTGCAGCCAACTTACCTAATTGGGAGTTTACATTCTTTCTCCATGTCTCAATCTCTCCCAACTATGCTTGTACACCTTTTAGGTCAGAAGGGACTCCACTGATCTCGTTTTGAACATCATTAACTTTATTGTGGACTCAATTAATGCCCTCTTGTAGCCCTTGTACCCATGAAGGTGGCTTTGGATATCCTGGTGGTCTGTAAGGAGGAGCCTTCCTTTCTTCTAGTGGAGGTGCTTGGTTTTGACTTTGATTGTAACCTCCCCAGTTGGGATAATTGTTTGGCCTATCATAATTATTAGGTGGGTTTCTGTATTGCCCTCTCATATAATTCATTTCAGCATATGTCTTTGCGGCTCTAACCTGTTCAATGTTAGTGCAGGCAGAAGTACTATGGGCTTGAGAGGCACATTCTTGACAAGGTTGAGAGGTTTTCAAAAAACTTACCTGTTTCTTCAAACGGTTGATCTCATCTTGTAAGAATTGATGTTTAACATCGAGATCAACTTCATCTTTATTTGGGATGTAAAGACGTTTTTGAGGCTGGGGTGGCTGCTGAGTCCCATACATGGCATCGTAATTGGTCAACTTATCCATTAATGCCCATGCCTCATCAGGTTCCATCTCTATGAAACCGCAAGCAGTGTGGAGGTTGATGCGGTTCTTTGTCTCAACATTTATTCCTTGAAAGAATATCTCTTGAAGAACGTATTGTGGTTGTCCATGGGTGGGCCATTGTCTCAGCATCTCCTTCAATCGCTCCCATGTTTCCACAAAGGTCTCGTTAGGCAGCTGGTGGTGAGAAGTGATGCGTTTCCTTAATTCCGTAGTCTTAGTTGGAGGGAAGAACTTAGTCATGAACAAGTCATGCAAAGCCTTCCAAGTCCTCACCGACCTAGGAGGTAGGCTCTCTAACCAGCTTAGGGCCTTTCCTGCAAGAGACCATTTAAAAGCTTTTAGTTGGACATATTCTAAGGATACACCATCAGCAGCAATGGTGTCGCATAAATCAACAAAAGTCTGAATATGCTTCATAGGGCACTCGATTGGTTTCCCTTGAAACTGAGCCCTTTTTATTAAGGCTATAAATTGAGATTTGATTTCAAAGGCCTTCTCTATATTGGGAAGCACAATAGCTGATTCTGGCACCCTCAGTTCTGGGTGCATGTATTGTTTGGCATTCTTCGGAATAGTATTCAATTGTTCCCGCAATTGATCTCTATCAGCTTGTAATGCTTCCATTTGTCTGCGCATGGCAGTCATCTGCTGAGCCATCTCTTCAAGTGTGATGGCCATGGTACGGTTCTCTCGTCTCCCGCGATGAAGAACACGTTCAGGCTCATAATAGTAATCTGGTTGATTCAATTCAAGCCGGCATCGTCCTGCTTGCATATGCTGAGAAACAAACAAAAAGAAACAAATTAGAAATAAAAACAGGGCCGGGCTATTCCCAAACCCATAAGTAATCAAACACAACAAGGAGTAGATCTCGCATCCAACTAAGTCTTTGACCAGGGAACGGGGGAATTCTGTTGCTTCCCCGACAACGGTGCCAATTTGTTGATAGGGATTTACTCAACTACAAATAAATTTGTAGTTAAGACCTCGTTGTGTATAGGGAGGTCGGGATCGTCCATGGGAAGCAAGGTTGTGTTTAATTACTAAACTAAGAAACAAAAAAAACAAAAAAAACAAAGAACAAAGCAAAACAAAGCACTGAAGAGGGTCGATATCGACCTTGTCACGGTCGTTATCGATGTATGATTTCAGCAGAAAAACTAAGTAAATAGAAAGAACAAGGGAGAAATTGCAGGTCGGTACCGAACTGGGCAGGGTCGATATCGAGGTAGCCGAGAATTAAAATTGACTCAAAAATAGGACAAAAATCTAGGATAAGGGTTCACCAAACCATAATCATGCAATTTCAAACAATATGAATCATAAATATCATGCCTTTAACATAAAGTCATCAACTTTCGTTGATTAAACAAGCAAATCAATCAACTTTTATAAATCAATTCACTTACTCTACTTATTTTGATCTAAAATTCTCAACTTTCGTGTCAAACTTCTATTCAAATTCATAACTTTCTCTTTCAATCAATTTATAAACATGAAATACTTCTACTTTCGTCAAAGCTTTTGCACAAACAAGTAGAAGAATAGATAGAAGGCAATCAATTCATTCATTCACATCACCATTCATGCACAATCATGTTGGGTTTCTAACCCCAACACTAGAAAAGGAGACTACTCACTCATGATTGGAGAAAAACAAGCAAATTAATTGAACGAGAACATAATTGAATTAAAACTAAAGGCTTACTTGAATTAAAACTTCAAACTTGTCTTAGAACACACCTAGAACACAAGAAAATCTCCAAATCTTCTTCCTTATGCTCCAAGCAACCACTTGTCTTCTCAAAACCCTAAAATTACGTGAATTAAAACCTAGGGGGCGTCCAAGAGAGAGCTCCAAATTGTCTAAACAAGAGCATTTATACTGGAACATCCTCTAAAAAGTTTCCATAAAAACAAAACCTACTAAAGATAAAAGATTACGGAATAAAAGTAATTAATGAGGAATTATCCTAGTCGCCTGGGCTGAGTGCCTCAGTACCGACCCCTAGAGGGTCGGTATCGAGGTTGGTCTTTGCACTTGTTCTCTTGTTTCTTCCTTCTTCCTTTGCATTTTGCGGGGGTTTCTTCCATAGCTTCCTTCCTTCCTTCTTCCAAGATTAGTCCTCTCTTCTAATGTCCTTGAATGCATCCAAATCCCCCTCAAATCCTACATAAAAACACACAAATAGCGTAGTTTCCATACTTTTCACAAAATATGCAAACTATACTAGAAAGACACAAAACACGCACACAAACACAACTAAACTAGACTAAAAGACCTAGAAAAACATACTAAAACTATGCGAAAAACATGGACATCATGTGCGGCTTAGAAGATTCTTGAAAACACTTATGCTAAATCCTCACGGGGGCATATTCAACACCTCAAAGACAAAATTACCAATCTCAAGAAGGGATCTTCCTCCATCATCGCCTTTATGAAAAGTGTGAAGAACTGCGGTTATCTTCTCACGTCCCTTGGCAAGAAACTGGATCATGAGGATCTTATTGATTACGTTTTGAAAGGCCTTGACTCTACCTTTCAAGTTGTGATTGATGGTGTCCGAAAAAAAGAAACCCTTATTAGCTTTGACGAGCTGCAAGAACGTTTATCGTTCGTGAGTTGGAACTCATAAACGAGGCTTCGACGACCTCCTCTAATGAACCTGCCAGTGCCAAGACAATGTAGTCCCGGTCACACTCTAAGCCACGTCCGGCATCTCCCTCTCCTCCAACATGGTCGAACCACCAATCGTAGCAACGTCCACCACCACATCAACCCTATCATGCCTATCCTCCACAACCTTACCCACAAAAACCTTACCCTTCCCCATCACCCATGCAAAATCCTATTCGTCCACCTCCCAGGCCCTTTTCTTGGCCGATGACAATGGTTCCGTGAGACGGGTCATGTGGTCGGGTTCTGTAATGAATTTCACCACATTGCCCCGCCAACCCTCCCCCCCTACCGCCTCCCCGAGCAAACCATGCCGTAACCACAACTACCCCGGTCCAACCCTGGATCATAAATAGTGGCGCCTCCTATAGTGTCACCAATGATCTTTCATATCTTAGCCTTCACTACCTTTACGATGGATGTGACGAACTCATTTTTGGTAATGGTAAAGGCCTCAAAATCTCTAACCCTGGCAGAGTTTCCTTATATACAACAACTGAACTTTTAACCTAGATAATGTTCTTCATGTTCTTGAAATCTCCAACAACATCTTGTCTATTTCTAAGTTTAACTCTCAAAATCATCTTTCTGTTGAATTCTTACCCACTTCTTTTCTTGTGAAGGATCTCTCAACCAGAACAATTCTTCTTAGTGGCCCTTGCATCAATAGTGTCTATCTTTTGTCTTCCGCTATCAACCCTAGTGCTTTTTCCTCTCAACTCTCAGCTGGCTGCTCTTGTCATCACAAGTTGGGGCATCCTGCACCACCTATCTTAAAGCTTATGCAAAATATTTTTCGATTTCCTAGTTCTAGCTCTATGTTTGATTATTGTTCTTCTTGTTCTATTAATAAAAGTCATAAATTACCTTTTGGTGTCTCTACTATTTCTTCTCATTACCCTTTACAATTCATCTTTTCTAATGTATGGACCTCTCTTTTTATTTCGTTTGAAGGTTATGCTATCATATAATCTTTGTTGATCACTTCACAAAATACATAAGGCTTTATCCTCTCAAACAAAAATCAGAAACTAAATCCATCTCTGTTAATGTCCAAGCTCTTGTTGAGAGCTATGTCCAAAATTAAATTTAACTTCTCTACTTGGACAATGGTAGCGAGTACATTGCCCTTAAATCCAACCTAGCCGAAGTTGGTGTCTCTCATCTCACTACCCCGCCCCACACCCCCCAAAATAATGGGTATTCCAAGCACCGACATCGCCATATTGTTGAAACTGGTTTTGCCCTTATGTCTCATTCCGGTCTCCCTCAACTTCTTTGGACCTTTGTGTTTCAAACGGTCGTCTATCTCATCAATAGGATGCCCACTCCTACACTCCAAATTTGTCTCCCTATCTAAAACTATTCCAAATACAACCCAATTATCAAAAGTTAAAAGTTTTGGTTGTTTATGCTTCCCTTAGTTAAAACCTTATACCCCCAACGAATTTGTTCCTAAATCATCTCATTGTGTCTTTGTGAGATATTCCCTCACACAAAGTGCATACTTGTGTATTGATCCCAAAACCTACCGAGTTTATAGCTCACGCCATGTCACATTCGTCGAACATGTTTTCCCTTCCTCCAACAACTATCGTCCATAACTTTCACCCCTGCTATTCCCTCGAACTCACCTCGGAAGTCATTATATGTCTCAGTCTTATCAGCCCATGATCTCGTACCACAAAATAACCCTCCCGTGTCAAACCCGATGCCCGAGCCCTAAACTCCCTCTCCACCGCCAGCTTCAAACCCTAATTCTCCAACTAACTCCTTACTTGCGTCCTAAGATAACCCGTCTAACCCTACTACACCTAGTTCTTCTAACCCATCTTCGCCTCTTTCTTCAGCTTCTACTTCATCTACCTCTACGCCCACATCTGACTCTTCTCCCGAGCCTGTCACCTCCATCTCTAGCCCTCATCGTGTGACCACTCGATCCATGCACAACATTTATAAACCTATCCAGCATCTCAATCTCCACGTTGACTCGACTAAAGTCGTTGTGCCGAGATCAAAAATAAATTACCCAAAATTACAAACCAAGTATAGCATGCAAGTAAGGGATCGAACCCAAGAGAATCAGTAGTTTGAACAATCAGCAAGGGTTTTGGGTTTTAAGCAAGCAAACAGAATTAGGTTTCAATTCAATAAAAGGAAAGCAGAGTTCATTCAATCAATTCCACCTTTTTAATCATTCGATCATCGATTCATCCACTTTTCTATAATTCCTAGGTTAATTCCAATCCTTATAAAAGATTTTCGCTTGTCCACGATCCAAGCGAAACTATGATATGAACAAGGACGCTTAATTCAAATCATGCAAAGTATTAAGGATAATAGGATATCAAATCATGCAATCAACCTACAAGTCTCATGCATAAAATAACAATCAAACACTCTTTCTCAATTCCAGTCCACGGTCCCGGAAAAGAGTTGTTTTAAGGATAAATAAGATTGCACAGACAACAATCAAACCTAATCCAAACAATAGATCTAAGTCAATCAAACAAGTTGATCAGGCTCATAAAATTAAACATAGATCATATAATTAAGAACAAGAGTTTTGATATTAACCAAAGGATAGAAAAGTTACCAGAATCTCAGGAATTTAAATAAAAAGGCTTCCTTGATCAAACAAACTCCAAGGAAGATTAGTTCTCCATAATAACAGAAATAAAACTAGGTTAAACTAAAAAGTAGTCTCTCCAAAGTATGATAGATCCAAAGTCTGCTACGAAACTAGGTTTAAATAGTAGAAAACATCTGAAATAGATACTAAAGATATAATAGAATAAAAGATAAAATAAACTGACGTCGGCGCGCTGAAACATCGCCACCCGCGAGCGCGGTTCCTGTAGCTCTCGACGCCCGCGGATGCTCGATCTCCCGCGGTTGCGGGTCCTGCTTTCTTCAAATCTTCAGCTTTGTTCTCCTTATCAACCGCTGTAAAGCGAGTCTTCAGCTCGAACTTAGGACTTCTATCTTCAAAGTCTTCATCTGTAGGCTTTTCTGATATTACAATTAAACACCCTAATCTAGCCTAAAACACTCAGAAATCCTAATAAAAATACATTTATGATGTACTAAAACCAGTGTATCAAATTCCCCCATACTTTGATCTTGCTCGTCCTCGAGTAAGCTCAAAATAAAATCTAACAATCAATACAAATAAGATCCACATGAAGTGAAGAGGGAATATGAAAAATCTATCTCTCAACTCATAACCCAAACCCATGTAGAGCAAATAATGAGAAAAAACATGAAAGCTCAAACACACACCTCACCAATACAAAATATAACACTCAAGCTCTAAAAAGTGTAGAGCAAAGTAGAATATGATCCCCAAGCCCCAAAGTAGAATATGATCCTAAACACTCTTATTTTACCACTCATTCTACTTAGGCGCCCTTTCGGGCTTTCACCTAATCACTCTTTTCATTTTTCTTTAGGTGTGCTCACAAATACTCACAGCTCTCATAAACCTCATATAACCCTAGCCTAATGCGGGTCCGGGTTACCTGCTTATTACATGAGCCACCCTTTCGGGTTTTCAACTCATCCTAGGATTTTATATGCCTTTATTCTGATTTTTTATGGCTTTTTCAATTTTTTTTTTCTAAAAATTTTTTTCTATGCAAAACATGGAACAAAAATCCCATAAAAATAACAAAAAATAAAATGAAAAGCAACTATCTATGATAAGCGTAGCGAGTACTTCCTCTCCCATACTTGAATCCTTCATTGTCCTCAATGAAGCTAAGAGAAAGGAATTAAGCATAGAAGAGGAAAATCAGAAGACTCACATACGAAAGAAAATATGGAAGAACTCTTCAAAGGCATGGATGGGTAGCTTGGAAATCTTCAGATAGCCATCGACAGAAAAACCACAAGCGCGGTGGCCAGGCCGCGGGATCGGGTGCTCCGATCGTGAAAAAAAAGGTTAATTCTGGGCATATACCGCATACGCGGTTTGAAGAGACAACAGAAAACATGATCAACAACAGTGAACACGAAGTCACGAACGAACTCTGAATCTCGCCTTAAGCATTAATGTAGTACGAGCCAAGAAGATGAAACTTCCCCCATACTTGAGGATGACCATGGGCAGACATAAATTTCCCAAAGAGGATGGAGATAGAAGAAGATGGAAAAGATAGAAGGCTGGAAAATAGAAGTTGTGGTAACGAGTTGGGCGTTTTTCGGAGGTTTAACCCAAAAGCCTTTTATTTTGGGGGTTTCACCCGAAAACCTTTTTTTTAATTATTATTTTCTATTTTTTTATAAAATAAAAACAAGATTCCGTCAGGGCCGACGCGCGAGACATAGACATCTAGCTCCTCAGGTGGAAGGGAAATCTCCATATCATTATCTAGCTCATTCTTCGAGTCATCAGGCTCGTCTTCATCATTCTAGGAGTTGTCAAGCTTAAGGAAATATTCCTCCTTCGTCATCACTTGACTATGATCATCCACCTCTTCATCCCATGAAGGGTCTCTGAGTGCCTCCGCAGACAAAATAGGAGGCTCAAAATTGAAATTTTCAACAACAGCAGGCAGCGGTCTAGAATCCAAGCAAACCGCGATCGCGGTTACGGAGCCGCAGTTGCGGTCCTCCTCCAGAGAGGAATCGTTCGTCTTTATGGCCAACACCTCCACTGGTTTCCTTAATTCAACAATTTGGTTCTCCAATTTCTGTACCTCGATCTCTTCGGCTTGGAGCTTACAAAAGAATTTCCATCGGTCAATGGGTTTCCAAATGATGTATTTTCCATCGCTCTCGCGGTACATCTTTAGTTGGGACTCAAGAGTCATCCCACTAAAGATGTGATTGCAAGCATCATCAAGCCCTACGTCTATCCTCAAAACATAGAGATCATACAATTGTTCCTAGCACCTAGCGAAGTACTCATGAAAGGGTTCATCCTACAACTGACAAAACCTAAACGCAGACATTAGTATATACAAGCGTAGACCGTAAGATAGGTCTACACAACGATTTTCGGAAACAAACCGCGGGCGCGGGTTGTTCAGAAACGCCGATTGAACAGAAAAGTAAAACTGATTCCACGGCAACGACGCCAAAATTTGACTCGACTAAAGTCGTTGTGCCGAGATCAAAAATAAATTACCCAAAATTACAAACCAAGTATAGCATGTAAGTAAGGGATCGAACCCAAGAGAATCAGTATTCTGAACAATCAACAAAGAACAAAAGCAAAGGTTTTTGGGTTTAAGCAAGCAAACAGAATTAGGTTTCAATCCAATAAAAAGAAACCAGAGTTCATTCAATCAATTCCACCTTTTTAATCATTCGATCATCGATTCATCCACTTTTCTTTAATTCCTAGGTTAATTCCAATCCTTATAAAAGATTTCCGCTTGTCCACGGTCCAAGCGAAACTATGATATGAACAAGGACGCTTAATTCAAATCATGCAAAGTATAAAGGATCATAGGCTATCAAATCATGCAATCAAGCTATGAGTCTCATGCATAAAATAACAATCAAACACTCTTTCTCAATTCCAGTCAACGGTCCTGGAAAAGAGTTGTTGCAAGGATAAATAAGATTGCACAGACAACAATCAAACCTAATCCAAACAATAGATCTAAGTCAATCAAACAAGTTGATCAGGCTCATAAAATTAAACATAGATCATATAATTAAGAACAAGAGTTTTGATATTAACCAAAGGATAGAAAGGTTACCAGAATCTCACGAATTCAAATAAAAAGGCTTCCTTGATCAAACAAACTCCAAGGAAGATTAGTTGTCCATAATAACAGAAATAAAACTAGGTTAAACTAAAAAGTAGTCTCTCCAAAGTATGGTAGATCCAAAGTCTGCTACGAACTAGGTTTAAATAGTAGAAAACATTCGAAATAAATACTAAAGATATATTAGAATAAAAGATAAAATAAACTGACGTCGGCGCGCTGAAACATCGCCACCCGCGAGCGCGGTTACTATAGCTCTCGGCGCCCGCGGATGCTCGATCTCCCGCGGTCTCGGGTCCTGCTTTCTTCGAATCTTCAACTTTGTTCTCCTTAGCAACCGCTGTAAAGCGGGTCTTCAGCTCGAACTTAGGACTTCTATCTTCAAAGTCTTCATCTGTAGGCTTTTCTGATATTACAATTAAACACCCTAATCTAGCCTAAAACACTCAGAAATCCTAATAAAAATACATAATTACGCTGTACTAAAACCAGCGTATCACACGTCTCCCTTCTAGGTCCCAAAGAACCCTAAAATATAATACAAGCCCTAAAGAACCTGGACTGGCGTCGAGCAATGGAATTTGCGTTCTCAGCTTTGCTTTCCAACGATACTTGGGATCTTGTCCCTTCGGATTGTGCTACCAATATTGTTGGATGTAAATGGGTATTCCGCGTCAAATATAACTCGGATGGATCTGTTGACAAATACAAGGCGCATATTGTGGCTAAAGGATTTCATTAACGCCCCGGGTGCGATTACACAAAAACTTTTGCCGTGTTATTAAGATGGTCACTGTCTGATCGGTTCTATCCATTGCGGTTAGCTCCGGCTGGTCTGTTCAATAGCTCGAGGTCAACAACGCCTTTCTCTAAGGCTCACTCAATGAGGCTATTTTCATAGAGCAACCCCCAACTTCATTGATAAACGGTTTCCTACTCACATTTGGAAACTCAAGAAGGCGATCTATTGTTTGAGAAAAGCCCCTCGAGGGCATGGTACATTGAACTTCGTCTATTTCTTCTTCACCTCGACTTTACAGATTCAGTGGCTGATTCATCCTTGTTCATCTGTCGGGATCAACATGTCACCGTCTTTTTATACTCATCTATGTGGATGACAATATTTTTACGGGAAGCTCTGATTCCGCTCTGTAATGGTTGGTTGACACACTTGCTGCACGATTCTCTCTCCAAGATCTTGGAAGATTGGCTGACTTTCTCGGGGTAAGGTCCATCCCATCCACATGGTTTATTTCTAAATCAACGTAAGTATATTCTTGATCTTCTCCAGCGTTTCAAGATGGCCGACTCTAATGCCATCTCAACGCCCATATGCTCGGCTTCCTCCGTTCAATGTGAGTCTGGCACACCACTTCAAAACCCAACCGATTATCGCATGGTTGTAGACAGTCTTCAATATCTGTCACTCACTAAACTCGATATCAACTTCTTGGTTAATAAGACATCTCAGTTTATGCAAAATCCCACCACCGAGCATTAGATTGTTTTGAAGCGTCTTCTCCAATACTTGAATGGTACCTCTAGCCATGGTATTCTTTTACATGCCGATAACTCTCCTAATCTTCATGTCTTCTCTGATGCGGATTGGGCGGGTGATAAGGAAGATTATATTAGACGTCGGACCACTGTGTTTTTCTTGGTCGCACTCCTATTTCTTGGAGTTCTCGGAAGTAGAAAACGATGGCCCGGTCTTCGACCGAGGTAGAATATCGAGCCCTAGCTGATGCCAATTATGAACTTCTTTGGGTTCTATCTTTTGTTTTCTGAGCTTGGTATTCAGGTTCCACAACCTGTTATTTACTGTGATAATGTGGGGGCGAAACAATTGAGTGATAATCCTATTTTTCACTCTTGGATAGAACACATTAATTGCTTTGGCTTTTCATTTTATTCAAGAGCACGTCCAACATGGTTCTTTTCGGGTGTCTTATGTCTCCACATATGATCAAGTTGTAGACGTCCTGACCAAGCCATTGTCGCATGCTCAGTTTCAAATACTTGTCTCCAAGCTTGGCCACCGTTACCCTCCGTCTAGCTTGTGGGGACATGTTAGAGATAATATTTAGTCTAGCATTTTTTCTTATTAGTTAAGATTATATTTACTTTCCTTATATTTTTATTGCATATGATAGAGATTAGAAAACCCTAGATATTATTGTTTCTTGGAGCTCAAATACTTTTGTATGCTCTGTTTAAAGATATCTCTTCATCAATAATAATCATATGTTCACCTCTCTCAATTTGTTTCACAGTAACATACTGTAAATATATACTCAAGTTAATTTTCACCTAGAAGGTCAATCTTACTTGACCAAAAAAAAAAGAAGGTCAATCTTATCTTTAAAAAATCAATTAACAACCCACTCGTGCACGAAGCATGTCCCACTTACCTACCTATTCCCTTTCATTGGTTATAAATGAGATATTTGGAATTTAGCAGGATGTGATTCTCATTACACTATTATAGCTGGAGTATAGCCACACAGGCTGTAGCTTATGAAAAACTTATGATTGATATGGGCCTTTAACTTTGTCGATAGGCAAGTTTTGTTACGTGAAAGCGTCAGGACAGATTGGCAACCGTGTGCGATACAGATTGAGCTGGGCCATATAATCTTCTTGACCAGATGTTAGTCTTTCTTATAATTAACGTGCTTTTGTGACTTATAGAGTTCTACAATGACTTGTTATGGTGTGCTAGCTGGAAACTTTAATGTGACATTCTAACTAACGTACACAAGAAAAGACCACATACACAAGAATTCGCGATAGGCTTTGTCATTGCATTAATTTCTCATCATACTATATAAATACAGAATGATATGATCATTCATCTCAAAATAAAAATGCATCCTGCAGGATCAGTTACACTTCCATTGGAGTCAAATCCCATAATGCTGAGGATCACAAGGGAGCTAAACAAGCTCAAAGAATGGGAAGAGTCGTCCACGTCAGCAGCTGAAACCATAAGCATAGGCTTATCCGGCATTGCTGACCTGTACAAATGTATTGGCCAGTTTCTGAGCCTGCCGTTCATCCAGCAAGCTCTCTCCCTCCACCAAAAAGACAAATCTTTTGTCGAGTTGTTGGAAGGATCCATGAAGCTTCAAGAAATCTGCCGCGAGACCAATGACATCACTCTGCAGATGAAAGAAGCTTCTAGAAACCTCAAAGCCTCTTTGAAAGGCAAGGATCAAGATTCAGGGATCTCGTCCTTCTGCAGAATAAGGAAGCAGATCATGAAGAGCGCTAAAAAGACGCTTTTGTCCCTTAGAAGAGCCGAGGATGACAGCTTCAGTTCTTCTGGGGCGATGCTAAATGACGATCAAGGCGTATCCATGATGATTAAAGTGTTAACGTGTGTTAGCATAATAAGCATTTCGATACTTGAAGCTTTATTGCACTTTTTAGCAATGCCGGTTTCTAAGTGTAATAAGCTTGGCCAATTCTCTTTGATTTCGAAGATGATGAGGGGAGCTAAAGTGACATGTAACGGTCTAGGAGATGATCAAAACAAGAATGAGTTGGACAATTTGAACTTTGCCCTGCACGCGTTGTGTTCAAACGAGAGATTCAAGGAAGAGAATCTTCGAGTTGTTTGCAAGAGATTGGACGCAGTAGAAGTTGGGCTGGAAGGAATTAAGAATGGTGCAGAAAGCATGCTTAGTCAGTTAGCAGAAACAAGAACATGTTTGTTAGAAATTTACTCTTCCTAGGCTAATCTGAAACATATATGGTTGATTTTTGTACTTGTTAAACTTATGGAATGTGTATATGTGAATAATCGGTTTTGCCTTCATTCTATGGTGGTTCTGGTTACAAATGCACTTATGAGTTGGACCCATAAATGAGGCAACAACAGGTTTTGGAACATTTCTGGCTGTTTACTAATTCAAGTTGAAAGAGGCCATTCACCAGAGCACGCATTAATTGGTTTGAAGTGTCACAACAAGCTGGGGTGCCTAAGCCTAATTGTTTGGCATTGTTTCATGGCCAAGTCCCAATCAGTAACAGTTTCAGGCATATGATTGAGCTGAAGCCTAATACTCATTAATTGGTCACCTATTGGAATTAAGCCCATGTTTAATCACACGTCACAACCATAACACAAAAACATTATGCATTTAATCGGAAACTCTTTAAAGCTTTATAATGTATATTGTATGTTGTCAAACATACCCTTAATTTCTTTCAAAGTCAGGATCCAATTTTTTTTTCTTCCAGAATAGGATTCAGAATCATGAACCAGCTGTGAATTTTATATTACCCAAATGGATTACCTATTTACCTTACATTAAATCCTTTTCAATATTTAATGTAGCATATACATATATAATTTTTTTTTTTTTTGCAAGTGGTAACATGTATTAGAAAAAGGGGAGAGACTAAGAGAGTACAAAAGTCATATATCAAATAAAGGATATATGAAGAAAATACAAACGGCACACACCTAAGCAATCCAAAACCCTGGCAAGGGTAATGTCAAAGAGCATCCCAATGTAAAAACACTAGCCCCTTTACATGAGCACTAAACCTAGGAGAAAGGTCAAATCCTTTTATGTTTCCTCATAGCCTTACATCAGTAAGAACAACTCAATAACCAAGTAATGCGGGAGAGCTTTACAACAATACTACCCAAAAAAACTAGCCACAACCGTAAAAGAAAACAGGAAAAGAGAGAGTATTCCAAGCTCTGCAAGGACCCCTCGCTCCCTCATCCTCATGTAACACACATAGAAAGATCTCATGGGTCACGATGCATAAACGAAGGTCATGTTTTTCTATGCGTCATCATGTTCATGAGCACTTAGCAAAAGAGAAACAAGGGAAATAATTGCAAACGCACGGCAATAATGCATATAATATATTATCATGCACAATAATGCATTATTTTAAATAATCCAAACGCACAACAAGTAACAAAAATGTAAGTAGCAGTGGTAAATAAGTGTATCGAACAAGAAGACAACAATGGGGATGACCCACTCGTGCACGTACAATTAAGCATATCTCCATGCCTAATTTTTCTGCAGGAAAATATAATTGCAAGTGATCCGAAAGGCGAAAATCAAACATCACAATATCAATCAATTGGCAAGATTTTAATATCTCAAAGAACATGACATGTTGGTTGCTACAACTTACAAGTCTAAGGTATACATTTAAGCATGGAGTTGGAATTCAGCTGGACCATATAATATACATATATACCTAAATTACATGGCCCCGTGTAATAATAATGTTTAAGAGTTTGTGTGTGATATACCGCAAGCTTTTAAGCTATGTACAGTAGCTGGATAACTGACATGCTAACTAACCTTATTTGTAGGAGAGCCCACCCAAAGTGACCCAGCTCCACATGCTGATACTAATTTACTCACCAACCGCAATAAAATTATTCACTCTCTAAAGAATTCATCTTATTTACACAACTGATCAGCTCTAGATCACTGAGCTTGCCATTGGAAATTTTAATTATATTGCTGTAAGAAATCGATCATCAAAATTAATTTTAGTGATCAGGCAATGATTGTTAGCTTCACAAATTCCTCTTAGGGTTGCCTTTCATTCATTAAGAGTATTTATAATACAAGACTTGCCAAGAAAGCTAGGTTAATATTTACAATATAATATATCTACTATCACACCCCCACAGTCGAAACGGGAGGAGGACGAACAGTAAGACTGTCTCTAAAATCTAAAAATAACATCCTAGGCAACCCTTTTGTAAAAATATCAGCGTACTGATACGAAGAAGGAACGTGAAGAACTTGAACATGTCCAATGGCAACCTTGTCCCGAAGAAAATGAATGTCTAACTCGATGTGTTTGGTGGACTGATATTGTACCGGATTAGCAGCAAGATACGTAGCAAACACATTATCAGTGTAGACAATAGAAGCACAAGACAAAGGACATTGTAGTTCAAGCAACAAATTGCGTAACCAAGTGCACTCTGCAACAACATTGGCCACGCCCTTGTACTCAGCCTCAGCACTGGACCGGGATATAACTGACTGTCGTTTGGCAGACCAAGAGACAAGTGTGTCATTAAGAAACACACCATAGCCAGAAGTAGAGCATCTCGTATCAGGGCAACCAACCCAATCAACATCTGTATAAGCAACAAGGGCCAACGAGGAGGCCGGCCTAATAGTAATGCCATAACCTGGCGTGCCATGTATATAGTGTATAATACGCTTCAGTGCAGCAAAATGACGCTCTCTAGGATCATGCATAAATAGACACACCTGCTCGACAACATAAGCAATATCAGGCCGAGTATAAGTAAGATATTGTAAGGCACCAACAAGAGTCCTATATAAAATAGGATCAGAAACAGGTGCACCAGCATGTGCACTCAGTTTAGAGCCAGGGTCAACAAGCGTAACTGCCGGATTACAAGAAGTCATGGATGCACGAACTACAATCTCTCGAGCATATTTGCCTTGATGCAAAAACAAGCCAATAGAGGATCGAATAGCTGTAATGCCAAGAAAGTATGACAAAGGCCCTAAATTAGACATAGCAAACTCCCGACTCAAAAGAGCAATAATATCCTGACGTAATGAATCAGATGACGTTGTCAGAATAATATCATCAACGTAAAGCAACAGAAATGCAACTGAACTACCACATTTGAAATTGAACAGGGATGAATCAGATTTGCTGCCGGAAAAACCAATGCGATGTAAATGAGATGCAAAACACTAGTACCACGCCCGTGGAGCCTATTTAAGCCTATATAAGGATTTACGGAGCTTATAGACATACTTAGGGCGTGCAGAATCAACAAACCCGGGAGGTTGAAACATGTATATTGTCTCATTCAACTGTCCATGTAAGAATGCATTCTTGACATCCAACTGATGGATAGGCCAAGAGCGAGAAACAGCTAAATGCAACACAGTCCTGATAGTAGCCGGTTTGATAACCGGGCTAAAAGTCTCATCACAATCTACACCAACCTCTTGTGACTTGCCATTAGCTACCAACCGCGCTTTATAACGCTCCAACGTCCCATCAGAACGAAATTTATGGCGAAATAACCACATGTACCGCACAATATTAGCGTCGTCAAGACGCAGAACCGATTCCCAAGTACTATTACTAATAAGAGCATTATACTCATCAACGATGGCAGCAGACCAATTTGGATCTTGAAGGGAAGATTTATGTTAGGTAGGCAAAGGGGAAAGGCTAGGTTTGGGTGCGGTGGTGACGGAGAGATCAAATAGTTGACGAGGCTTGTATATCCCGATTTTGCTATGGGTTTGCATGGAGTGGGTATTATGGGATGGTGGTTGTTGAAAGGGTTTTTACTGACAACAAATAAATTTGTAGTCAAGACCCCGCTGAGTACAGGGGAGTCAGGTTCGTCCACGGGAGAAAGTCAGTATCAAGTTTTGTTCTTACTTAGAGCGCAAGCAAGAGAGAAAGTATGGATTTTTATATCAATAAAGAGAAAATCTAAGGTTTAGGGTATCCCACAACAATAATTATGCATGCAAACGCTAATGAAGCATAAAGATCATGCTTTTATCACATAAAGGCGCTAACTTTCGTCAACTAAAGCAAGTAAATCAACCAACTTTCGTCCAATCAATAAACTTACTATCTATCTTCTACTTCAACTAGGATTGATCCGCTTTTGCTTCAAAATCCTAATTAGCTATTCTGATCCAAAGTCTCACCTTTCACTTCAACAATGAATGAGAAATTCCCTTTCAACTTTCGTTTCAAGGATTAAGAACAAGAGAATAGATTCATGTAATAAAAACAATCAAAACATGATCAAAAGCAAGCATACATAACCATTGTTGGGTTACCCCAACATAAGAGAGAGAAGACTACTCACAAATCATGATGAAAACAAAGCAATTAAATTAATAAAGAAAGGAAAAGCTTACAAACTGAATTCAAAACGAAACTTGTCTTCCAAGTAATCTCCACAAACTCGTCCTCTCTATCCTCCACACGCCTCCTCTCTCTCTCTCTCTAACTTCTACCCTAAACTAGGTTAATTGTGGGATCCCCCAAAACTAAAGCTAGAACAAGAGTTTGTATAGAAAAGATTAAAGCTATCTATAAGGAAATACTATCTCTAAAAGATATATCCCTTAAAACTATCTAATAATAAGGATAAAAGTACATTAATTGCGCCGACTCTACTGCTCCTACCGACACGGGACCCACGGTATCGACCACGTGAGGGTCGGTAGAACTTTGCTGAATTTCTTCACTTTTCTTCTTTTGCTGAGAGCCTCGTTACCAACCCTATATGTACCTTGGTATCGACCCCTGCAACCACGTTATCGACCCCCTTCAGCATTGAAAACAGCCTTGTAACTGAGAGTAAAACTTCGATAGAGGGTTCGTTTCACCTTGTTTTGCCTTTATTCTTTTTCCTTAGGCTCGGTAACGAGTTTCTCTCCTTCTTTCCTAGTTGGAACTTGATTCTTCATCTCTTTATGGTCTTCATTCTTTATGCTTTTCCTTGAATTTTCTCCTTTCCTCAAAAATACTCCAAACAGCTCCAAAACCTATAAAAACACCACCAAAGCTTATGTAGACTCCATATCTTAAGAAAATACGAAAACCTACACAAACGACTCAAAAAAAACATAAAACTAGAGAAAAAGACTCAAACACACAAAAACACACCCTAAAAACACAACTAAATGGGTGGATATTAGTGGTGGGGGAGTTGGGCTAAGCTGCGGGTGAGAGCCGGGCAAACCGGGGCTTTGGGAAGGTGGCGTAGGCGTTGGACCGGGGCTACCACGGGACGAGCTAAGGGGCACTGTTGGCGTGAGGGACGAGGCTCAATCGGACGATGACGTAGAAGCGGTCGCGAGCCATTGGTGGGGAGAAACACAAGTGGAGACATCGAGTCGCACTCGAGAGGGCTCAAGTTGATCGAGGCATTCGGAGGTGCCCGAGCAAAAGGAAAAACTGAATTGTCAAAATAGACATGTCAGGAAAGAATTATTTTGTGGGAAAAAAAGTCAAGGCAAATGTAACCCCAATGATTTTCAAGGTTCCCAAGAAACACACAGGGAGTAGACCGAGGTTGAAGTTTATGAGAAATTTGGGAAGGTAGATTTGGGAAACAAAGGCACCCGAAAACCCGAAGATGATTATAGGTCAGTGTACAATTGTAAAGAATGTTAGTAGGGCTTCGGTTTCCTAGCAGTGGAGACGGTAGAATATTAAGAAGGTATGCAGCGGTTTGAGCCGCAAATTGCCAAAATTTGGTGGGAATAGAAGCATAAAAAAGAAGAATGTGAGTCATATTAGTGATGGTTCGAATCATTCGTTCGACTTTACCATTTTGAGAGTAGGTGTAAGGGCACGAGAACCGAAACGAAATCCCATTGTTGAGAAAGAAAGGCACCTGAAAACCCGAAGATGATTATAGGTCGGTGTACAATTGTAAAGAATGTTAGTAGGGCTTCAGTTCCCTAGCAGCGGAGACGGTAGAATATTGAGAAGGTAGGCAGCAGTTTGAGCCGCAAATTGCCAAAATTTGGTGGGAATAGAAGCATGAAAAAGAAGAGTGTGAGTCATATTAGTGATGGTTCGAATCATTCGTTCGACTTTACCATTCATGATTGTCAAATTCTTTGCCCATGTCGCATTGAAATGTTTTGATGACACAATTGAATTGCGTTTTAACAAAGCGATGGAAATTCACAAATTGATTGAAGACTTGAGATTTTTATCTTAACGGAAACACGCAGACAAAATGAAAGTAATTATCAAGAAAAATGAGATAATATTGATGGCCAACCGAACTAACAGCAGGAGAGGTCCAAAGATCACTATGAATAATATGAAAAGGAGTAACAGTAGTAGTTTTAGAATCATGAAAAGACAACCGAGTATGTTTTCCTAATTGATACGAAGTGCAACTAGAGCGATCATACCCTTTATTACTAAGTAGAGAAACAGATTTCCTAAGAATATTAAAAACAGGAGCCCTAGAGTGACCGCAACGAGCATGCCAAACTGGAGCCGACATAACAGAAAAACGCAACAGAGGGGGCGGCCGAGAGGTAGGAGAAGGCTCGAATTGCACGAAGCCTGGTTATGTACTCAGGCCGTGTTTGGCACGTCAAGCAACAACGGTAGGCGGTATCGGTAGAAGTGGTTGAAATTAGCTTAAATTTAAACACTAACGAAAATATTTTTTAAAAGGCACAACAATCAGGTAATTCACTACAAAATCCCTTGATTTAGTTACCACTTTGATGATCGCTAATAAATGGTGTTTGTCATTAAATAGATTTAGCAATTATAACTTGATCACTAAACATTTTATCACTAACGAATTCACTGAACAAACTCAATAGCGATAACAAGGTCATTAAATCCGTACCCTAATGTACCGACTATGTGGCCACTACATCTTGACCCAGATCTAGCGACCACATGATCGCAAATTATAAACTACGTACATTTCAGTATGGATTTAGCGACCATGTGGACGGAAATTAACGACCACGTGGTCTCTACATCCCAACATATGTATGTCGAGATCACATGGTCGCGAAATTCAAAGACACGGGATGGAGAAAAGACACAACCATTTTGTTTTGTTTTATGTTGCGTCTTGACGACAGAAAGTTGAAGGAATAGACGCAGACAAGGAAGAAGAAGTCTTTGTATTTAGCGACGACTTGATCGCTAAATCTAGCTTTATTAATTTTATTATTTATTATTTTATTTAAATAAATTATTTAATTGAATTCATAAATAATAAAACACAATTATTGAACATAATAAAAATCTAATTAATTAAATTATTAAGAAAGCTAAACTAATATGTCTGGCCCGCATCGCCGCAAGCGGGCGGACAGGGCGAAGATGGTCGCATTTGGTTTTGCCTCATGTACTCCATAAGTTTGTGCTGGAGCTCAATCTGGGCTTGCTGCACGGTTAATCCGACGGCTTGCTCCTGTTGGTTCTGCGTGAGTTGATTAACACGAGCACGTAAGGAGGCGTTCTCCTACTACATCTCCATCATTCGGAGAGGCCAAATGTGGGATGCTCTCAGCTAATCGACGACATAGTAATCCGTCGTGACATGGCTAAGCCCGAAAACAACTCCTCTTGGTCCGACCTCTCCAGTAGTCTCTTGGAATGCCTCACACTCGTCTTAGAAAGACGGCGAGGTGCTAGAATGGGAGGACCTCTGGGTGAGTATCTCTCGGGACCATGCCTGTACAAAAAACGTTTGAAACTTAACCTAAATTAACAACTGAAATAATAATTACGAATAAAAAGGGAGAAAAATAATAGCAAGTACTTACAGCGATATCAATTGATCACTTGTTTACAAAATATCAGTCTGGGCCTTGCGTATGCGTCTCGATGAGCAACTCGAGAGGCTATATTTGTTGACCGGATTGTTGTTCCTACAAAATAAATGCACTTTTAGTAACTATATCAATATATATTTAAGTACTTAAACTAAAAATTTAAATTTTCATACAATCAAAATCTGAGTCTCGCGGTGGGACCTCGAACTGCTAGTGTGGAGGGCGGGATTTACATTCCTATTCACCCTTTGTCGCTCCGACTTTGCCTTGAACTCTGGCGTGTTCCAAGCTGCTACCCAAAGGTCCAAAGTCACCGTCTCTAACAAACTCGGTTTCTTTCTCTCCCAGCTGCACTTCTCAATCACATCATCGCACCGTCTAGCACTCTAATTCTTCCACAACTTATGAACGGTAGCGACATCCAAGCCAGGCCGAGTATGGTCCTAATGGAAATGCGCTTGAAATGAAAAAAAAATAACAACTAT
The DNA here is from genome assembly GCA_964016875.1 of Fallopia convolvulus. Classification (NCBI taxonomy): domain Eukaryota; kingdom Viridiplantae; phylum Streptophyta; class Magnoliopsida; order Caryophyllales; family Polygonaceae; genus Fallopia; species Fallopia convolvulus. The sequence continues at coordinate 41,605,092 of OZ024728.1, forward strand.
ATTAATACATAAATCCTTAATTGCGAAATCTTACCCTCCAAGCCTCCAACCAACGAGCCTTGGATTCCTCACTCGCTAGGCAAAACTCTAAAGCCTCGTGGTCAAGTTGGTTGGTGGTCACAAACGTCGACCACTAGAACACGACACTGAACTGCTCCAATCTGCAAATCTCAGAAAACGTGTTATATTATATTTTTGACAAAAATCTAATTGATCAAATTTAAAATATTTTGTTTTCGTACCTCCCATCCATATAGGTAAGCTCCTCGATTTTGTTCGGGTCGAGCACAAGTGACCGACGACAACGTAGGCAACAACTCACTAACTGAATATCGGCCATCACCTCCGAAGGGCCGACTACACTCTCTTCTCGACTTGGGCGTTCGAACGTGTCAACCTCCTCGATTCGGGAATGACTCGTGTGTCGCCGCGGATGGAGGCTCCTTCTCGTCAGGACGAGGTGGATGTACTCCTCTACATGGGGTCATACTAAAAAATTTACTTAAATTTCATTAATTACCAAAATTAATCAACTGCCTAACAATACTATCTAAAAAATTAATCCAAAAACAACTTAATGTAAAAATTAACCAATTCCCTAATTCAACCATAAATTTCTTCAATTCGATCCCAAAATCAACAACATCAACAATTAATTAATCAAATTAACCCTAAATTTTCCCCTGAAATAAAACTTCCCCTAAACTATCATAATTAAACAATAATCAACAACAACAATATTTGACAAATAATTCCAACAATATCAAGAACACGACAACAATTTTATTACAACAACAACAATCAATCAATCCAACAATAAAAAATCAATCCAGTTATTCAATTTATCATCAACAATTCAACAATTCAACAATTTTGTCAAATTAAACCTAAATTTCATCAAACTTAACCCAATCATTTTATAAAATCAACAATTCTATCAAAATTAAAATATAAAAAAAATTATCCATGATCCTAAACTTCAAAACTCAAGAACCACCAATTCAATTACTTAAGCAAATTCCACCCTCAAATTTGGATTTGATAGAACAAAACTCAAGAACCCCTAAACTCAATTCAAGCATAACAATCAAGCTAGCATACAAGAGAAAATTTAATCCAATTTAAGTTAAATTTAAAAGGAACCATAACAACACACATGAGAGGGAAAAATGAATAAAATAAATGATAATATTAAATATTCCTAAAATCAATCATCAACATTATGAACAAAAAAAATTGGGCACAACAAAAATCAATCAACGATATCAACATCAACAACAACGTCAAGAACACAACAAAAAGTAAGAGAAAAGATGGGCACTCACTTGGACGAAGGAAGGGGTGCGATGAGGTGGTGGGACAACGGCAACGATAGTCTAATGGCGGCGGTTGTTTAAAAAAGGGAAAGAGAGAGAAGGGAGGAAGGGAAAGAGAGAGGGTGAGAGAGAGGTGGTTGGTGAGGCGATTGCGCGTGGAAGAGAGGGCGAGAGAGAGGAGGGCTTCAGATCTGAAATGGGAAAGACAACTCGCCCTGTTAATATATGGGATGAATTTAGCTACCACGTGGTTGCTAATTCCTTTTAGAGAAAATTGCACTAAACCACCCGTTAAATAGGCGAATTTACACTTAACCACCCGTTATACACGAATTTGTTTTAAACCACCCAAAACTTCGATTCCGTTAACAAATAGCCACCCATGACGTTATTTCGTCAAAAATGCCGTTAGATCATGTACAATTACTACTTTGCCCTCAATTGTTCCAAACATTTACATGTTAACCAAGCGGTCTGGGCATGTTTTTTGATAAAATTTAAATCGCTCGGTTCATGTTCAACCAAAGCTTGATAAGCCTTCCACTATCCACGCATAGTTCAGTTGAATAGGGTCACCTCCAGCGGCGGTGGCTATCTCTGTTCAAGCAGGCCGAGGAATCCAAAGGCATTTCCACAACCTGTGAGAGGAATGTCAAAAGCAACCCTAGTTCCAGATGAGGCAATCAGAAATTTCATCGCTCGGCCACAACTAGATCAAAACAACGTTACCCCGACTAATACAAACCCTAATTTAGAAGATCAACAAAGGGAAAGCAAGTATCCACCAGAACGCATCGCTGTCACAATCAGAACCTTCGTCGACGGCTCTGGAACCACGAGCAACGGATTCACATTTCCGATCCTGAGCAACTCGGCAAATCCCCCGAATCGAATGTTCAACATCGTACAGCCGATCACCGTGTCCGCCGTCGGAGGATCCAGCGGAGACACTCCTCGGGACTCGCTCAAGGTCTTCCAGCCACAAGACGGCCGAAATCTCCCATTCACAGCGAGTCCGAAATCCCGACGACCAAGCTACAAAGAAGAGATGTGCAGCGACGCCAGCTCCGACCTCTTCGAGATCGAAAGCTTCTCCACCACCACCCATTCGATTTTGTTTCCTCGCCAGGACTCGCTCGACGACCCCACGCCAAAAATTTCCCCCCAAATTCATTCTTTCGAGTCTAGGGTTCATCATGACACAAAAATTGAACATGAACCGGACGGTTTTCCCCCTTTTATCAAAAAACATGCCCGAACCGCCTGATTAACAGGTAAATGTTTGGAACAATTGAGGGCAAAGTAGTAATTGTACACGATCTAACGACATTTTTGACGGAATAACTCCATGGGTGGCTATTTGTTAACGGAATCGAAATTTTGGGTGGTTTAAAACAAATTCGTGTATAACGGGTGATTAAGTGTAAATTCCCCTATTTAACGGGTGGTTTAGTGCAATTTTCTCTTCCTTTTATTATTATTTTTTGCTCCAATATTAGCGACCATGTTGTTACGTGGTTGCTAATTCCCAAAAATTAAACACCTCGTTGGTGAGCTCATCTTCCAACAAAATTATGTTAAAAATCTCTCTTTATGAAATATCCCCCCCCATATTTTTTATTTAGCGACCATATGGTCACTAAAGAAGAGATGCGGAATGGAGGAATGATGCGACCACATTTGGTCGCATCATTCCTCCATGATGTACTTCATGGTGTTTTAGCAAGCGACCTTGGTGTTTTTATTTAGCGACCTTGGTGTTTTAGACACGGTCTAAAACACCATGATGTACATTATGGTGTTTTAGACCGCGTCTTGACGATAGAGAGTTCAAGGAATAGACACGACCTTGAAAGAAGAGAGACACGATCACGTCTTTCTTCTTAGATCGCGTCTTCGTATTTACCAATTACATGGTCGATAAATACAAAATTTGATTGATTTAATTTGGTTTTTTATTTTATCCATCTATGTTGTAAAATAAGCTATTCGTTAATTAATTTGAAAATTATACACTAGTGTATCAATTTGAAAAATGTTACACGAAAATCAATATGTTCATCCAATTTATTTGAAAAGTACACACGAGTGTTCAAATTCATTACAACTCTTCCTCATCAGTATTTGATTCACACTCAAACTTCCCTTCTGAAATTTCGCTAGAAATACCGCCTGGGTCATTTAGCGGACCAAGTCGATCAGGATCGTCATGTATTGTCGATAACTCGTGGAAGTGATTAATCTTGTCAAAATGCCTCCTCAATGGCAATATGACTTTAACTGCTCCCATTGGAGTATACACTAATACCTTCATCAAGAAACTAACATGATGTCACTTTACATATTGCTATCCAATCAGCGTTTGTACGCCTAACTTTTGGGTATTCGATGAAATAAACTCGAATGGCTTGATGTGCTATGATGTAACCGTCATTTGTTCTCAATATTTTATGGTTGTTCACATCAACAAACTTTAGTTGATGGTGAGTCCGGGTCCCTCCACGGTTTCTTGTGTGAAACCACGAGCAGTTTAAGACAAAGGGGTTCTTAACGGTTGGCAATATGTAATTGAGCTCAATTATTTCATCTAGCACAATGTAGTAGTCCTCCTTGTCAATGCAAAAGCTTTGTCTAAGAGCACAAACTCAACTACTGTCAATTGTATACATTGATGCTTGTGTCTTCATGTGGAATCGATAACCAATCACAAAATAACTAGGATATGTCTTGGCGGCTCTAGACGGTGCACGAGCTAGTGTTGAAATGATAGGATCTGAAATGGCCAGACTCTCAACCTGTATATGGAGAAGTTAAAAATCATTAGTTACTTCATTATACATTGAAATTGATACAAATTACTTCATTATATAAATTAATTCATCCTTACATGGCAGTAGAACCATTAGCGAAAGTGTGTTTCCAATATGACTTGCTCTTCAACTTCGCTTAGTATTAGATTTGACGGTCGGGCGCACAAAGTTTGTCAAATCATATTTATCAAAGAATTCAATAACATATATTAATTTAGGCAAACATATCAAGAATATATATATTTGTGCACGCTTCCTCAATAAAGGGCTCCACTTTTCGCAGTTCATGAGTATGTATGTTTGGATCAAATTTTATTCATCATTTGTAATCAAACACTTATTTGCTCTAATAAATGCCCGACCAAGAAATATAAAAATAGAGAAATCAGCTGGATCAACCCCAACAATAAGTGTGCAACTTACTTTGCGGGTGACATCCATTTAACATACCTTTAAAATGGATACATCCATATGTATTTGATAGGGTCACAAATTGATGATTCCCTTGGTAGATGAATAGACAAGTGCTCCACTAAATCAAAGAACCTTAGGGGAAAGATTCGCTCCAGCTTGCATAATATTATGGTTATTTCCTTGTGAAAATACATAACTACTTCAGACTTGAGTTCGTAAGACATGAGGTTCCTAAAGAATGCACTCAGTTGAGAAATGGGCTCTGATGCAATCCTGCCTAGGCTCAAACCCGACCCTCGACTACTAAAAAGGCGCACAAGACCTTGGCGCCTTCCTTGGTGTAGGACTTAGTCGAATTTATTATGTATTTTCTATATTTCAGTTATTTCCCGTTTTAGCATTTCCCTTTCAAGTTATTTTTATTTATGGATGTGTGCTCCTCTTATGCTTTGGAGGGCTAGTCCATTAGCAAGAGTAAGGCCCATCACGTACATTTAGCTTTGCATCCTTGTCTTTCTATTTAAACTAAACTCATGTACTAATTTTAATCATTTCTACTTTAATGAAGCCAAAGCATTGACTCGAGAATCTCCTCCCTTTGAACCAGGAATCACCTCTTTCTAACCCTCTTTCAAATTCCCTTATTCTTATGCTTATCTTGCCCCACCCTCACCCAAGCGAGCACTAGAGACCCGCAAGCCATCTTAGGGTGGTTCGCACATATCACGATTACCTCACGGAATAGATCGACTACCGACAACTCTAGCCTAGATCGGGCACCCATGCAGACCGACCGCTATCTGGATCACATCAATTGGTATAAGAGCTAGGTTGGCTCGAAGTGCGCCTTCTCCTCTCTCCATCTTCACCATTAAAACTCCAAAAACTATGTTGACTTCTGCCCAAATTTCGATCAGCAAGTTATCTTATTTTCTTCATTTTTCTTCCAAAATATGTATAGCTTTTCAATATAAATCCGTACATATAAAATTCGCCCAAATCGGACTTTGTTTTCCCTTCAAAAATGCCTAAATATGAACACTTCAATGTTGTCAAAACCAGACTTGCAACTGCGCACACCCTAACCCTAGCCCATCTGAAAGTCTTTCATGTATCCTAACAAAATCCTTCCTTGCCAAATCTGCATAACCATATCATATCCATTTTAAAAAAATTATAATATCCCACCAAATCTACAGGATCACATCTACAAAATCCAACCAAATATTGCCTCATTCGAAAATTCTATAAAACAAATCCCACGAACATCCCAACCTTCCAAAACTAATCCCTCAAATCTCAACTTCCCAAATCCAACAAGATCAGCCATGTCTTATATGTGGCTCCTACTCTCGGATCGAATCCAAGGCCGAGACACGACCCATATCGCCAAGTCCCTTGTGGCCACCCTAATTGGATCCCACTCTCTAGGTCGCCCTCCCTTATGGTTCCCTTTCATGTCGAACCCTCCTATTATGAATTGACTCCTCCTCCGCGACGAACCTACCCCTCGCCACCCCGTCCTTGCTACTCCTACTACGATGACTAGTTCAATGATCCACCACCCCAGCGATGCTCTAAGGTTGTCTCTTGGCATTATTACGAGAATCCACCCGAGTCTTATGCACCACCAACCCGAGCCCATCTACAACCTAGCCGTCCATGACTTGTGTAAGTTTGCGCGGCATCATCTGAACCACGGTCTTCAGCCCTAGCGCCGGTGGTTTTGCTACAGGCATGTACACTCTCGAGATAGGAGACACTCTACCGGTTGATACGTTACTTGGATGAGAACGTCATGCCATGATCTAGGAAGTGATGATCTCGATTGTATCCGATGGCATGACGTTCTCATCCAAGTAACGTATCAAGGGCGTTTTCCAACCTAGATCATCACTTCCCGCGCCCGTGGCCACTATCGAGGCGATTTTCGCGGTTGCGACTGTAGGCATATTATCGCTTGCGGTTTCGCTTAGGGCGCCGATTGCTGGACATCTTGAGGCTTTAACATGAATCGATGTCTTGAGAGATTTTCCCGAACAAGCAGCCAAAGTAGCTAAAGCATCAGCATACTTGTTTTGGTCGCACGGTCTTTGTCTAAGATCATAGTGCTCAAACTCTTCTAGCATATCTCTTGTTTTCTCCATGTATTTGATCATCTTTAGGCCCTTAGCCTCATAATTCCCCAATACTTGGTTAACTATCAGTTGTGAGTCAGAGATGACAAGTAGTCTGGCGATTCCAAGACTAGATGTCGTCTCTAACCTTAGTATTAATGCTTCATACTCGGCTTTATTGTTGGTTGCATCAAAGCCTAGGCAAACTGCAAGTTGGAGTGCCTCTCCAATAGGTGATGTGAGCACAATTTCGACTCCACATCCTTGATTGTTGCTTGCACCATCGATCTCAAGGATCCGCTTGGGATTTATTATGCTCTAGGAGGATCCACAAGTGTAGTAGGGGAACACGTGAGCACATATTTTTTTAATTGAGAGGCGAACACTCTCCGAGGGCTTTCCGTGACCACGGAACTGTCATCCGCGACCGTGGATCCCTCGGCCATGACTGCGCCCGAGGTTTCCTTCTCTGGCCCTATTCCACGGTTTTGAGCATTTCCCATGGTCGTGGTTTCATATTCCGCGCTCGCGAACTTAAACGGTTCTCGGGAGAACTCTGCTATGAAATCCTCTAACACATGTCCTTTAATGGCGGCTCGGAGCACGTATTCGATGTCATATTGCCCCAATTCTACAACCCATTTTGTGACCAGTCCCGTGAGATCTGAGCTAGAGAGAAGTGCTCGAGTAGGATAGGTCGTAATGACTTGATTTGGGTGCTCTTGGAAATAATGGATGAGCTTGCAAGATGCGGCGACCAAAGTTAATAATAGTTGTTCCATAGGCGAGTATCTTGTTTCGGCATCGAACAACATTTTGCTGGTGTAATAGACTCGCCTTTGATTTTGGCCTTCCTCCTTAATCAAGACGGCGCGGACTGCTCGAGGAGACACAGCTAAGTAAAGCTTCAAGGTGTCCCCATTATCAGGCACGGTCAATATTGGAGGTGATTGCAAGTATCCCTTCAATTTCTGCAAATCTTCTTCACATTCTTGGCTCCATTCGAAGGAGCGGCCTTTCTTTAATGCTTTGAAGAATGACTGGCACTTATCCGAGGACCGACTAATGAATCGGTTGAGAGATGCTGCCATTCTTGTCAATCTTTGCACCTCTTTGATGTTTCTAGGGCTTGCAATGGTGTCAAGGGCTCGAATTTGATACGGGCTTTGCTTCGATTCCTCCACGAGTAACGAGGTGTCCCAAGAACTTGCCCGAACCTACCGTGAATCCGCATTTCGTGGCATTGAGCGTAAGTTGGGACACTCGAAGGATGTCAAAAACATCTTGCAAATCTTCTAGATGAGATGATGCCCTTTTACTCTTGACCACCATGTCATCAATGTAAGCCTCTATGGTCTTACTGATCTTTGGACGAAATAACTTGGTAACCGGCCGCTGAAAAGTTGCCCTAGCGTTCTTCAATACGAAAGGCATTACCTTGATACAGAACATCCCTTGGGGGTTATGAATATTGTCTTTTCTTGGTCATCTTCATACATTGGTATTTTATGGTAACCTCGATATGCATCTAGAAAGTTCATCTGCGGTCGTGGATCTAATCGTCGGGGGCACTACGCTCGATTTTGCTTTGCATGAATGCCCCGGAACCTTGAAAGGCTCTTCTTTTTTCCTTTGGGATCGATTCCATCACTATAATTATGTGGATCAATTACTCGTTTCCCACAAACGGCGCCAATTGTTAGTGCACAAAAGTTCGCCTTCAATGCAATAATTGATCATTCCTCCTTCACCTTTCGTTCCAACTACTTCTTCAACCTATAACCTGCAAAACAGTGGACAAAGGGGGCAGGGACCCCCCTAATCCACATCCAATGCCTAGTCAAAAGAATAGTCGTCGATCGAGCGTCAAGGTAAAAGACAACAATTGCTAGATAACTCAGCGAATATGAGGATGCCCTTCATACACGGCGATGACGTGTATTTATAATGGAAGAGAGAGGGTAGGGGGGAGTGAAAATCTACCCTCTAGGGCCGGCCCACTGCCTTGTCACCCAAGCAAGCGGTATCTTGCTCCGTACTCCAAGCGAAAGTTCTATCTCTTCATTAAGATAAAATCTTTCATTATGTCGAATAACCACCTATTTAATTTTATATGAAAATACTTAAAGATATAAAAAAGCGTAAAAAAATAAAATACTTTTATGACGGTAGATAGAAAAAATAATTATGATGATTAACTTTACCTGCTCACATAAAATATAGTAATATGTAAGCAATCATTTAAAGGCTTAGGACAAAAAAAAATAATTGAAGACATTCATCGTCGAAGCTATAGAGCAAGCTAAGAAAGTGATGATGCAGCAACTTGGGGAGGAGGAAGACATAAAACATTAAATCTTAATTTAGATTAATATGCTTATTCTATAATCAAACAAATAATTTTAGCTATTTATTTCTTTTTACAAGGATTTAAATTTTATTTTCACTCACGAAAACAAAAAACTATAATGTGACTAACTTTGACCTAAAAATAGACAAATTAAATGCTCCTATCAATTACTTCAAATTACTTAAATAAAACACTAACCATCTAGTTTAATGATCAAATAACTAGCTAGAGTTTATGATTTTTATTGTCGAGCTTAACTTACTTAGCCGATAGCCACTAGACAATATTTTTTTTTTATCAAATTCTTATTATTTAGCATATATTATATACGATTATTGTAGTACGTACCATTTCTCATTATTTGCTTGAAACTGCGCCCTTATGGCGATTAGAACATATAGAAGGGCAAGAAATCTCCACGTCCAAACAAATTGTAGATGATTAAATATGAACCACAACAATTCTATGTCGTTTCGGTATCCAACATTTGCATAGCTGGCCGGCTTATTAACTTGTTACAATTATGAGTCTAGATATATACTCACCTACAACTCCATATCATCTTTTTATAGTTTTGTCCATTTATGTAGGTACATTCTAATGTTAATTAAACGTTATACTTACACCTATAGACCTATCTTTCTTCTCTTCCAAAGAAAATTTCTACGCCTGCTAATTTTTATAATCTATATAGACTACCATGGAATATTTTGACCAGCAAATTATATTTTGTTATTACGTCGCTCGCTACCTACAATTATATTAATTAATAGACAACAAATTGGAACTTGATCGTATCATTACATTCAAACTTAATTACTGAATCTGTAATGACCTATTACCACTGGGTTTTAGTGGTAGTGTTAGGCTCCTTAAATATTTATTCAGAATTACCTAAAAATAGGTTAGTCTTCAATCCTTATAGATTGAAAATATCTGCAATTTAAATGTCAATATTGTGTTAATTTACCGGGTATTACATGAATATTGATTTTTAAACCAAAAAATATGAACAATTAATATTGCGTTTTCAACCAAGAAAATTGTGAATATTGAGTTGAAAAAAAACTTTTTAAGTTTAGTCGGTCGGTCTATATAACTATATTCTTATCGTGTCACAACATTTAGCCATCCAAGTACAATCCAAATATTATTTCTTTTTATCAGGTCACAACATCTTACCACCGCAATCTACATCTAAATAATGGAGTTTCGTGAATTTTGTTAGAGATAATATTTGATAGAGAGAAACATTCACGTCTGGCACTTGAATTAAAAAACAAAACTAGTTGACACGTACATTACAAATCAATAATAATGCCCTATCTATATATCATGTATACATAATTTTTATCCTTCCTTGAATTTTAAATCACTCCTTGTCTGCAATAATTTTTCATAGGAATGCAACACTGCAACCATTAAAACCACTCGTGCACACATTTCAGCATGATCATATTCAACACCTCTAATTTTCTCACCTTGTAATATACAGTACGTATTTTTGGGATAAATTAGTATATTCAATAATGTTGCTAAGCATAAAAAATGTCGTAAGTTTCTCGAGAAAGGGAGCCTAACCAATCAAAAAGAATATTATAAAAATGGGCTATGGTCGTTCTTGTCCTTAATCTCCAGACATGTGGCACTGGAATGCATTTAGTTGGGGGTGCATTTGGCTGATTAGTCTCTCTCTACCAAATCCTAAAAATATAACTACAAATTCTGGACTATACAAACAAATAAGATACCGTAGCATTTACAACATTTAACGTATAATTCCAAAGAAATAAAGCGTGATGAAATTAATATATTACAACAGCATATCATAAAGATTAAATATCATAAAATATATTTTTCTTATAATTTTTACAACTATAATATTGTACATATTTTAATTTGTCATAATTATGTTTAAATTGGTATTAAATTCTTGATCACTTAGGCTATATAATACTCGGAGGTTACTAAGTGAATGTGGTTTATTGATTAAAAAATTACTAAATTTGAATTGAAAACATAAGAGTATCTTATAGAAAACACCACAAAATTTTTTACACCTAAACCCTCAATTTTATATTCAAGACCATATGCATCTCGCTTCGCGTGTTTATTTCCCCTACACTCCTCTTATCTGTCATGTCTCCTCCTCCTACACAATTTGTAGTCTTGTACTCTTGTATATATATATATATATATATATATATAGCCTCTCAAATGATGGAATATGTGAGCAACATCTTCTCCAAACACAAACAAAACCCAACCCCAAAACCCAAGCAATGGTAATTTCTTCCTCCAAGAAGCTCAACAAAATCAACGGCCGTTACCACATAAGATCGGTGAGCCTCCCCTCCAAATCCAGCCCCATCCTCCTCCGCCTCGAACAACACCTCCAAAACCTCAACCACCAAGAACAATCCTCCTCCGCCGCCGCCAACAAGATCTCCATCGCATTATCCGGCGTAGCCGACCTCTACACCTTGGTCGACGAAGGCCTTTCCCTCCCCCACCCGCTCCGAGAGCCCCGCGCCCTCGTAAACGACCTCCTCGATGGGTCCATGAAGCTCCTCGACGTCTGCGGGTCGGCCCGGGACGTCGTGGCCCGCCTCAAGGAATCCGTCCGGGATCTCCAGTCCGCGATCCGGAGGCGAAAAGACGAGGAGAGCGTCGAGGAGCTCGTGTCGAAATACGGCTCTTCCAGAAAGGAGGCGATCAAGAACGCTAGAACAACGCTCCCGGGTCTAAAGAAGGTGGCTAGTAGTTTCGAGGAGACCGAGGGGAGCTTGAACGACGACGTTTTCGGGGTGAGGTGCGTGGGCGTCATGAGCGTCTCGGTTTACGAGTCGGTTTTGACGTTTTTGATGACGCCGCCCACGTGTGGGGCCGCGCGGCGGTGCGGGAGATGGCGCGTCGTAGCGTCGAGGCTGATGGCGGGGCATCGGAAGGGCGATGATGAGGGCGAGAATGAGCTGAGCGACGTCGATGTGGCGTTGCATGGGTTGGTGTGCGGGGGATGCGGCGATAAGATGGGGTTGGATAGGTATGGGGTTGTATTGAGGAAGATTGAAAAGTTGGAGATGGGGTTAGAAGGGATGGAGAATGGGCTGAATGCCTTGTTTAGGCAGTTGATTAAGACGAGAGCTTCACTCTTGAATTTACTCTCCTTCTAGCTAGCTATATAGTGTTGAATATCATAGCGTTGTTGATTAATGTACGTAGTTTGTCGATCATATATATATCCGAGTTGTAGAGGGTTTTGGATCGATTTGTACGTGCCCGGTGTATATTAGTTTTTTTTTTTTTGGTCGAAGTTGTATATTAGTTAATTAATATGATCGAATTTGTTGAAATGCCAGGAAGTTAGAAATGCTAATATCTGATATTCTGGTATCTCTCCAATAATTTATGGTTGTCTCAGTTCGATATGTGGGTAGGGGTGTAATGTTGTGGCTGATAAAATTCCTAAGCTGGGTTACAACAATCCTAACAACGTCCTTTTGGATAATTCAGAACTTCGTGTTCTCATCCGCAAGGATGATCTAGGACGCCCTCCTTAGAGGGTCTCCTAATTCTTACCTTATCATATATATATATATATATAGAGAGAGAGAGAGAGAGAGTCCGGTTCACGTGCGAATGGGCGCCCAGGTGCGAAATAAGAAAGAACAGGAGCCGTTGGATCAAGAAAAATCAAAGGCGCTGATCATTTCACTTAAAAAGGGGAAAAAACGGCACGGGCGAATTATTGGCGAATTATTCGCGTATTTTTGAAAAAAACGGAAATAGGACACGCGCCCAGATTGTTCATCAGTATTGTGGATTTGTTCATCAATAATGTGGATTTGTTCATCAAAACGGTGATTTTGTTCATCAAAACTGTGATTTTGTGCATAAATAAACTATTGCTTGTGCATCAAAAATCTATTGTTTGTACATAAAAAATAAACAAATGTGTATCAAAATTACATGCAATATGTTCATCAACATTGTGATTTTGTTCATAAAAAAACGAAAATATTTGTTCATCGGTTTGTGCATATTTGTTCATTAGTAATATCAATTTGTTCACTGGTTTATGCATATTTGTTCATTGCCTTTTTCATATAATTGTTCATTACTAGATGCATATTTGTTCACTAGTAACCTCAATTTGTTCATTACTATATGCATATTTGTTCATTAATAACATCAATTTGTTCATAGCTAAATAAGGCACAAGCACACCTCTTCGATTTGTTGCTATCTCGTTCTCTTAGCATACACCATATTATTGCAAAGTCAAATTCTTTATCTCTATTATCTTTTGCATTCAAGTTTCTACATCAAACTTATCTTATTTTGGTACTATATTGAGCACTTCATTCGTATTGACAAGTAAGCCTTAAAGCACTTCATTCGTATTATACTTTGAATTCAAGATAGCCTTAAAGCACAAAATAAAATGCAAAAAATGTACAAATAGATAGTCCTAAATGTACAAGTTGATGGTATTAATAGTACTAAATGTACAAGTTGATAGCATTGACACATAAAACATAAGTTTATTTCAATTCACAAATAAGGGTATAATAATGAACAAATAAGGTTATATCAATGAACAAATAAGGGTATATCCATGAACAAATAGGGTATATCAATGAACAAATAATGGTATATCAATGAACAAAAAAGAAGTATACTAATGAACAAATAATAGTATACTAATGAACAAATAATGGTATATCAATGAACAAATAGGGGTATATCAATGAACAAATACGACTATATCAATGAACAAATATGGGTATATCAAAACTAATTATATGTGCATAAAAAACTACATAATATTGTATTCCTACACATAAATAAGGTTAAAAAATAAAATTAAAAATTAAAAAAGTTCGAAATCAATGAACAATGTTATCAAAAACTCAATGCACAATTAGTTAGTATTGATGAACAATTGGTGAATATTGATGAACAAATCGCTATTTCTGATGAACAAACTGGGCGCGTCTCATAAAAACGTATTTTTCGAAAAATTCGTGAATAATTCGGGAAAAATTCGTCCGTGTCGTATTTTATTGAAAAATACGCGAATAATACGGGAAAAATTCGCCCGTGCCGTATTTTATATTTTTTAATGAATGTTTAATCAGGGAAGTTGATTTTTTGGAATGAACGATCGAGATTTATTCTTATTTCTCTCCCAGGCGGCCATTCGCACGTGACTCTTTTTCATATATATATATATATATATATATATATATATATATACTGTGAATTGGTGGATAATTGCGGGACGTTAGATGAGATGTTATTTTCGTTGAGATTTTGCATCTCTATATAGTATTTTGTGGGGCTGATTTATGGGATTACAATAGGAGAGAGAAATTGAAGAGATAATTTGGCTAAAAATATGGAGGTTGTTTCCTTTTATACTAAAAAGAAAATTAAAAGAAAATTTTAATAATTAATTAATTTGGATAGAGAAATATACGGATTTTGAGATCTTATAAAACCATAATGAGGAGAGAGAAACAGAATCGGATAATTCAAACTCGTTTTGTACAACTAATATTTATATATTTAAATCTTTGTGTACACATATTCATTTTTATACAATGCATATTCATGTGTATGTTACATATTCAACACATTACATATATTCATTTTTTGTATAAGTGATATTCATTGCCTGCGATAATAATGTTCATTTATATTGTCTAATTTTCTCTTCCACTCCTGTTATTAGTAACGATATTTATAAAATGAATATGCACTCGTAATATAATGAATATGTAATTGTGAATATCGAATATGAGAAAATGAATTTTAATTGTGTCACTAACTAAATATAAGGATACATATATCACCACCCAATTACATGAATATCACTGCCGAGTTACACGAATATCACCACCAAGTTAAACGAATATAACCGACTATATCACAACCTAGTATTGCACTAACAAAACTAAGTACAATGGTATTGGCACAACATGGTATTCAACGCTAAAATATTGCCATCATCCTTTTCCGATCTCATTAGCGTCAATTCCCGAAGTATCTAGATCAGCAAGATGATCATGATCCAATCTTCTTAATGCATCCGCGTAAAAAAACAGCTAATATTATGAATATAATGATTCAAACCATGAATATAACCATAGAAAAACATGAATATACATATAAAAGCATGAATATAAGCAACTTAGTTATATCCAATTAAAATTATGAATGTCGTCAACTGCAAAATTGAATGTTGCATGCTAAACAATTGAATATAACTAATGAAAAGCTTGAACATGTTAATACAATCATCAAACATAATGCATACCATTACATGTTACTGGGATTTAGTTACATTTAAATCCATGAATACAATCAATCAAATGAATGAATATACGATATAATAATCATGAATATAATTGACTAGTTTCATGAATGTACTTTATACATTTATAATTACTCACTAAAATTCATGACTACTGTTAATAAAAATCATGAATATACCAGATCAGAATCATGAATACATATAAATGAGTTAATGAATATGGAAATTCAAAACATACATATCTGATTTGAAAATACCTTCCATGAATTGCTAGATCCAAATATCCTTATAATATAGAAGGATCGAAACTGATCATCATACCTAAAAGCATGAATATATTCAACATTGAATATAACTACGTAAAATCATGAATATGCAACCATATATACCAGAGTATAGATAAATGAATATGAACATATTAAATATGAATATAATAGAGTAGATTATGAATTGCGCAGAATTGAATTAAACATATTCAAATCATGAAAAACATGAGCTTTTTTTTTACAAGATGTTATCGAAATAATCAAAGAAAATAATGAATATAACTACAGAATTATTAAATAAGCAATGATGAAAAGCAAGAAATGCAAGATACAACATATTTGTTCTTGCCTGAATTTTGCACTTGCCGGAATATAGCAACATTAATAATGAATTGCTGACTCTGATCGACGAATACCGCTACTAGAAAAGGGGTCTTTAACGATGAACAAAGTCGTCGTTATTGGTTAAAAATGTCGTCGTTATAACTATTAACGACGACATAAACTTCGTCGTCTGTTCGTCGTTATTGCTTCCCTCGTTATTGGTTTTAACGACCATGTTCGTCGTTAATAGTCGCCGACTATTAACGACGAACTGGTTGTTCGTCGTTAGTTATTTACGACGAACTGGCTGTTCGTCGTTAACTATTAACGACGAACATTGCTGCTCGTTGTTAACTATTAACGACGAGCAGCTAGTTCGTCGTTAACTGATATCAATGACAACAAAGTCAACCATCGCACGAGCAGCCATGTTCGTCGTTATTGGTTAATGACAAACTAATTTATCGTAATATTTTATTTGCTTTGTTATTACACATTAAATCGTATAATATTCGCTATTAACAAACCAAATAAATTAAGACTAATATTATATAATTGAAAAATTAAACCATATTCAAACATCAATTAAGTATAAGAATCACCTATATGTCCATATCAACACAAAATAAAGTAAACTATTGATCTAATAGTATATTTAATTACAAAAACATTTGTTATATCTAGTAGAGTCTAACTCATTTTGATAATGCCAACAATAGCTCGTAATTTTCAAGTACCTACAAAATGAAAACAAACAAAAGTAAGTTATACCTATCATTACATGAGCATTTTTAACGGAAAAATAGTATAAAATGAATAATTTTCAATGTAACATACCTTGTGAGTTCAATTCATTTGATGAAGGCAAGGAAATGTTAAATTATCGCGCTAACATATCTTGAAATGTTTTCATTTGAGATTCCACCGAACCAATGCGATCCTTAAGTTCCTTGTTTTCTTCTTGAATTAACTCCATATGGCTAGTCAAAGCTTGATTTTTTTTTTTAGTGGCATTCAGTTCAGCTTCAAGCTCCTCCCTTCTCGGTTGTAGTCCTTTTATATCTTTAATTTTTAATCCTCCCCCAATACCCACAACCCGATCTCGAGACTTGGAATTAAAAACCTTTTGTGCTACCTATTTATAAAAAGTATGGACTATTTAAAAACTGCTTACAAAAAATTCAAAAATTGTGACATAAATGACAAACAAACAAAAAGGTATAAAAAAAAAGGAAGTTACCTCAACATTGGAAAGTGAAGGCTCTTTTTCCATTATTTCTCGAATTTCATTCTACATTATAACCAAATATAAATTAGTATATATGCGAAAAAGAGCTAATGAATCCAACTGAGCAACAAATAATGCAGCCAATAACCTAGAATATTTATGAACTAGTTTAAAATGGCATCAATTAGTTTCAATACGTAATGCAGGATGGATCAGATATGAGGGATTTGATAATATGAAACAGAAATAAGGTAGGGCTCGGAATTAGATAAGGATATGCACAGCTCCACTGCAGAGTCACTGCCTACTAAGAAAGGACTAGCTATATTTACATGCATTCGCAACAAGTAAGAAGTCTTTAAATCCATAAACTAGCGTTGACCCAACATTGCAACATTTATAGGTTTATGGCTTTAAAGCCATAAACTGGAATTGACCCAACATTCATATCTTTTAATAAAAATTCAAATCACCTCAAGAATTGAACCTAAGATTGAAGCCTTTCAAGACCTAAAATGAGAATGTGAACCATTAACATTTTATGCCACCCAAGAGGAGATAGTTATGAATTTAGAATTACCTTTGGGCTCTGAGCGTTTAGTAGTTGAGTGTAAAGTTCAGGATTCTTGATGATGCCCAAAAACAAACAGTTAAGCAGCACACAAGAGAGTAATCCTAGGAATTCACTTTATTTTCAGCATGTAGTAGAAAAAA
Organism: Fallopia convolvulus; assembly: GCA_964016875.1. Taxonomy (NCBI): domain Eukaryota; kingdom Viridiplantae; phylum Streptophyta; class Magnoliopsida; order Caryophyllales; family Polygonaceae; genus Fallopia; species Fallopia convolvulus. Next base: position 41,622,950 of record OZ024728.1, read on the forward strand.
ATCAAGTAAACTTACTCGTATTTCTCTGCCTTAAACCGGAATTGACCCGAACTGATTTAGATAACCTGCAAGTTTCAGAATCAAGGTGAAATGTTTGAATCACCTCAAGAATTTTTGAATCACAACTCAAGAAGCTAATGTCACATATAAGATTATCATAAAAATTCAAATCACCTCAAGAATTGAACCAAAACCTTAAATGTTGAAAGTATTTTATTCAATAAAATTAAAGCAACTACATAACTTGGCTTAGTTGAATTAGACAAAACCAAGAAAAGTTGCAAAAAATCCTTAATTTACTAAAATACAATGACCAAGGAAACAAGAAAGGCAACCTAAGAGGTATTCAATATTCACTGTTGGTCAGTATTAATAAATGGCAACGCATGGAATATATACCTTAGCAAAAACAGGTAATATTCTGATAAGGCATGATGATTATGTATCAGCATTTATGGCTTAAAGCAAAGTAGTGCCAGATTTTGAATTTGAAGATGGACGGTTTGAACGGAAATTATACCTTGGATTGGAAAAGACAATGATCACTGAAGGTAGTTTTGTGAAGGTGGAGAGGTCCAAGACGCAGCACAGAAGTGAAAAATTCCTGTTGACATAAGAGTAACGGAAGAACTTATAATAAGCATAAAGCAAAATGATTTGCATTAAAAGAACAAAAACTGCACTCAAAGACAAATCTAGGCATATATGATACATCCCAATCCAATCTGAAACAAATTTTTTATGAATTTCCAAAGTTCAATACGCTGCACACACTTCTATAGCACTTATGTCTCAATTAAAGACTTCTTGTCTTTTTCAATACGTATTCAAACACAAGTAATGTCTAAGATGCACTTTTGGCCATTTAACCGAACACCTTAAGTGCAATACTAATCTATTCAAAATATGAAACACTGATTGAAAGATTAGTTTAACAACCAAGTTCTCATAGAAAATTCATGTAAAAAAGAAAAGAAATTAAACTTCATGTAAAAAATAAAAGAAATTACTAGTTAACAACCAAGTTCTCAGTCACGACTTAAAGCAAACTTGAACATCCAAACAGTCCCTTCAAAGTAACAAACTAATACTTAAACAGAAGATCATTTACCCAAAACTCCAAGCTGATATTATCAAAAACTCTTAAACCTCTTAAAAAAAGTGGAAGTTCCTTCCATCACACATGTGCCCATAAAATGAACCGTTCAAAAAGGCCAAAACTAATTTTTTTTGGATATAACTAATTAGCATTGCTACATTATATTCACTGGTTTACCATTTCAAGTCTACAGAGCATCATATATATATGGAGCTAATAAGTGAAAGGTAATTCATTGTAAGAACGAAATCTTCTGGAATAAATTATCAAGAGCAGGTACCTCTTGTTGTTGCTTAAGACGTTTCAAATAGGTAGACTGTGTCCTCCTAAATTCAGTCAACAAATTCTACAGATCTGTAGCAAGGGACCGCTGCCATAGTAACAGTGAAATCATTACACTACCAAAAAAAAATCCTACCAATAAGCCATGAGGTAAAATATAGCCTATATATTGTTGGCTATTGCCTATGAATCATTTCAAATGATTTGTCCAAGGATATAAACTATGTACTCATGCAGTCAAAGATAAGAAAGATAGAAAATTGAAACAAAGGGTAAAAAATTACCTGGAAGATGAACACACATAAGATTAGAAATAAATAAAATCAAAAACCCTAAAAGAAAATAAGACAAAGACACAAAAAAAGTATGATTCAAAATCATATTACCTGGAACATAATAAATTGGCTAAACCGCCACCAAAGTGTAAAAAAACCAAGTTTACAGTGTTTACTACATACTCAGCCAAGTTGGAGCCAACTCAGTCAACCAAGTTTACAACAAAAAATCCTTAATTTACTCAATCCTGAATACAGTCGACCAAGTTTAGCAAACTCAGCCAAGTTGGAGCCAACTCCTGCATACAGTCGACCAAGTTCAATTTAATTTACCATTTCAGTTCCAGTTCAGTTCAAGTTGATTCACACTCACACCCAAAAAAACCACACTAGTGCACTACATCAGCAATTCAAGTTCAAACCTGTTAGATTCAAACATGTCGGATCCAAAAAAGAGTGAGAGAGAGCACAAAGGTACGACAACAAAAGGAATGGGAATTGGGCAGAGCAGTCTTGCAATTGCAGATCCGCCCAGCCCCGCCCAGACTCGCCTAGCGTCCCGCCCAACCCCGTCCAGACCAGGCCAGCCCCGCCTAGCGCCTAATTGCCCGCCTATGTCTAAATCGGTGCGCAAAACCTAAATGCCTAAATCAGATTGAGAACAAAACCTATATAGTTCAAAAATCATACATATACCTAAATCGGATTGAGCACAAAATAGAGAACAACCCAAAAATAATCGATCGAAAGATTGAGGCTTTGAAAGAGGCTTGTCCCTTCGAAAGATGGGGACTAAAAACGAATTCAACTTACCGGAAGATGGGGACTGAAAACGAAGGATGGGAGATCCGAGATTGAAGCTTTCGATCGCTCTGGCGGGGGTTGATTGAAGTGGCGGAAGATTGCTTTAGGGTTCGAGGGTTTCAAAACCTTTCTGGGCTTTCATAGATCGAATTAAACAAAACTGGCGGAAAATATTTTCATACGCGCGCCTATCTTCAATTCTAAGTTCTATCCTTTAACGAAGATATTCTTTTTTTTTGTTTTTCTATTTTTTTATTAGTATCATTAACGATGACTATCTACAAATAGTCTTGTACCTATTACGACCAACTTTTGGGTTCCTCGTTATATAATGTATATAAACATCATTAACGACGAACTTTTTAGGTTCATCGTTATAACATGGTCGTTAAAACCCCTAATTCTAGTAGTACTCGCAAGATTTGCGCTTGTTTGAATTGATAATAGAAAAACGTGTAGATCCAACCTTCGAACCCTAAAAAACACTTAGATCTAAACGAAATCCATGGAAGAGAATCAAACCTTCGAACTATAAAAAAATCGATAAAAATCTCTTTAAACTAACCGGAATAAGCCTTTGACGGAATAAAATTTAAGCGCTTGAGAAGAGAACATGAGTTTGTCGGCCATGGTATACTTCTGAGAGCAAGAACGGAGAATGGGGGTAGAGAAAGGGTAGAAGGAAATGACGATATTTACTCTCTGTCAAATCTCCTTTCCATAAATTTTAATTTAAAAAATCAAACAATATCATGTTCATCCCTATAATTAAGGAATTGGGTTTAATCTTGTGTACACACCCTACACTATTTTTCTAACAATTAATCTGGACCATTAACTAATTTCTAATCCTACGCTCTATATTACTCCATCTATTCTTACACTAAGAAGCTTTCTTACTAGAACTTAAATCTATATATATATATATATATTGATGGGGCATGAAATGACGATGTGTGAACAGTGGGCACGGAACGCGAGGTAAAAAGAACTGGTGAGGTCCCCAAGATATTTTCCCGACGATCTTTTCCATACCCATCCAAAAAGCAAAGTCCCTGCTCCCGTGAAGCCTTAAGCCGCGGGAGCGAGGTCCAAACCTCGCGAAACTCACTAAGAAAGGTTGTCAGGCAACTCCCCACAGGAAATGGCTAAGACCTAACCTCGCATACTCAAAAGTTGACAGTCCCGCCCCACTTAACTAGTCAAAAACCACCTAACTCTCAACCAATGAGCCACCACCTACGTCTCAACCAATCGAATGGTCGAAACTCAAGCGTCCCACATCGGAAGTTGGTAAGAACCAGGGTCCTCAAGCGTCTATAAATAGAAGAAGACCTCGAAGGTTGCAAGGGGTCGAAAAACATCTTGAACTCAAGAACTATCTTGTTTGTTGAAGATTGACGTGTGGGAATCATCGTAAAGACCAAGCTACAACCAAGAGAAGGTCCACAAAAAGACTTCAAGTCGCTCAAAGAGATCTCATCTCAAGCAAGATCTCGTTAACCGCTTCGCAAGCTACAATCTCCGTGTAATCGCTCAAGTGTCCAATCTCGCTGAATAAATAGCAATTCCCGATTTGTAATAGGAACAGAGCTCGCTAATAGTTTGTAAAGCGGTAATCTCATTGTAATAAAGAGGTCTCGAACCTCGTTAGGCAGAGACCTCAAATCTTGTAAAAGGAGATCTAGGGCACCATCTCGCTATTGTAATCTCGTTCGGAAATCATAAATAAAAGTAAGGGTTTGCCTCGTTAAATATATTATAATATTATTTCATGTCTTTACCGTCGGTTTATTTCGGGTTTCATCACTGGCGCCGTATGTGGGAAACCTCTTCATCCTAAGAAGTTTCCCGACAAGCGCAAACCTTGACTTTCAATCTCACAAATGGCCTGTCCAAACAACTTTTTCCCTCAACACTCTAATAATATGCCTGAAACCTCGGAGTGGATGAACGGGGCACCTCAGCTAGGTTGTCCGTTCAGGATCCCTCCTGGATGGACATATGTCGCCCCGCAAGATGCGTACCCTTTCCAAGGATACGCGAATCAGCCACAGGCCCCACAAAATCCCTACCCGTTCCAGGGGTACGGACTGAGCGGCGTCCCCCCAAACCCTTCGCCCATCCATGGCAATGCACCTCCAATGCCCGAGTACATTCTCATCCTTGGACCTGGACATCCCCATTCTGAGTATGTACCTAAGTACGTCCTCGGACATGTGTCGGGGCACGAAGCAATAACCAACGGATCGTCAACGGAGAGGCTGGCCCAGAACCCCATGCAAATCTCAAGGTCTCATTCACAACGTTCTTGGAAGCAATATCCGGAAATGTCCGAAGCTGCGGGGAGCGTTGGGCATACATTGAAGTCGCGCTCGTGACGTCGTCATGTGGAGGCTGGCGGATTCTCACCTTTCGTAGACGAGATCCAAAGCACGCCGATGCCCAAGGGCTTCCATAGGCCGCAGATTGGGTTCTACGACGGGTCAGTAGATCCTGAGGAACATATGAAGCACTTTGCTGTCCAGATGAATCAGATTGGGTTCTACGACGGGTCTTACAACAACGCGATCTTCTGCCGCGTTTTCCCGACCACCCTGGAAAAGGCCGCGATGAACTGGTTTATAAGTCTCAAGACCGAGTCTGTGTCCTCGTTTTCCCAGCTATGCGATGCATTCATCGCGCACTTCAGTGGTTCAAGGAAGCACAAGAAGAACATGCGAGATCTTCGCGGCATTGAGCAGGGGGAGGACGAGGCGTTGGGCTCTTTTTTCACAAGGTTCACAACCGTGGTTGCGTAGATTGTACACATCGACGAGGCGTCGGCGCGAGACACTATCATGGGCAACATATGTCACGGAGCATTCAAGAATTATATTTTCCTGAAGTGTCCAGAGACATACGACAACTTGTGTGCCCGGATCACCACCCAGGAGTATGTCGAGGACGTGGCCAACCAGAGCTACCGACCGAGGACCGATAAGGAACTCGCGACCGAGGTTAAGGGAAAGGCAAAGGTGGGTGTGCCCGCCGCCAAGGATGTATATGTGACACGGACCCAGCAGCAGCAACAACAACAACAACAACAACAACAACAACAACAACAACAACAACAACAACAACAACAACAACAACAACAACAACAACAACAACAACAACAACAACAACAACAACAACAACAACAACAACAACAACAACAACAACAACAACAACAACAACAACAACAACAACAACAACAACAACAACAACAACAACCACAACAACAACAACAACAACAACAGCAACAACAACAACAGCAGCAGCAGCAGCAACAACAACAACAACAGAAAAACGGCTATGGAAGTTGGAACTGCTTCGGAGGAAAGCAGCGAGGTTACAGGGGAAAGGGCGGCCCTCTGTACAAACCAAAAAAGAACGACCAAGGAAACCCCGCCTCGGGGGCGAACAATGTGTCGCAAGGCCAAAACCAAGTGAGAGCCAACAACATCGAACAGCAGGCTCCCGCGAAGCAGGCACGATCCGGGCACACCACGACACCCGATGGTTACATTCACACCATCTCGGGAGGACCGTCATTGGCGGGCTCGAGCCAATCAAAGCGAAAAGGGTACGCGAGGGAAAGCCATCATGAGCCCTCGGTGTTCAGCGTCGCACAATCCTCGAAATCCCATGAGGGGCTGGCCTTCACTTCTGAGGAAGCTGAGGGTCTGCATATGCTACACTCTGCCCCTTTGGTGGTACACGCGCAACTAGGCTCAAAAATGGTGAAACGAGTTCTGGTGGACACGGGATCTTCCGTGGACATCATGTACTATGATGCCTTCGAGTAATTAGGTATCTTGGCAAGATCCTTGAAGCCCTACCCTGGGAAGCTAACGTCCTTCTCAGGAGACAAGGTCGATGTGGCGGGCCTGATCGACCTCTAGATGACGTTGGGAGCAAGATTGACGAGGCAAACCGAGATGGTAGAGTTCATCGTGGTGCGTTTGCCCTCGGTATATAAAGCGATTATCGGAAGAGTATCCCTAATGAAGTTTCAAGTTGTTGTGTCCATCTACCACCTAAAGATGAAGTTCTCAATCGAAGGTGGAATTGGCGAGGTCAAAGGCAACCAAGAGGAGGGTCGTGTTTGTTACGCGACCTTCGCAAAGCAGAGGTGTCCAGTGTTCGTAGTGGATTCTCCCGAGGGTGCTGATCTCGAGGTTCGAGACCATATCTCGGAGGCCAAAAGAAGAGTCGTCGCTCCCTTCGACGACGAGGTAGAGAAGCTCTACCTGGGCGAATGTCTCTCCGGGGAGTCAACATTATTGTTGGAGTCCCTGCTTGCTGGCTCCCGCGACGTGTTCGCTTGGACCGCAAAAGATCTTTGCGGGGTCCCTCGGACTGTAGCCCAACACTCTTTGAACTTTGACGGCGCCACTCGTCCTGTGTTGCAGCGACGGAGGAAGATGAACGAGGAAAGGGCGAGCGCTGCGAATGTTGAGGTGGGGAAGTTGCTGGCCGTGGGGTTTATCCGCGAGGTCCAGTAGCTTAGGTGGCTATCCAATGTCGTGCTTGTAAAAAAGGCCAGCGGGAAGTGGCGCATGTGTGTGGATTTCAAAGACCTAAACAAGGCCTGCCCCAAGGATAGTTACCCCCTGCCATCGATCGACGAACTGGTCGACTCCACAATAGGTCACTGGGTCCTGAGCTTCCTCGACACGTATTCAGGTTACAACCAGGTCTTAATGAACCCGCGAGATGAGGAGGAAACAACCTTCATCACGCAACGGGGGACCTATTGCTACAAGTTCATGCCTTTCGGTTTGAAGAATGTGGGAGCCACCTTCCACTGTCTCGTGGACCAAATCATCAAGAATCATCTGGGAGGAATGTATCGGCTTATGTCGACGACATCGTGGTCCGAAGCAAAACCCTGGAGGAACATCTGGTTGACCTCGCCGAGGTTTTTTGACACTCAAGCACAACAAGATCAGCCTCAATCCCGAAAAATGTGTGTTCGGCGTGTCGTCGGGAAAATTCCTAGGGTTTATGATCAGTGCGCGAGGAATAGATTTGAACCCCGCCAAGATCGAATCAATTCTCTCAATGAGGTCACTTCGGTTTTGGATCAAGGTACAACGTCTTAATGGTGTTGTGAACTATCTAGGGAGGTTCTGCTCTCCATTGGCGGACAAGTCGCTACCCTTCTTTGCTGCCCTGAAGAAAAACAAAAAGTTTGTCTGTGACGAGGAGTTAGAGCTTGCTTTCTCGGGGCTAAAGGCATTTCTATCAAAGCTCCCCACGCCGTCTCCTCCAAAGGTGGGCGAAGATTTGCAACTATATGTGGTTGTGAGCGTGGAGACAATCAGCGCGGTGCTGACAAGAGAGGCGATGTGCCCCGTCTACTTCGTCAGTCGCGTGCTCCAGCCTGTAGAGCAGCGATACTCCCTGGCACAGAAAATGGCCTTGGCTGTGGTAACAGCCGCGAGGCGTCTGCGCCCTTACTTTCATGCCCATCCAATCCAATTCCTTTCTGATCTCCCTCTTCGCTAGATCCTCCACCAACCCGCCGTCTCTAGGCGGATGACGAAGTGGGTGGTCGAGCTCTCTGTGTTCGACATTAGCTACCTGTCGAGAACTATGATGAAGTGGCATGCCCTCGCCGATTTCATGGTGGAAGTAACATTTCCCGAAACTGATGGAAGCGCGAAGGAGTGGAAGGTCTTCGTTAATGGCTCACGATGCGACACCGGAGGCGGGGCTGGCATATTCCTTGTCGGTCCCTCAATCGAGACGGGGTATGCTCTCAACTTCGCCTTCGATGCCACCAACAATGAGGCCGAATATGAGGCCATGATCGCCGGAATAGAGATGGCGCTGCTCAATGGAGCTCGCAAAATCAGGGTGTACACCGACTCCGAGTTGGTGGCACGGCAGTTGAGTGGACAATATGAGTCCACGACGGGTTTCTTGCTCGTATACCGGGAGAAGGTTATGGCCTTGGTATCCTGTCAAGAAACGTTTGCAGTAGAATCCATTCTGCGCGCTGCAAAGACGAAGGGCAGATGCTCTCGCAAGGCTAGGGTCGACTCTTCCATTAGAGGTGGGCAATCGCGTGATGGTGGAAAGAAAGTTTTCGCAAAGCGTGGCCAGCGAGGTTTTCTTCGTCAGGCTCGGAGATTTGATGGCTCCCATCTTCCGAGAAGTGGAAAGCGGGATTCTTCCTGAGGATCCCGCATAGGCCAGGAAACTCAAAATGCAAGCGGCTCACTACTGCATTGTTACAGAGCGACTCTATCGTCGAGGCTTCGCGGGGCCCAATTTTCTGTGTGTGCCGGGCGTGGCCAAAGAGCACATCCTATTTGAAGTGCATGAGGGGGTATGTGGCGGCCACCCCGGGTGGTGCGCCTTGTCACACAAAATCGTCCGCTTTGGGTATTTTTGGCCCACTCTCAGGCAGGACGCGAAGACTCATGTCCAAAACTGCGATGGGTGCCAGTGGCACGCCAATGTCCGACATGCCCCAGCCTCCACTTTGCACTCGATCCATGCACCCTGCCCCTTTGCAATGTGGGGGATGGATATTCTAGGACCCTTTCCCAAGGTCGCGGGCCAAGTGCAGTACATCCTAGTCATCGTTGACTACTTCACGATGTGGGTTGAGGTAGAGGCAATGGCAAAAATCACGGGAGCAAAGGTCTGCTCTTTTCTCTGGAAAAACCTCATGTGTCGCTTCGGAGTCCCCATGACCATCATGATGGACCACGGTCCAAAGTTCGACTGCCCGGAAACCCGAACTTTTGCTCCAAGCTGGGCATAACCCTCAAGTTTTCCTCAGTGGCCCATCCCTAGTCGAACTGCCAAGTAGAGAACGTCAACGCTCGGATCCTGTCTGATCTTAAGAATCGGCTAGGCACCGCACAAGGTCGTTGAGCGGAGCTTCTTCCTCTCGTCCTCTGGACATATCGAACAACCGCGTGCCGCGCCACGGGGGAAACTCCCTTCGCTTTGACCTACGGGGTGGACACGCTGGTTCTAGTTGAGATCTTGGTCCCTTCGGCAAGGGTCTTCAATTTCGACCAAAAGGAAAATGAGGTCACCCTCAAGGTGGAGTTGCAGTTGAGGGAAATCTCATTTTAAGGCGCACCGATGGGGGGAAGCTAGACCCTAACTAGGAAGGACCATATCTCCTTGGAGAGGAGGTCGCACCCGGGGCCTTCAAGTCAAAACATAGTGAGGGGCGCACCCTAAGTAAAACTTGGAATTTGGCTCGGCTCAAAACGTATTATTCATGAATTTCCTAAATTTTCTTTGTCACCACATTCTATGAATAAAAAGGTGACGAATTAGTTCAAACCATTGTCTCAGTTGGAACACCTGCCCACAACCCTAAGCTTCGCGCTTGGGGTTGGAAACCACCCCCAGCTCCCCGCTTGGGGTTAAAAACCATCGATGCGCGATCCGAGCGAGGCTCGGGATCATTGCATAAAATCAAAAACAATCAATGCGCGATCCAAGAGAGGCTCGGGATCGTTGCTTATAGTAAAAAACAATCAATGCACGATCCGAGCGAGGCTCGGGATCGTTGTATAAAGTCAAAGAGATCAATGAGAGATCCGAGTGAGGCTCGGGATCGTTGCATAAAGTCAAAAACGATTGATGTGCGATCGAGGCTCCGGATCGTAGCATACAATAAAAAAAATCAATGCGCGATCAAAGGGAGGCTCGGGATCATTGCATACAATAAAAACAATCAATGCGCGATTCGAGCGACGCTCGGGATCGTTGCATACATTCAAAAACAATCAATGTGCGATCCGAGCGAGGCTCGGGATCATTGCATACAATAAAAAACAATCAATGCGCGATCCGATCGAGGCTCGGGATTGTGCATATAGTCAAAAATGATCGATTCGCGATCCGAGCGAGGCTCGAGATCGTTGCATAAAGTCAAAAACGATCGATGCGTGATCCGAGCGAGGCTCTGGATCATTGCATACAATCAAAAACAATCAATTAACGATCCGAGCGAGGCTCGGGATCGTTGCATACAATAAAAAACAATCAATGTACGATCTGAGCGAGGCTCGGGATCATTGCATATAATAAAAAACGATCGATGCGCGATCCGAGTGAGACTCGGAATCGTTGCAAAAAGTCAAAAACAATCAATGCGCGATCCGAGCGAGGCTCGGGATCGTTGCATAAAGTCAATCAATAATCAGTGCACGATCCGAGCAAGGCTCGGGATCGTGGCATACAATCAAAAACAATCAATGCACGATATGAGCAAGGCTCGGGATCATTGCATACACTCAAAAACAATCAATGCACGATATGAGCGAGGCTTGGGATCATGGCATACAATCAAAAACAAATCAATCCAAAGTTCTCTTAGAAGCACTACAAGAACCGATAAAAGCAAGGGCGTTCCGCCTTCATGAAGATCCTCTTATGGAATATACAAGGGCTTCGCCAAGCCCGGAAACAAAATGGCTTGTGCGGTGAGATTTGTGATTTTGGAGCTACGGTTTATGGCATTTACGAGACACAGTGTGATGGTGAAAATATTGATAGTGTGGTGCGGCGCGTGGCGCCGGGGTGGGAGTTCTATTCTAACTTCCATCTTGACTCACGTGTTGATGTTGAGTTGCTTACGATGTCTTCTCAACGCATTGGATGTCTTATCACTTGCAAGGTTACACAGCAAAAATTCAGGGCTTGCTTCATATATGGTCTCCATAGTGTTGTTGAGCGCCGCTTGATTTGGAGTTGTGTTGATGAGCTTTTTGAGGCTCAGAAATTACCTTGGATTCTCCTTGGTGATTTCAACTGTGTAATGGCTGATGGGGAGCGTTTTAATGGTGAGAGAGTCACTATGTATGAATGCAAGGACATGATTGAAGCTTGTCGGAAGCATGGCCTTGTTGATACATCGAGCATGAGTGGCAATGCTTTTACATGGACGAATGGAACTAAGTGGAGCATAATCGACCGTGTCATGGTAACTCCTTCTTGGTTCAATTTGGATTTTTATTGTCATACTAATTTTCTGGACAAATGGCATCTTTCCGACCACAAGCCGGGCCTTGTGTCCTTGCGCAGGGTTACTGAAGATGGCAAGTGATACTTCAAGTTCTATAATATGTGGGCTGCCCATCCTAAGTTTAAGGAGGTTATCTTGGAGGGGTGGGTGTCCCATCATCGTGGCACCTACCAATTCCGGTTATCTAAGCTCCTATATGGTTTGAAGGCTCCCTTGAAGACTCTTAACAAGGAGGAATTTAGTCACATCTCTTCTAGGGCTGCCGAGGCCAACCTCGGTTTTGCTAATGCCCTTGAAGCATGTCGGCTGGATTCGGATTCTTTGGAAGTGAAGCGGCTGGTTGAAGAGATGAAGTTTAAAGCTAAGAGATTGAATGAGGCGGAGGCTAGCTTTCTAAGGCAACAAGCCAAGGCCAAGTACATTCTCAAGAGTGATCGTTGCATGATGTTCGTGTTTTTAGTATAGTTTTTAGTAGGTTTTCTTTGTTTATTAGGTTTAGTTTTGATAAAATTAGGTTTAGTTTTGTGTGTTTTTGGATGGTTTTGCATATCTTGATAGAAAGTATGGAAGCTACTCTATTTTGTGTATTTTGTAGGTTTTAGCAAGGAAAAGGTGCTATATGGAGCTAAATTTGGAGCGCTACAATGAAAGACAGAGGAATACAAGTATGGAGAAGTCAGAGTCCAGGTTTTACGAGATGAAGTGTGGAAGAAACCAAGCCCAAGCTCGTTAACGAGGCTGTGAAGGCTCGTTAACGAGGCTGTGAAGGCTCGTTAACGAGGCCACGTGATAGAAATTTCGAGGGTTGACTTTGTAACTCACCGATCCTGTGCGGGAAATTATTTCCGTGTCGGTAGAGTATCTTTTTATAATTTTTAGGGTTATTATATTATGTATTTTAGGTCTTTTTTATCTTTCTAGATTTTATTTCTATCTCTTAGGAAAGTTTTTTATCTTCTAGCCTTATTAATTTTTAGCCTTTTTAGTATAAATAGCCCTTTTGTTTAGCCTAGAAGAGGGGGGATTTTTTTTGGAGAGAAGAGGAAGAGCCGAGAGAGCCGAGAGAGGATCGGAATCGAGTCGGAGGTCGGTGAACGAGAGTTACCGAGTTCGTTGATCGAGATTTTGGTTCGGTGCTTTGTATTTTTTCGGTTTCTTCTGATTTTCTATAAGACGATATTTCCTATTAATTTGAGTAGTGTTTTGTTTTCAATTATTTCTTTTGTTGAATTTATTTTCTTAGTTATGATTAGTGAGTAGTCTTCTTTTCTAGGATCGGGGATAAGCCCGGCATAGTTAAGCATGTTTGATGAGTAAGATTGTGTGTTGAATGCCTTTTATCTATTATTGAGATTGTTTGTTGAGCTTATACCAAGATGAAAGTTGAGGTAATTTGAGTTTTTAACTTGATTGAAAGAAAAAGTTAGTAACTTGAAGGTTGATATTGTTTGAATACGAAAGTTTCAAGCTTTAGATCCAAAACAAGCAATTAAGTGAATTGGGTTACGAAAGTAGGTTAATTTACTTGATAGTCAACGAAAGTTGATGACTCTATCTATTTAAAGGCATGATCTATTCTTCTTACAAGTTTATATGCATGACTATGTTGTGGTGTCCCTAGTCCTAGATCTTTGTTTTTATTTGAATTATCTTAAGTGAATTTCGTTGCTGAGTTAGTTGGCTCGGTACCGAACTTATTTAGGTCGTTAGATTGAGTCTTTTGTGTACGGTGGTTTGTTAACGACCCTGACAACGTCGTTAACGAGGTTGCTCGTGAGTGTGTTTGTTTTATTTTGTTTGTTTCTTTTTAGTAATTGATAAACGAACAACCTTGCTTCCTGTGGAACGATCCTGACCTCCCTGTACTCAGCGGGGTCTTGATTATAAATTTATTTGTTGTCAAGAAACCCTCTCAACAAATTGGAGCCGTTGCCGGGGAAGCAACGTGTTTGTTTGTTTATCTGTGGGTCTGGGAATAGCCCGACCCCGTTTTTGTTTTTAATTTTTGTTTTCTCTGTCTGTTTTCTCAGCGTATGCCGGTAGGACAACGAAGGCTGGAGTTTGACAACACTGGTTATTACTCAGAACCCGAACGTTCCCTGCACCGTAGACTCCGAGAAAACCGAGCCATGGCCACACCTGAAGAGATGGCTCGTCAAATGGAAGACCTCCGAAATCAGATGAAGGCGTTAAAAACTGAGAAAGAAGGCGTTGCTGCTGAGGCTGAGCGTCACCGAGCTGCCAATGCTCGTCTACAAGAGGAGCTTAATGCCTATCCAAGGAATGCCAAACAGTACATGCATCCAAAACTGAGGGTGCCAGAGTCCCCGATTGTGCTTCCGGAGATAGAGAAATCCTTTGAGATCAAGTCTCAATTCAAATCCTTAATTAAACGGGCTCAGTTTGAAGGGAAACCTACTGAGTGCCCTATGGAGCATATTCGAAACTTTCTTGATTTATGTGACACCATAGCTGCTGAAGGTGTCTCACTTGAATATGTTCTGTTAAAAGCTTTCAGGTGGTCTCTTGCTGGAAAGGCCCTGAGTTGGTTGGAGAGCCTACCTCCTAAGTCTATCAGGACTTGGAAGAACTTGTATGATCAATTTCTTACAAAATTCTTCCCTCCTGCCAAGACAACGGAGTTGAGGAAACGCATCACCTCCTATCACCAGCTGCCTAATGAAACCTTTGTTGAAACATGGGAAAGATTCAAAGAGATGGTTAGACAATGCCCCACCCATGGGCAACCTTTATATGTTTTGCAAGAAATTTTTTTCCAAGGTATCAACGCAGAGACCAAGAACCGCATCAACACGCATACTGCGTGCAGTTTTATAGAGATGGATCCTATGGCAGCATGGGAACTGCTGGATAAGCTGTTCAATTATGATGCCATGTATGGAACCCAGCAGACCCCACAGCCCCAGAAACGTCTCTACATGCCTAACCGAGACGAAGTTGACCCGGATGTTAAAAATCAATTCCTGCAAGATGAGGTCAACTGTCTGAAGAAGCAGGTAAGTTTTCTGAAATCCTCTCAATCATGTCAAGAATGTGGTTCTTCTACACATAGTACATCTGCTTGCACTAACATAGAGCAGGTTAGAGCCGCGGAGACAATAGCTGAGATGAATTATATGAGAGGACCATACAGGAACCAGCCTAGCTATAATGATAGGTCAAACAACTATCAAGGATGGGGCAATCAGAATACCAATCAAAATTATGCAATGCCTCCACCAGATAGACGACCTGCACCTTATCGGCCTCTAGGCCATCAGGAGCCACCATCATGGGTTCAAGGATTACAGGAAGGCATTAACGGAGTGACCAACAAGGTTAACGAAGTTCAAGCCAACCTGAACCAACAAAATAAAAGATGGGGAGAGTTCGATATATGGAAGAAGAGTGTTGATTCCCAACTAGGGAACCTCGCTGCCCAAATTCCGAGACCACAAGGGCAACTCCCGGGCCGCCCCGAGGAGAACCCTAGGGGACAAATAGCGGCGGTGCACCTTAGGAGCGGGAAGACATTGCCGGAACGAGTCCAAGCTGAGGAAAAGGAGGAAGAGGACGTCACCAAACAGCTCGTTAACGAGCCAACGAGGGCAAATAACGAGCCCATATACCAAGGTGACAAGGCTCCAAGGGTTCCTGACGACCCTACCCCAGGTAAGTCTTCTAAACCGAGCCTTCCTCTCAACTCCAGGGTAGTTAACGACCCCATCAGGGTCGGTAACGACCCGCCGAGCATACCTGACGATCCTAGTATCGACCCGGTACTCTCACCTCTCGAGCTTAACCTGGTTCCGAGAATGGTTAAATCTCTTCCATTTCCAACTAAGAAATCTATGGACTCTACTAAGAGTAAGTTCAAGCGTTTCGTAAAGATTCTTCAGGGCATTAATATTTCCATCCCATTCGCTGAGGCCCTAAGCAAAATGCCGGCTTACACAAAATTTTTGAAGGATATTCTTAGCAGGAAAAGATCCATTACAGAGCTGCAGGATGAAGTCAGATCAATAGCTCTACCAGAAAAGCTAGGAGACCCAGGGAGATTTGCAATAACGATCGGCATAGGCAACCACAAGTTCAAGGCTTTATGTGATCTGGGCGTCAGTGCTAGTTTAGTTCCTCTCTCAATCTGGTCTAAAGCTAATATGGGACCACTAGAGCCGGTAGATATGAATTTGTACATGGCAGATGGATCATGTGTCAAGGCCACAGGAGTCGTGGACGACTATCCTATTCAAGTCGGGAAATTCTTTATACCGAATGATTTCATCGTCCTCGATATGCCTGAAGACCCTCATGTCCCCATAATTCTTGGCAGACCATTTTTAGCCACAGCAGGCGCAAGAGTTGATGTGCGGAAAGGACTCCTCACTTTTGATATTGGAGAGGAACGGGTAGAATTCAACTTGGATCAGAATGCCAACGACCCAATTGCAGTCGCACAAATCGAGTTGACTCAACCAGAACTCGATTCAGCCGTCCCTACCAAGCCTCATTGGCCAATCACCGAGTCCCACGTACAAGAATACAACCAAGGTAAGTACTCTAATTATGAATCTGCTAAAGATGGTCATTCCTTATCTTGTGTTTCTACACCATGCCCCATCATATGCACTACAGAGGAGTCCAAACTACCTTGGTTTTCGGATTTCACTAACCATCATGTAGGAATACCGAGCATATTGATAGAAGAAAAGAGACCTAATTTAGCAACTCAAGCACACAAAAGCTGCAACGCTAAGTATAGGGTACCTCAAGACCCCAACGTAGCTACACGGGAGCCACCTTGAGACAAAGGAGTACGTCGGGCTGACGACGTTAAAATTAGCGCTTACGGGAGGCAACCCGCTTTTTATTATAGAATTAGATTTTTTATTCTTTTCTTTTTAGACTCTTTTTCTTAGCTTTCTTTTGAGTTCTTTTTAGTAGTTTTTAGGATAGAAATTAGGATTAAATTTTGAGCTAACAAGACGCAGGAGAAGGGATCGAAAAATCACGTATGGAGAAGTCACCTTGTGAAGTTGGATTGTATTTTCTTATGTCTATTTGGTGCATATATGTGTGATGACATTAATAGTCCTTTGCTATATTTTTCTCATGTGTAGATGTTGCTTTTTAGAGGATGGATATAACTTGATAAGTATGTTTGTTTGGTTTTGGTTATTGTTTAGTGATTGCTTGAGGACAAGCAAGTCTAAGTATGGGGTATTTTGATGTTCGTGTTTTTAGTATAGTTTTTAGTAGGTTTTCTTTGTTTATTAGGTTTAGTTTTGATAAAATTAGGTTTAGTTTTGTGTGTTTTTGGATGGTTTTGCATATCTTCATAGAAAGTATGGAAGCTACTCTATTTTGTGTATTTTGTAGGTTTTAGCAAGGAAAAGGTGTTATATGGAGCTGAATTTGGAGCGCTACAATGAAAGACAGAGGAATACAAGTATGGAGAAGTCAGAGTCCAGGTTTTACGAGATGAAGTGTGGAAGAAACCAAGCCCAGGCTCGTTAACGAGGCTGTGAGGGCTCGTTAACGAGGCCACGTGATAGAAATTTCGAGGGTTGACTTTGTAACTCACCGATCCTGTGCGGGAAATTATTTCCGTGTCGGTAGAGTATCTTTTTATAATTTTTAGGGTTATTATATTATGTATTTTAGGTCTTTTTTATCTTTCTAGATTTTATTTCTATCTTTTAGGAAAGTTTTTTTATCTTCTAGCCTTATTAGTTTTTAGCCTTTTTAGTATAAATAGCCCTTTTGTTTAGCCTAGAAGAGGGGGGATTTTTTTTGGAGAGAAGAGGAAGAGCCGAGAGAGCCGAGAGAGGATAGGAGTCGAGTCGGTGGTCGGTGAACAAGAGTTACCGAGTTCGTTGATCGAGATTTTGGTTTGGTGCTTTGTATTTTTTCGGTTTCTTCTGATTTTCTGTAAGACGATATTTCCTATTAATTTGAGTAGTGTTTTGTTTTCAATGATTTCTTTTGTTGAATTTATTTTCTTAGTTATGATTAGTGAGTAGTCTTCTTTTCTAGGATCGGGGATAAGCCCGGCATAGTTAAGCATGTTTGATGAGTAAGATTGTGTGTTGAATGCCTTTTATCTATTATTGAGATTGTTTGTTGAGCTTATACCAAGATGAAAGTTGAGGTAATTTGAGTTTTTAACTTGATTGAAAGAAAAAGTTAGTAACTTGAAGGTTGATATTGTTTGAATACGAAAGTTTCAAGCTTTAGATCCAAAACAAGCAATTAAGTGAATTGGGTTATGAAAGTAGGTTAATTTACTTGATAGTCAACGAAAGTTGATGACTCTATCTATTTAAAGGCATGATCTATTCTTCTTACAAGTTTATATGCATGACTATATTGTGGTGTCCCTAGTCCTAGATCTTTGTTTTTATTTGAATTATCTTAAGTGAATTTCGTTGCTGAGTTAGTTGGCTCGGTACCGAACTTATTTAGGTCGTTAGATTGAGTCTTTTATGTACGGTGGTTCGTTAACGACCCTGACAACGTCGTTAACGAGGCTGCTCGTGAGTGTGTTTGTTTTATTTTGTTTGTTTCTTTTTAGTAATTGATAAACGAACAACCTTGCTTCCTGTGGAACGATCCTGACCTCCCTGTACTCAGCGGGGTCTTGATTATAAATTTATTTGTTGTCAAGAAACCCTCTCAACATTGCACCAAATACTTCCATGCTTTGATGAAGTCGAACGGGAGGAGAAATCATGTTGCTTTAATTACTAGAAGTGATGGTAGCCGTTCTAGTTCGATGAATGAGGTGGTGGCTGATTTTGAAGCTTTCTTTAAGAGTCTTTTTGGCTCGGAAGTGGCTGTTTCCCTACCGGCACCGAGTGATTTTGCTAGAGGCGCGCGCTTGGCCGCGGATGATTGCGCCATGCTCATAGCCCCCGTCTCCACGGCTAAAATTAAGACCGCTCTTTGGGTAATTGGAGATGACAAATCTCCTGGCCCCGATGGATACACGGCCAAGTTCTTTAAGGCCTCTTGGGAACACACTGGACCCGAGGTATGTGCGGCTGTCAAAGAGTTCTTTGCTAATGGCAAGCTCCTCCGGCATTTCAACCATACTATCATATCTCTTATTCATAAGGTTGAGTCCCCAGATCGAGTTGAACAATTCAGGCCCATTTCTTGTTGCAATGTTATTTACAAGTTGATTACGAAGATAATGACTACTCGACTTGGGAGTTGCCCTGGCTCCCTCATAGATCCGGCCCAAAGTGCTTTTGTGGAGGGTCGGTTGATGTCGGACAATATTTTTCTTGTGCAAGAGCTCTTGAGGAGCTACAATGTCACTAGAGAGACTCGATGTTGCTTCCTAAAAGTTGATTTAGCAAAGACTTATGATCACCTCGGCTTCCTACGGTATGCTACAATCTCGTGGGACTTCCTACGGTATGCTCTTGATCACCTCGGTTCCCTCCCAAGTTTATTTCTTGGGTGTTGGAGTGTGTGTGCACGGCTTCATATTCTATTAAGATTAACAAGGGCATTCACGGCTTCTTCAAGGGCAAGCGAGGGCTTCGGCAAGGTGATCCACTCCCCCCTCCCCCCCTTCTTTTTGTTATTTGTATGGAGCTCCTCTTCTGATTGATTAAGAAGGAGACGGCTCGAAGTTCATTTTATTTTCACAAGCATTGTGAGAGTCTACGGCTCTCTCACCTTATTTTTGCGGATGATGTGGTGCTTTTTAGCCATGGGGATGTGGGTTCAGTTAAGATATTGATGGAGTGTTTGGATCGTTTCTCTCATATGTCGGGTTTGGGAGTTAATTTTGGGAAGTCTTCTATTTTCCTTGGTTCGGTGTCGGGGCATGAGAGGCGCGCCCTCATTGATGCTACGGCCTACGGGTTTCAAAGAAGGGGTATTTCCTTTTCGGTATTTGGGGGTCCCTATTGCTCCTTATGGGCTCTGGGTGGTGCAATATAAACCGCTCCTTGATAAAGTTGGGGGGGTATTTGAATGCTTGGGCCAAGAAAACTATATCTTTTACGGGGAGGCGTGAGCTTATTACTTCGGTGCTCCAGGGAGTTGAGTGCTTTTGGCTTTCCATTCTTCCGGTGCCTACGGGGGTTCTTTCTAGTTTGATTAGTATGTGCCGAGATTTCCTATGGCATAGGCCTCGGGTCAAATGGGTTAATTTGTGTGTGCCGAGGGAGGAAGGGGGACTTGGTTTGTTTGATCTTGAAGTTTGGAACCGTTGCTTCATGATCAAACACTTTTGGCACATTTTCTCTATGAGGGACAGCTTATGGGTTAGATGGGTTCATCATCGCTATCTTGGCGTGGTGGAGCCTCTTGACTGGGTGGCTCATAGACGGGACTCTCCCTTGATTAAGGCTATTCTTGATGCCCGGAACTTGATTGTGAACCTCGAGGGGAGAGAGGTCGGAGTTGGAGATTTGCTTGATTCTTGGTGTGATAGTGGATGCTTTCGGGTGGCGCGCGCCTACGACGCCCTTCGGCCTCGGCGTCCGGTGGTGCATTGGGCTCGGCAGGCTTGGGCGTCACACAATACTCCAGAGCACATGTTTATTTTGTGACTTGCCAATCTTGGCCGGCTCTCTACTTATGATAGGCTTTTGTTTCTTGATGTTGATCCTGGCTGGCGGTTATGTGGTGCGGATCTTGAGACGCATGACCAGATTTTCTTTGCTTGCCCCTACGCCGACACTATTTGGAGGGAGGTTCGGGTCCGGTTTTTGATCCCCGCCGCCGCATCCTTGGTTGAGCGCGCCTTGCGCTGGCTACGGCAACATGCACGTGGCCGCAACTGCCTTGCTAGAGCTCGTGTGTTCGCTTTATCAGCCACGGTGTATTACATTTGGCACGCTAGAAATGCATGTATTTTTGACAAGAACCTCATTTCTCCTGAGGTGATTGTTCGTTTGATCTTTACACATGTATTTCAATTATTGCATGACTTGTTTACATTGTCTAAGGTTGAAAAGTTGTAATTGTTTGGGTTTGCGTAGTATGGGAGGCTTGCATGCTTATCCATCTACGCTTTTGGTTTGCTTGTTTTGAGGGCATGCGTGCTTGTCCATTAAGCTTGACACTTGTATTGTTTATTTCACCCTCTTAGTAGGGTCATATTTTTAATCGAATTTACCTTTACAACAAAAAAAACAAATCAATTCGTGGTCCGAGTGAGGCTCGTGACCGCAGCATACGATCAAAAACAAATATATGCACGATCCGAGCGAGGCTCGGGATCGTTGCTGATAACACCAAGACCCGATTTGGCCCGACCAGTCTGTATGCTTTGCAAGACTCGGGCCATGGGGTTGGATCGGGATGGAATGGGCCTTTGGAACCCTCAAAAAACGCGTAATATAAACCATAAGCAAGTATTAAAAAAAGATGCATAGAGATAGGGCCGCGAGGGCCAAAGATTTATATTACAGACTCTAGCAGGAGCCAAAGTCACCGCAACAAAAAAAATATTACAGCAACCTTCACTCCCTGCTTTCCTTGAGCACATCGGCAGGAGGGGCCATGGGGAACTGGCAGAGGGGCGAGGCATTGACAACTTCAAGCTCATCGGCGGGATTGGTCTGGGCAGGGTTCAGACTTTCCTGGCACACGAGGTCTGCGGCAGGAGTTTCATTCTCGCTCGGAACAACCCAACCTTCATCATCGAGGAAAAATTCGCATTCTCCCTCGAGATCTTCCTCGGTCTCCCCCATGGTCAACGTGTAATTAGGGATGAAAACGACGATGCGAGGATCAATGTGTTGATACTTTGCGATCGCCTATCTCAGCCTCACGTGGATGGCCTACCGGTACATCCCGTCTATGGCGCTCAGGTTCGCCTCCTTGAATTCAGCAGACTCAACGTACTTAGGTCTCGCAGCCATAACCTCCTCGTTGAGCTCTTTGATACAGTTGTGAAGGCTGTTATTCTCCTCCTCCACCTTCTCGAGTTCTGACGCTTTATCCTTGGAGTACTTGCGCTCCTCGGAGAGTTTAGCCTGCAAGTCCTCAGTCGAGGCCTACAAGCCTTCGACCAAGGCCTTTTCCTTTGCAGCCTCCCTAGCCTCCTCCTTCGCACAATGTTATGCGACTTGGACCCATCTCTCGGCGTCATCCTGTGCTTTCTCCCTCCTAGCGCACTCCTCCATGTTGGCATTAAGCCTCTCTTCCATATTGTCCATCTTCTTACGGAGAAGGTTGATGCGGCTACAATTGTAATTCTTGAAGAAGTTGTGTTGAAAAATCAAGCAAGAAAGGCCAGTGCGAGGCTTATAAAGAAAAATAAAACACACCATTGCCAAGTAGCGGAGAGCCTCGTCAGCAAGAGCGGCTTTGGAGAGATTGTTCGCCCACGCAATCTCCTCCTTAAAATTTTCCCTATTCCAATTCTTGAGTGTGCCCCGGGATGGTCCGGGACAGTGGAACTTCGCGGTTGGCGGGCCACTCGCGACAAGCGTCCGCCCCTCGAGGCTGGAACTTGGAACGAGTTTCCTCCCCAAGGAGTTGTGTTAGCCATCCCCCTTATGTTTCTTCCTCTTCTCTCCTCTAGGTGACGCCACTGTTTCTTTTCGCTTGGAACCAACCCAATCGTCGGCCCGTTGAGGGACCTTGAAGGACGCCCTGGCAGCGTCCCCCTTGGAGGAGGCCGCTTCCACAATTCGCACCCCTGCGTTCTTTGCATGGGCTTGGACCTTCGAAGCCCCAGAAGTTTGCACGGCAGGCCCCACAGGTTTCTTATGCTTCGCCCTCTGGGCCAAATCCTCCATAAGAGTCACTAAAAAGGGAAAAAAGCGAGGGGTTAGTGAAAGAAAAGAAAATAAGGCAGCAAACAATCTAAGTTCGAAATGCGAGGTTTGAGCAACGCTCGGATCTTCGCAAACAATCTAAGTTCAAAACGCGAGATCCAAGCGAGGCTCGGATCTTCGCAAACAATCTAAAATGCAAAACGCGAAGTCCAAACAAAAACAATCTAAATTCGAAGATAAAAAACCAAGAAAGCAAGGCAAACAAATACCCCTTACACCCTCGCGGTTTGGGAAGGGAAGACTCAGCCCCGCTCGATCGAGGCGTTCCTAGGCCAAGTGCTGTTTGTAGGGCGCCGGTTTCGGCGTCGCGAATCAGTCCTTTGTCTCGGTAACGTCTCGCGACTCCTTGGGCCTTTGAAAATTGTTCGGTGCCGAGGGGAAGGTAATATACCTCCCAGTACGGTCACGAACCAAGAACCACTTGTCTTTCCACTAGCCAATGTTCGATTGAGTGGTGGTGATCTTGAGCCATGACAAGCTGAGGTTCACAAGGCATGATTTCTGCTCTCGCCTCCCTAAGAACAAGTTTTTCATGATGTCAACATCAGACCCATCCCCGAGCACGTAACTTCGAATGGTGTACGCGCACAGAAGCCTCCACGCGTTAGGGAACAATTGCGGGGCAGACATTTATCGCCCACAAAAAATCAGTTATGTGACAGGCGAGAAGTAGTCAAAAGTCGGCTTGCAAGCTGTGCAGGTGAACGACTGTGCAATTTTCGTACACCGCCAAAGAGCAACCCTTTCCCTCGGGGAGCGCCAGCTCAACTCCCTCGGGCCAGGGAAAATCCTTCGCAATTTTCACAAGAGTCGCTCTATCAAGAACGGTCGGGGTCCCCGCAGGCAGAAATATCCCAATCGCGGGGTTCGGGGTCATCGGGATCCGCTCCTCAATGACTGGCAGGACATGAGACGCGCAGCTAGTGAGATGCCGGGGGTAGAAGCTTGGTTGTTCATTAGAGTCAGTTGACCGCGCGTCGGAGCAAATGGGTTCTTCATCTGAAATTTAGGACGAGGCTATCTCGACTCCGGAAGCGCACTGTTAGATTCAAAATCCAATTGGCCCATTTGACAAAGCGAGCCCAAGAAATAGATAGGAAAATCACCGGGTGGCTTGATCGCAGAAGTATTCAGGAACGAAAGGAAATCATCAGTCACTTAGGTGAAGGTAGAAAGCTTCCGTCACGAGGAAAAGAAGCATGCACAAAGGACAACTGCTATGGCGGTTCGTATCTCCAATATGCGCGGAAAGTGGATAATGGTTAGAGATGTGCCCTATAAACCCGGAGATCGTGGGGAGTGGGAGACGACTGTTGGCTGAAGGGATATATAGATATATTTTTACGGTTTATTGATGTACGCACACTTGAAGTAAAAAAAAAGACAATAAAAAGAGAGCTTTTGCTCATACTTCGATTCGATCGTGCCCCATTCTAGGACAGAAGTTTGCTTGTCAAATTTTTGTCCAAAACAATTTGGCGCCCACCGTGGGGTGATCGCCTCGGACGGTGTGCGAGGGTCAAGAGATACAATTTATAACCCGACCCCGTTGTAGTACGTGGTGGGTGTCGAACACTCGGGAAGTCTACTCGATCGATGTGCCTAGATACTAGGGAGCTAGAAAGGAGAGCATAAAACAAAGGAAAACAAAGAGAACAGTCGGGACCGACACAGAGGTCACGTCGGGCCCGATGTTGGCGACAAGAGGAAGTCGGGACCGACGTAGGGTAAGTCGGGCCCGAGGTAGCTGGGTTTGTCGAACTTCAAAGATTAAAAGTAGATCTTGGGCTTTTGGGTTCCTTCTCTAGTGGATTAAGGCTTATCCACCCCAATTCAAGCAATGAGTGATGATCGGACTAGGATCGAGTGCTTTCGCCCTCGTTCCAACCACTTCTACACATCGATCATTGGGGAAATCCCCTTCGAAGCAAGGTCTTGAGATTGACACATGTTCACTTTCGCTACTTTGCCAATCTCAAGCCTTGATTCCCGACTTTCGCAAGGAATTGTAGCTCTATGTAGAGTGGGTTCCTTAGATCAAGCACTCAAGGCTATGGAATTGGGGTTTCTAGCCCAAACCTAGCTAGGGTTTTCCCCCATAACCCAAGATCAAGGAGATCTACTCCATGTGGCAAACAAAGAAAGCAAACAAATCAAAAGGGAAAGCAATCAACATCATCAATCTCAAAACAAAGCAAAGTTTCATTCAAAATCAAAAGCAATCCACAAATTCCAATCAAGGGTTTCCAAATCCACAAGATCAAAACAAAGCAAAGCTAATCTATCAACCAAACCTATCAATCTTCCTCTCCCTTGGCCGATTCTCTCTCTTCTCCTTCTCCTCTCCTTCCTCCTTGCTCTCCAAGAATCCTCTTGGCTCCCTTGGAACCCCCCCCCCCTTTGTGGGAGAGCCCCCCTCTTTGTGTGTGTGTGGGAACCCCCTCTTAGAAGACAAGAGGGCCTTTTATGGATTAAATGAGGGGCAAAAGTGGAAGTCCACAAATTCGTGCCTTGGAGCCCAAGTAGTTCGGTGACCGACTTGGACCGACACGGAGGACCTCGGGCCCGAGTTACTGTGCATGTCGGTCCGAGGTTGAAACTTCAAAGTCGGGCCCGAGGTTGGTTGCAACTCGGTCCGAACCTCGTTCCACCTTCTTCTTTATTGGCTTCTCTTGTTCTTCTTCATGGCTTGCTTCTCTCTTTCCCTCTTTAGCTCGGGCCTCGCTCCATGTCTCGATCCTCCTTCAAAACGATCCTCGATTCATGCCAAATTACCTACAAAACACATAAAATGTGCGTAGTCTCCGAATCTCATAGAAATACGGGAACTAAGCTAAAAAGGAACAAAACACACAAGAAAAGGGGAAGAAGAAACATATTTACAAAGGAAATCACATATGAAAACACCACCAAATAGAGAGACATCAAAATACCCCATACTTAAACTTGCTTGTCCTCAAGCAATAACAATGTAAGCAAGACCGAAACATAATCTTCAAGTAAAGCCTCGTGTGAAAACACATTTTAAGCACAAGTGATTGATATTCAAGCAAGATTACATCATCACACATGATTAAGTGTTCCAAGGAATAGAGTCAATGCAACTAAGCCTCACTTTAGGGATATGTGAATGTGTATCACTCATCATGTGTTTGGGTTTAGCAATGAACACTCAAGCTCAAAAATCATGCAAGTAAGGACTTTACTATTGAAGCTAATATCACCAATTCCTCCACCTAGAGATGCCTAATGCAAAGTACACAAAGAATTTCGAACTTGGCTCAATGGAGGTCCTCAAAGAGGTTCCATTCGGCCGGGTTGTAATGGGGCTTTTGGTATTTTTCAAGGTGGGAATTATTTGGTCTCGTGGTGCTTTCAATGGGGATTGAACAACCTAAACTCTCACCAACTTCACCAAATTCCACAATTACTTTCACACTCACCCAAAAGACTTAACATTTTCCTTTCAACCCAAAATTTCACTTAACATTCCACTTCATCTTTGCTCTTATGCTTTTTGTTGGATTTTCAACACTTTCTACATTTGGACCGACTTTCTTATGACATCGGGCCCGATGTTGCTTGTAACTCGGTCGGACCATTTTCTTCACTTAAGCTCCTTGCTTTATTCCACTTTACATTTCCAACATTTTCTTTCTTCCTTTTCTTTCTTTTTTTCACTTTTGTACAACAAAGATGCACTACCCACATGATTCATAACACCATTCCTTGCCCTTAAACCCAAGAGAATCTCAACTGTTCAAATACAATCCAAACCTCTCTTCTAAAGTCCAATCCCATAAGGGTCAAGTCATATAAGGCTAGGAATAATATTTTTGAGGAGTTTCAAACAAAGGCTTAGGCTAGAACGGGGCTACAAACAAAGGATTATCTTCATGGTAGGATATGGAACATTTATGTGACTAGAAGAATAAAGTTCAAAATCAATGTGACCATGCTAGGACAAGTCTCATGACGGTCTTGGAAAATAGATAAACACCGCAATAGCAAGTTTTACTAAGCATGAATGAGCTAATCACACAAGAAAAATGAGGGATATGCAAATATGAACAAGCATCCCTAAAATGGCCAAAAATCAATCTCACAAGGGTCACTCATACTTAGTTGCATAAGAACTCATCCTAGAACTCACATGCTCAATAAAACAAGCAAGATATCATGATCACATCAAAAAAGCAACATCATTTAAGAGGCTAAACTATCCAAAAATATGCAAAGGAATTTACATGCTCACATCATCATTAGCTTACATTTGGCAATCTAAGATGGGAATTTCTAGTCCAAAACCTACAAAACACAAAATCTTTTTGTTGTTTTCAACACAATTTTTTTCAATTTTTATGGATTTTTTTGCAAAAATTTCTCTAAAACCAAAAACTCATCCATTCAAGACCAAATTAATCATTCATGTTTTTCATCAAACCACAAACCAAGAAGCAAACATCCCAAATACAAACTAGAAACACAAACTAAATATCCTCAAAATAACAAACAAACATAAACAAGTGAAATCATGAACACACTTACCCCCACCCCATACTTAAAATTTTGATGTCCCCATCAAACACGGAAATCAAAACTTAAAAGCAAGAGAGAAGAGTTATGAAAAGCTCACAATTTCTTATTCTTCAATGGCATGTATAGGATCAATCGAAGGGGTTGTCACGTCTACGTCCTCTTTGGAGCCTTGCTTGCCGCTCCCTCTCATACACTTGTTCTTGGTAGAAGTCTTGTGGTGGTGGTTGATATGAAGATGATAGGTAGGTGGGGGGTGGTATTTAATGGGGGAAAGGGACAAATTAGGTCAAGGGCAAAATTGGCATTCCAACTAGTCGAATCAAGTTGGACCGACGTCCCTTTGTCGGGCCCGACATACCTGGGCTCGATGTGGGAGTATTCGGGTCACCAATCTTACTCCATCCTCATGCAACTTCTTTCCCATATTTCCATTTAAATATTTCACCTCAAATCCTACACAACTTTGAAGAATGCACGACACCATAAATCCACAAAACACTAGATAGAGATTGGTTAGAGAAAAGCTAGGCTAAACTAAGAAAAATCAAACTAAAATTACGAAAAGAAAGCTACTAGCTCGGGTTGCCTCCCAAGAAGCGCTCGTTTAGAGTCACTAGCTTGACTTCCTAACCTCAACCTCATGGCGGGTGAAACACGGTGAATTGCTCGCCATTGTTATGCCCATTCCCATTGCCTTCATACCCATAAAACCACCAACGATGGTCTACATAGGCATGGCTCTCCGATCTCGGGCCTATCTCATCATACTCCTCCAACGAATGAGATTTCTCCTCCTTACTTGCTCCATCATGTTCCTCTTTTCCTACACCAAAGTTATCCAAAGAATTCCTAGGAGATTCTACCAATTCATCTTTCAAGTCACTAAGGCAAATGTAGGAGTCTCCTAAGTCATCTTTCAAATCACTTAAAAAAATGTAGGAATCAAAAGTTTGGGAAGAATTGTGGTCATCACCAACATCAAAAGGATATAAGTAAGGATACTCTTCATTTCTCCTTGGGCTAGCATTGATCCTTGACTCACTTGGATCCTCAATTTGCTCCAACAACTCCCTTGCTTGTATTTGTTTATTCAACCCTTCATCACTTCTCAACACAACGACCTCTCTAGCAACTTCCACTTCTTCACCTTTTCTCTTAGCACTCTCTTCAAGTTTGAGGATAGCCAAGGCGTCCGGCTCATTCAAGGCCTTGTTGAAGTGAAAATCGACCTTTTCTTCACCAATCCCAAAGGAAACCTTGCCGTTTTTGACATCAAACCTTGCCCCCGCCGTAGCTAAGAATGGTCTTCCTAAGATTATTGGGACCAAGGGATCCTCATGCATGTCCAAGATCACGAAATCATCGGGAACAAAGTACTTTCCAACTCGCACCGGAACGTCATCCAATATTCCCTTAGCCTTGATGATGGAACCGTCGGCCATAGTTAGGGACATATCGGCCGGCTCCATTTCACCCAAATTTGCTCTTTTCCAAATGCTAGCGGGCATCACCGAAACACTTGCCCCAAGGTCACATAAGGCTTGGAAATTTTGAGACCCCACACCAATGGTTATAGCAAAACGACCGGGATCTCCTAGCTTTTGTGGTAACTCCAAGGTCTTGACCTCATCTTGCATTTCAACTATGGACCTCTTCTTGCTCAAAATCTCCCTTAAAAACTTGGCATAAGATGGCATCTCACTCAATGCATCGGTGAACGGGATAGAGATGTTCAAGCCTTGCAAGAGTTTGAGAAACCTCTTGAACTTGTTCTCAACAACATCTTTCGGCTTCTTTGAGGGATATGGAAGAATCGTTGCACCTTGAATCTTGCTTGGATCAACTTCCTTGGACTTCCCTACTTCACTTGCAACATTTCCTGGTTGGACCGACTTGGGCACCATGTCGGGCCCGATGTTGTGGATCTCGGTCCGAGGCAGAGGAGTTGGATCGAGGTCTGTGTACGTCGGTCCCGAGTTGCTCTCGACCTCGGTCCGTGGTGAAGGAGTCGATCTTCTTGCTGGGTCGACTTCGGGGAATGTCGGACCCGATTTGCTGGGTAAGTTGGTCCGACTCTCTTCATTCTTCTTAGGCACGTGTGGCTCGGGTAGGTTTCGGCCACTTCTCAATCCAATTGCCCGGACTTCATTTTGATTGTTTTGAGCTCGAGGATTCTCCTCGGGTCGGCCCGGAAGTCTTCCATTCTCTCTCGGGGCTTGAGTCGCAATTTGGGCAAATTGATTGTCGACTTGCCTCCTCCATGCACCAAACTCATTGAATTGGGTCCTCATCTCCTTGAACCCATCTCTCATCTCTTGAGCAAATGTTTGTAACTCATTGAATCCCGGTGGTCTATATGGTGGTGGTGGTGCCCTTGGCTCGTTTTGGTTGAAGTTGTTGTTGTAACTTTGAGCTTGACCGTTGTTCCACCGGCCATTTCCACCATTGTTGAAATTGCCTCTTCCACCGAAATTTCCTCGGACATAGTTTGCCTCCTCAATTCGCTCGGCCAAGCGCACTTGGCTCTCATTTGGACAAACTTGTGTAGCATGTGCAAAGGATCCACACTCCTCACAAGCTCTAGCATTTTGCTTGTAGTAGTGGACTTGCCTCTTAAGCTTGCTCACTTCACCTTCAAGGAATTGGAGCTTCACATCCCTATCAATGTCTTCTCCCCTTGGATCATATAACTTCCTTGCACCTTCACCTTGAACTTTCACCTCCTTGCTAGCTTTTGACTCACCCCATACATGGCCTCATAATCGGATAGCTTGTCAAGTAGCTCCCAAGCTTGATCCGGTGTCAAGTCTATGAACCCACAATCGGTGTGGAGATTGAGCTTGTCCTTTGTCACCAGATTGATGCCTTAGAAAAAGATGTCTTGAAGTACATATGGTTGTTGGCCATGAGTAGGACATTGGCGCAACATCTCCTTGAAACAGTCCCATGCTTCGAAGAGGGGCTCATTCGGACCTTGTTGAAAGCTTGCAATCTTCCTTCTTAACTCGGTTGCCTTTGAGGGCGGGAAGAACTTCATCAAGAAAGCGTCATAGAGTGTCTTCCAAGTTGTGATTGACCTAGGAGCTTGGCTCTCGAGCCAATGTGTGGCCTTGCCCCCAAGTGACCATTTGAACGCCTTTAGAAGCACATACTCCAATGTCTCCTCGTCGGTAGAGATCGTCTCACACATGTCCACAAAGCGTTTGATGTGCTCTATGGGACACTCATGTGGACGGCCCTCGAATTGATCACGCTTGATGAGGGAGATGAATTGCGTCTTGATCTCAAAATTCTTGGCAACCTCGGGAAGCACAATAGCCGGCTCGGGTACTCTCAACTCCGGATGCATGTATTGGCGTGCATTCCGGGGTAGAGCGTTGAGTTGAGCCTCGGCTCTCATCCGTTGCTCCCGTTCTCTTCTTGCCACCTCCTCTTGATTGTCCCTCTCAAGTTGCAATCTAGCCATTTCGGCCCTAAGTTGAGCCAACTCCTCATCAACATGGAGAGCTTGATTCTCCATCCTTTTCCTCCTTCGGGCTTCTTTGAGAATACTTTCCAGATCACTCACAAACTCAAGCTCAAGTGTTCCTCGGGAGGAACGAGCTAGCATACACCTATGAAACAAAAACACAAACCAAAACAAATCAAAAACAAACAAAGGGCTTGGGCTATTCCCTCACCCAAATCACTACCAAAACACAAGAAACTCACCAAATTGGCACTCAATGCACTTAGACTTCCCCGGCAACGGCGCCATTCTTTTTGATCGCCTCGGACGGTGTGCGAGGGTCAAGAGATACAATTTATAACCCGACCCCGTTGTAGTACGTGGTGGGTGTCGAACACTCGGGAAGTCTACTCGATCGATGTGCCTAGATACTAGGGAGCTAGAAAGGAGAGCATAAAACAAAGGAAAACAAAGAGAACAGTCGGGACCGACACAGAGGTCACGTCGGGCCCGATGTTGGCGACAAGAGGAAGTCGGGACCGACGTAGGGTAAGTCGGGCCCGAGGTAGCTGGGTTTGTCGAACTTCAAAGATTAAAAGTAGATCTTGGGCTTTTGGGTTCCTTCTCTAGTGGATTAAGGCTTATCCACCCCAATTCAAGCAATGAGTGATGATCGGACTAGGATCGAGTGCTTTCGCCCTCGTTCCAACCACTTCTACACATCGATCATTGGGGAAATCCCCTTCGAAGCAAGGTCTTGAGATTGACACATGTTCACTTTCGCTACTTTGCCAATCTCAAGCCTTGATTCCCGACTTTCGCAAGGAATTGTAGCTCTATGTAGAGTGGGTTCCTTAGATCAAGCACTCAAGGCTATGGAATTGGGGTTTCTAGCCCAAACCTAGCTAGGGTTTTCCCCCATAACCCAAGATCAAGGAGATCTACTCCATGTGGAAAACAAAGAAAGCAAACAAATCAAAAGGGAAAGCAATCAACATCATCAATCTCAAAACAAAGCAAAGTTTCATTCAAAATCAAAAGCAATCCACAAATTCCAATCAAGGGTTTCCAAATCCACAAGATCAAAACAAAGCAAAGCTAATCTATCAACCAAACCTATCAATCTTCCTCTCCCTTGGCCGATTCTCTCTCTTCTCCTTCTCCTCTCCTTCCTCCTTGCTCTCCAAGAATCCTCTTGGCTCCCTTGGAACCCCCCCCCCCCCTTTGTGGGAGAGCCCCCCTCTTTGTGTGTGTGTGGGAACCCCCTCTTAGAAGACAAGAGGGCCTTTTATGGATTAAATGAGGGGCAAAAGTGGAAGTCCACAAATTCGTGCCTCGGAGCCCAAGTAGTTCGGTGACCGACTTGGACCGACACGGAGGACCTCGGGCCCGAGTTACTGTGCATGTCGGTCCGAGGTTGAAACTTCAAAGTCGGGCCCGAGGTTGGTTGCAACTCGGTCCGAACCTAGTTCCACCTTCTTCTTTATTGGCTTCTCTTGTTCTTCTTCATGGCTTGCTTCTCTCTTTCCCTCTTTAGCTCGGGCCTCGCTCCATGTCTCGATCCTCCTTCAAAACGATCCTCGATTCATGCCAAATTACCTACAAAACACATAAAATGTGCGTAGTCTCCGAATCTCATAGAAATACGGGAACTAAGCTAAAAAGGAACAAAACACACAAGAAAAGGGGAAGAAGAAACATATTTACAAAGGAAATCACATATGAAAACACCACCAAATAGAGAGACATCATGGGGCCAGACGATCGAAAAGGATTCGTCTTTTCATACCAAAAGGAGTTCAAGAAGTCGCCATGAGCAACACTAGCGAGGGTGGTCAAGAGCCAAACGCCGGGGGTGATGGAGACGCACGTCAAGACACGTCAGCAGCCCTTCGCCTCGAATTATCTGAGTTCGCTCAAAGGCTTCAAGCTTTGGAGAAGGAACTAACTGACCAACGTGCTTGCAATGAAAAGCACAATGCTAGCATCGAGCAGTTAACCGCCGATAATGACGGTTTGCGCTCCCAGCTCCGCTCCGTTTCCTCTATCGGAGCGCGCGCCCGAACGACGGATCGGACCCAAAACAGCGGGGGTGAAGGTTCCTCTGGAAACCCCACTGGTCGACGTGAGAGAAACCCTGGCATGGAGTTCGTCACTCCACCGGCAATAGTCCCCGGAGTGCCATCGTTTACCCCTGCACAGGGTAACCCTACTGGCAAGGGAGCGAGGGTACACATAAGCCTTCGATCGGCGCAAGAAGTTAGCCCCGACGCTTTGAAGATGACATCATGGACGACGAAGAGGATTGGGACCGCCGCCGTCCCCGAGACCTCAAAAGTATCGTCCGAAATCAATTTAAGATGTTCGTCGAGCAGCTGGCGAAGATACCCGGGGTTCCACGACCCATAGAGAAGGAAGCGGTCGACGGTTACGATGAGTCACCTTTCGCTCCTCACATCGCCCAGGTTGATATACCAAAGAAGTTCTCGATACCTAGTATGAGCCCGTACGACGGCACGGGGGACCTTGACGAGCATGTGGCTATATTCAAGCAAAAAATGATGACCACCGCAGTTCCGTATCACTCTCGTGAAGCACTGATGTGCAAGGGTTTTGGGGCAGTTCTGTAGGAGACATCATCCTTCCCACGTACGCAAAGGACGTGAACATCCAGGTTAGATACTCTGTTATAGATTGTCCTTCTTGTTATAATGTAATAATGGGAAGGTCGTGGCTCCATGACATGAGAGCCGTCCCATCTACTTACCACCAGACGGTGAAATTCCCAACACCGTGGGGGTTCAAGAGATCCGCTGAGATCAAAGAACGTCCCGAGAGTGTTACAAATTAGCGTTGAAGCCAGCCGCCAATCAAAAGTCCACCTAGCAATTAAAGGAAACCACTAACTCTACCTCTCCAAAAGAAAGAGAAAGGAAAGATGAACATGTAGAGGAAGTGGCCCTAGACCAATCTGACCTCAATCGGTCCGTAAAGATTGGAAAGGACTTGGATTTATCCATGAAAAATGAGCTAGTAGACTTCTTGAGTAAAAATATAGAATGTTTTGCTTGGTCCCACGAGCACATGGTGGGAATCGATCCGGAGGTCGTCACTCACAGGTTGAACGTGGACCCTAATCACCCACCGGTAAAGCAAAAACGAAGGAAATTCGCTGCTGAGAGAAATAAGATAGTGGATGAAGAAGTGAGAAAGCTGATGGAGACCGGAAAGATCAAGGAGGTCAAATATCCAGAGTGGCTGGCAAACGTAGTCGTCGTGCCCAAAAAGAACGGAAAATGGAGAATGTGCGTAGATTTCACGGATTTAAACAAGGCTTGTCCCAAGGATTCATTTCCGTTACCTCACATAGACGCCCTGGTAGATGCCACGGTGGGCGATGAATTGTTGACTTTCATGGACGCCTTCAGTGGTTACAATCAGATCAGGATGGAAGAAAGAGACCAGGAGAAGACATCCTTCATCACTAGTAAGGGAACGTACTGCTACAAGGTGATGCCCTTTGGGTTGTGAAACGCCGGAGCCACATATCAAAGACTACTGAATTAATTGTTCCAAGGTCAAATCGGAGAGACTATGGAGGTGTACATAGATGACATGCTCGTCAAATCGAAGAAAGTTGTAGATCACAAAAGTCATCTAGAGAAAGCTTTTGAAATCTTGAAGCAATTTAATATGAAGCTGAACCCGCAGAAGTGTACTTTCGGTGTGAAGTCGAGGAAGTTCCTAGGGTATCTAGTCACCCAGAGAGGGATAGAAGCCAGTCCCGAACAAGTTCGAGCCATAGTAACGCTGAAGTCCCCCAGGTGCATGAAAGATGTTTAAAAGCTTACTGGGCAGATCGCCGCTCTAAATAGATTCATATCTAAATCAGCAGACCGATGTCATCTCTTTTATGAAGTACTTAGAAAGAACAAGTTTTTCCAGTGGACCGCCAGACATGAGGAGGCTTTCCAAGAGCTGAAGAAATACTTCTCCGATCCTCTAATCTTAGCGAAACCTGAAGCAGGAGAAGCCCTACCCTTATACATGGTCGTTATCAAACAAGCCATCAGTGGGGTGTTGGTCCGAGAACAAGACGGGCAAAAGCAACTTGTATACTATGTAAGTAGGACTCTCCTGCCGGCCGAGACCCGTTACTCTTCCTTGGAAAAGTTGGTTTTAGCACTAGTCATGTGCTCCAACAATCTTCGCCCGTACTTTGAGGCACATACGATCGTGGTAAGAACCACGCATCCGTTGAAAACAGTCATGCATAAACTTGAATTCACATGAGGATGGCTAAATGGGCAATTCATTTAAGTGGTTTTGACATTCAGTACGAGCCCAGAACCGCAGTGAAGTCCCAAGCGCTAGCTGACTTTGTGGTTGATTTCAGTCCTACGACGGAAGAAGGAACAGAGCCAGCGGAGTTAATGATGCTAGAAGCTAAGTCTCCAGTCAAATGGACGCTTCACACAGATGGCGCCTCCAACATTGGGAGAACCGGGATAGGAGTAGTCCTAAAATCAACACATGGGGATAGGGTGGCACAATCTGTGAGATGCACATTTGAAGCCACAAACAATGAAGTTTAGTATGAGGCTTTGATCTTCGGTCTGACTCTCGCCGGAGACTTAGGCATACAACAGATAGAAGTCAACTGTGATTCGTTGTTGGTAGTCAACCAAATTCTGCGGTTGTATGAAGCCAGGGATGAAAGGATGATAGCTTATCTAGACGTGGTCAAAAATCTAATTCCTCGGTTTGAGAAGATATCCTTCGCACAGATCCCGAGAGAAAAGAATGCTTAGGCAGATTCTCTCGCCCATCTAGCGTCGTCCATTGATCCTAATGAATATCCCGTGATCCCGATGATCCACATCATGTTTCCTTCCATTAGAAGAACCCATGCCGATGATATCAGGAAGTCTAACCGGAGACGTCTATCATCTCAGAACCACCTCCCGCAACGACGTCTTCATGAGCAGCAACGACGTCGACGCCAGGAGTTTTCAGAACGATCCCGACCCAGATCTGCCTCCGTGTAGCCCGAGTCATGAAGGGAATCCCCTCGACCCCTTAGAGGTCAATGAAACACCTTGGACTCAGCCATACCTGGATTGGCTAACCGAGGGGAAACTTCCGGAAGATAAAACCGAGGCTAAACCGCTGAAGATGAAGGCTACAAAGTTCACAGTAGAGAACGAGCAACTGTTCCACCGGTCGACAGTGGGTACACTCCAGCGTTGCCTAGCAAATGAAGGCGTTCGAAGACTTCTCTAGGAACTTCATGAGGGAGATTGTGGAAACCATACCGGAGGAAGAAGTTTGTCCAACAAAGCCCTTCGGTAGGGGTGGTATTGGCCCACTATGAGAAAAGATGTTGTAGATTTCTGCCGTAAATATGACGCTTGTCAGAGTCATGCGCCGACCGCTCACCAACCTCCTGAGCCTCTCTATCCTACACTCACGCCATGGCCCTTTATGCGATGGGGGATGGACATAGTCGGGAAGTTACCCCCTTCGTCGGGACTGAGAGTATTCTTCCTCGCAACGACTGATTACTTCTCTAAGTGGGTCGAAGCTGAAGCTTATCGAGAGATCAAGGATAAACAGGTGATTTATTTCATCATTAGGAACATCCTTTGTCGTTTCGGGGTACCCTCAGAGATTGTATGTGACAATGGGTCTCAATTCATAAGTCAGAGGACCAGAGACTTCTGTAGTCGCTGAAAAATCAGTCTGGTCACCTCAACACCTCGCTATCCCTAGTCAAATGGGAAAGTCGAGGCTAGCAACAAGGTGATCATAAACAATCTGAAGAAGCATCTCGCGAAGGCTAAGGGAAATTGGGCTGACAAGCTCCCTTACGTCCTTTGGGCCGATCGAACGACGCCAAAAGTAGCCACCGGTCAATTTCCTTTCTCGTTAAAGCACGGATGTGAAGCGGTCATTCCAGCCGAAATTCTCATCCCTAATGCCCGCACTAGCTTTTTGACCGAGGAACAGAATCATTTGGAGTTGTCGTCTGACTTGGATACTTCTGGCGAGCTTCGTGACCAAGCCCGATTACGCCTAGCTAGACATCAGCAACAGGTCACCCGGAGCTACAACCAAAACGTCAGGATCCGGACCTTCAGAATCGGCGATTGGGTACTACGAAAAGCCTTTCAAAATACCCTTGAAACCAAATCAGGCAAGCTAGCCCCGGCATGGGAAGGGCCATACAAGTTAACCAGGATCGTCGGCCAAGGCGCATACCAGCTGGAATCCAAAGACGGTGAAGCCATCCCAAGAAGCTGGAATGCAGTACACTTAAAGAAGTATCACTTCTGAGGGAAGTCTTCCTTCATCGGAACGTAAACTTCTCTGGTATTTCTGACAAGAAGTTTCCTCACTAGACACTCAAGACATTCGAGGTCATCTATCCATAGTCGTAATTTTGTTTCTGCTCTAAGTTTATTTTTTTCATAGTTCAATTGTGACCAACTTATTTGTGTGAAAATTCCTTGTTGTGTGACTTCTATGATTGTGGTGTTTCGCTGAATGAATGACATCCGTTTGCTTTATTGCTTGACCATGCTTATTTCCTTTCTTTTCGCATAAGTATAGGAAATGAATCAGAAGCATATTTTATTTACCATCATATATAGTACATCATGCAATCGAATACAAGTACAAACAGCAGAGGTAACTAATCCTTGACTAAAGACGTCTTTAATCGACCGAACTTCCCGAGCGAGAGTTCCGACGAAATACTCGTCACCCGCCTGGAAACACCCTTCGGTAAGCGCAGCTGCCAGCCGTGACCAGAGACTTCTGCAAGAGTCCTCGTCTTAAAGCCTTCAGTCCGAAGCATCCGCGTGTCCTGAAAAACCTGCACACAAAGGAAGGACAATACCAAGCAAAATACGCAAGCTAAACAGCATGCATGCACCAAAAAACATCCACTTTCTCTCCCTCAGGAAGATACGTCGTCCGCACGATGAACAAATATTGTTTTCAGCCCCTAAACGGCCCATACATCCCAACAACAGTTTGTTCAAAAATAAACTATCACAAAAGAAAATTACAAGAGTCCGCGGCCCTAATCTTCAGTCTTGTTAGAAACGCCCCTCGGCTGCTCCATCTCGCTCACTATAAGCCCGTCAAGCCCCTTGCCTTGATCAGGTGCTACGCCAGCGCTCGGATCACAATTGCCATCATCTTCCTCCGCATCGAGAGATGAGAGAAGCTCATCGCAAGGAGCCGGCTGATCTGGTGGGCAGCAATCATGAAAGGACACGATCTCGGCGTCCAGATCCCATTGCGAATGCTGGCCGGCCGCAAACTGTTTGATCGTTTCCACCCTTGACATCATTGAGTAGTAGGTTCCAATCTCACCAGCTTCCTTACGGATCTTTCTGTTCGCAACCTCGAGCTCAGCAATTCTGGATCGATCCGAGGCAGCTTGAGAGGAATGGCGCTTGACTACCTCAGTAAGTTTCGCAAGCTCGCTCGCATCCGTCTTCTGGAGTTCGATCGCGAGGGACACTTCCCTCTCCAAGGCAGACTTCTCGGTGTCCCACTTAGCCTGATGCTCTCTTAAAACCTGGTCTTCCTTGTCTGCAGCATCAGCAACCCAGAGAATTCCTTGTAAGGCCAATACAATGTCCTCATTGTAGAAACAAAGCAAAGCAAAAGAAAGAGATAGGGAAAAGAAAATGAACTCACAAAATGATTTTTGAAGCAATGGAAGCATCTTGAAGCATCCTTGAAGAGAAATGAGGGAATCAGGGCGAAGGCGGAAAGTGCCTCTCAAAGTTTTCCAAGAATGCGGCAGTGGCTTGACAGCGCACTTCAGAAGCATTCCATCGGTCCTCTCCTGTCCTCCAGCGAGACTCAGCAATCTTGTGACGATCCTCTTCAGCTTTCACTCAAGCTACATAGGCTTCTTGGAATTGGTTCATCTGGTCATGCATGTGGTATTGAGCCATGCAAAGCTGCCGCATCCAGGAAGCCAAGTCATTTTCCCACTATGGTGGAGCAGAGTTGGAGCTGGAGGCATGACTATAGTTGATTCTGTGCTGGTGATGGCAAAAATGAGGGTCGGTAGTGGGGTCATACACCACAATATCTTGCTCATGTGGCACGTTAACGTGCCTATCTACATTAGCCACCCCCTCGGTATCGAAGCCATAATGCTCGGTACCGACCTCCTCAGCAACAACCTGTTCATCTTCTTGCATGTCGTCCTCCTCCCTCTCGTACCGTGACTCAGCTATCCTCAGAGAAGCATCGTCCCCTGGTTTTGTAGCCAGCAAGAATGGTGTGGACGTCCAAGTCTCGTACCAATTGGGAAGGTACAAGAGCTCAACTTTATCCGACGTGACTAACACTTGGCGACCATTGACTATAGTGGTGACTCCCTCATTGCATCGTTGAAAATCCCCGAAGACACCCAGTAGTTTGTGTCTAGCTTATTTGACCGGAGTGTAGTGTAGCGTGTGAGATCGATCTCACAAGCTAAAGCTAGAAGGGCCACCATCCCTCCAAAGTAGATCTCCCCTAGTTGTGTCCCATTTTGCTCCACATATGTCACCCATTCGTACCCCAAGTTCATTGGAGCGGGGTCCATAAAAAGCATGGTGCGGAGGCAACCAATCTCCGTCCTTGTGGGCCTAGATAACTCCTTCTTGGTCCAAATAGTGGAGCCAAGAATCCTAAGGATGATGCGAAAGAGCGGGTTGATATTGTGGGAGCTGG
Organism: Fallopia convolvulus; assembly: GCA_964016875.1. Taxonomy (NCBI): domain Eukaryota; kingdom Viridiplantae; phylum Streptophyta; class Magnoliopsida; order Caryophyllales; family Polygonaceae; genus Fallopia; species Fallopia convolvulus. The sequence continues at coordinate 41,661,978 of OZ024728.1, forward strand.
GGAGTGCTGGTGTAGTGCAACGATCTTGGCCCATGATGTAGCCACATGTCTCGAGAACCTTGAAATCATCGAGGGCGATGTACTCTCGGGAGGGGCTGGGAAAATGAAGAAGAGTGTTGAACTCGGACATGTTGAGACTGTAGTCCCCATTCCCGAGTCTGAAGGTGATCCTCCCCTTTGATCTTGGACTATTGAATGTTGTTTGGAGAGTGGCTACAAACTCAGCGGTGAGGGCTGGATAATGAGGAATTTCTTCAAATTTTAGGAGGTGAGCGGCTCCTATGATGGAGAAGGCGTGCTTGAGGTCCTCATAAATTCCAAGCCTCTTCCCAATAACCTTGGAAAACCATCTTGTTTTGTGAGGTTTGTTGTAGACGATGTTGAAGATCTCTACCTATGCAGCAGTTTTTAACTCCACATTATCCATATGTGGTGGAGATGGAGATGGAGATGGAGATGGCCTCTTTGTTCGCTTGCCCGCCCTCTTGCTTGCTCGGCTTGAACTCGCCATTGAAACCCTATAAAAACACAAACAAACCAAGATAAGATCCACTCATGATAATAACACACCAAAGAACCCCTTACTTGCATTGAAACCAAGCTCTTGTACATAAATTTCAACTTTCTAGAAGGTCGGTACCGAATCCATTGGGGTCGGTAACGAGTTCCCTGAAAAAAAAACTATGATCTGGTTAAGAGAGGGTCGGTACCGACCCTGTCTTGTCATCATCGAACCATCATCGAGGGACAAGGGCTCGATTTCAAACCATGCAACACCCATGAAAGTTTTATTCAAGCATGAATCCTAATAATACCACATAAACCAAGTACCACAACCCCATACTTACTCAAAATCCTATTCTAATCATGCCAGTATTGCCATAACATGGTGTAAAACAAATCAAAGTAAGAACAAGTAATCGCATGCTTCATATAACGAAAGAATTTAAATTCCAAACATGAGGGAACAAATTTCATCATGGCAAAACACCATTATCAAAACAAGTAGGCACCAGATCAAGCACGAGAAAAAAATCGTAAACTAGACCTAGATCTAGGCATGAAAATCGACCAAAAATTACCATAAATCCATAAGAAATTCAAGTAGAGATTTAGGGTTGAGAGACCATATCGTAGATCCAAGAACTAAGAATGCAAAATAGAGGGTTTTTGGGTTGGTAATGAGCGTGTGTGGATCGGTAACGAACAAAATTAGGGTTTGCTCAGTACCGGGGTGGGGGCTCAGTTTTGCTGGTCGACTGGTGTGCATGAGGTTCCGCTTCGATGGTGGTGCGACAGCAAGGTACGATGGCTCGAGCGGTGGTCTCCTGAGTGTGTGAGTGGTAGCAATGGGGGTTTAAGAGAAAAGGTTGTGTTTGGTGATAAACAAGGCGTGGTGAAAGAGATAAAAGAAGTTTTAGGTTTACGTACTTACCTGGGATCCGAAATCGGAAAAAAAAATTGTTATTCTGGTACCGAGCCTGCCTGGGTAGTGCCTAATTGCTTCGTTATCAATCCTTCTCATGTAGCACTTTTAGCAAAACATTCTATTCCGAAAACTTTTACTCTACTCTAAAAAGAAGTCAAAAGAAAGCTACAAAAATATCTAAGAAAGTAAAAACTACATCGGGTTGCCTCCCGTAAGCGTTATTTTTAACGTCGTTAGCCCGACCATACTTACCTCGCTCTAAGGTGGCTTCTCTCCAGCTTTGTAGGGATCATAAGAAACCCCATACTTGGCTGAAACAACATCAAAGCCCCTTTCCAAAAGATGCGGTCCTCTACTATCAACAAGTAGGCTCGGTAGTCCTACAACAGGGTTAGAAAAATCCGAAAACCAAGGAGGCTTCGAATCTTTCACAATACTAACAGTAAGATGGGATATAGAACAAGGACATGAGAAAGGATCATAACCAGAATCGAAAAAAGCTATGCAAGAAGACTCACCTGGATTGTTCAGAGAAGGGCTCGATAATGATGCAATAGTGGTTGTTGTCGACTCAACTGGATCAAGAAGTGGCTCGATGTTATGCAGGTCAGACTCTGTTGTGGTATTGGGTTAAATATCGACCCATGTTGGGTCAATAGGACCTTCGGTATGGGTCTTTTCCTTGAATTTTCTTGTTTTTGTACTCAAAGAAGGGTCGGTACCGAGCCATAGTGGGTCGGTAAGCCTTTAGTACTGCATTGATCGACTTCGCTCACAACTGGATTGAAGTCAAACTCAACCTTCTCCTCCCCAATATCGAATGTGAGAATTCCCTTCTTCACATCTACTCGCGCCCCTGCGGTGGCTAAGAATGGTCTTCCAAGTATGATTGGGACCACTGGGTCTTCTAACATCTCCATCACAATGAACTTATTGGGTACAAAAAATTTTCCAACTTGGATAGGAATATCCTCAACAACTCCAATGGCCTTGACACAAGATCCATTCGCCATGTAGAGATTCATATTAACAAGCTCCAATGGTCCCATGTTGGCTTTGGACCATATTGAGAGTGGTAGGAGACTTGTACTGGCACCTAGATCACAAAGAGCTTTAAATTTATAAGCACCAATACCACTGGTAATAGCAAACTTTCCTTGATCTCCTAGCTTTTCTGGAAGCTCTATGGATCGAACCTCATTATTTAGCTCTGATATGGACCTTTCCCTTGTTAAGATATCTTTCAAAAACTTGGTATAGGCAGGCATTTCATTAAGGGCTTCAGTGAAAGGTATAGAAATATTTAAGCACTGAAGAATTTTAACAAAACGTCTAAACTTTCCTTCTGTGACATCATTAGCTTTCTTGGTCGGGAAAGGAAGAGTTTTTGACGTACTCAGGATAGAGAGAAGTTTGGATCAAGGCTCTATCGAGTCGATAAGAGGGTCGATCGGTGCAGATGACGGGTCAGTAACGAGCTGAGAATTCGGTTCAAAAGACTTACCTGGTCTGGAGGGCTCGGTACTAACCTGGGGAGCCTCGGTATTGAGTGGTTGAGCCTCGATATCGACCTTGTTGGGGTCGGTAACGGGCTTAACTGGGGCATTATCTTCGTTGTCGTGCACTGTATCTGTAGGCTTGGCTCGATCTGGCAACTCCTTGCCACTTCTGAGGTGTATTGCTGCAATTTGTCCTCTAAGGTTTTCCTCGAGACGGACCGAGAGTTGACCTTTTGGTCTTGGAATCTGTGCATCTAGGTTACCAAGTTGGGAATTTACACTTTTTCTCCATGTTTCAATCTCTCCCAATTGTACATGTACACCTTTTAGATCAGAATGGACTCCATCAATCTTGTTGTGGACTCCATTAATACCCTCTTGTAGCCCTTGGACCCATGAAGGTGGCTCTTGATAGCTCAGGGGTCTATAAGGTGGAACCCTTTGATCTTGCTGAGGAGGTTTGCTCCCTTGGCCATATGCATGATTGCCCCAGTTGGGCTGATTGTTATTCCTCCCTGCATAAAAAGTATTACCTTGGTTCCTATAGGGCCCTCACATATAGTTAGCTTCTTCATATGCCTCAGCAGCACGGACCTGTTGCAAGTTAGTGCAGGAAGAAGTAGCATGGGCTTGAGACCCGCATTCTTGACAAGATGGAGATGATTTAAGATAATGTACCTGCTTTTTTAAGCGGTTGATCTCGTCTTGCAAGAACGGGTGCTTCACCTCGGGGTCTAACTCGTCCCTATTTGGATTATAGAGCCTTCGTTGGGGCTGTTGGGCCTGCTGTGTGCCATACATTGCATCGTAGTTAGTCAAATTGTCAAGCAACGCCCACGCCTCATCGGGATCCATCTCTATGAAACCGCAAGCAGTGTGCAGGTTGATGCGGTTCTTCATCTCAGCATTGATCCCTTGGAAGAAGATCTCTTGGAGTACGTATTGTGGTTGCCCATGGGTAGGGCACTATCTAAGCATCTCCTTGAATCTTTCCTATGTCTCCACGAAGGTCTCATTAGGTAGCTGGTGGTAGGAGGTGATGCGCTTCCTTAGCTCCGTAGTCTTGGCAGGTGGAAAGAACTTTGTCATGAACAAGTCATGCAGAGTTTCCCACTTCTGTATTGACTTGTGAGGTAGGCTCTCTAACCAGCTCAGGGCCTTTCCTATAAGAGACCGCTTGAAAGCTTTCAACTGAACATATTCTAAAGAGACACCGTTAGCAGCAATAGTGTCACATAAATCAAGGAAAATACTAATATGTTCTATCAGGCACTCAGTGGGTTTTTCCTCAAACTGAGCCCTTTTGATCAAGGATATGAATTGAGGTTTGATCTCAAAGGTCTTCTCTATCTCAGGAAGCTATATTGCGGACTCTGGCACCCTTAGTTCTGGATGCATATACTGCTTGCCATTCCTAGGGATAGCAATCAATTGATCTTGTAATTGGGCATGTTGCTCCCGTTCTTGATCTCTATCAGCTTGCAACGCTTCCATCTGTCTCTCGAGAGCAGTCATCTGTTGAGCCATCTCTTCAGGTGTTACAGCCATTGCTTTGCGTTCTCTTAATCGGCGGTGGAGGGATTGCTCGGGTTCCGGGTTTACCACTAGATTAGAGACAACTCGGCGTCCTTCAACTGGCATACATTGTAAGCAAAAACAAAACAAAAACGAAATCAAAAGCAAACGGGTTATCAGTGGAGGGTCGGTACCGAGGCCTAGGGGGTCGGTAACGAGCCTTCAGTGATCCCGTAAAATAAGAACTGAAAGGAAAAACTGAGATCTGTCGACAGGGTCGGTACCGACCTGGGTAGGGTAGTTACCGACTCGAAAGTGATTCCCAAAAACAAACAGAAAAAGAAAAGAAAATTGGGTTTGCCGACAGGGTCGGTACCGACCTTATGGGAGTCGTTACCAACTCGACAAAGTCCCGAAAAATGCTTAAAAGAAAAAAACTTGGCACAATTGAAATCTCCCCGGCAACGGCGCCAATTTGTTGAGAGGGTTTTTACTGACAACAAATAAATTTATAGTCAAGACCCCGCTGAGTATAGGGAGTCAGGATCGTCCATGGGAAGCAAGGTTGTGTTTAATTATTGAACTAAAAAGAAACAAAGAAAACAAAAAACTAAGCAAGGGACACAACAAAGCAAACAACTAGACACGTCTCAGAACTGGCTCGGTACCGACCCTAAAGGCTCGCTAACGAGGCAAGACTTCAACAGACAACACGAATCAAATCAGACAACGCAGGTTCGGTACCGAGGTTAATGTACTCGGTAACAATGTTTCAGAGATTAAACACGGACTTTCAAATAAGAGAAAAGATCTAGGACGAGTGTCCACCACAACACAATCATGCAATCGAGATAGTATGAATCATAAATATCATGCCTTGAATATAAAGTCATCAACTTCCATTGATTAAAACAAGTAAATCAATCTACTTTCATAAATCAATTCACTTTCTACTTATTTTTTATCCAAAGTTTGTAACTTTCGCTATCAAACATTATCAACATTCAAGTTTATAACTTTCTCTTTCGATTAAGCCACCAACTCGAATTACCTTGACTTTCGTCAAAGCATAAGCACAAAACAAGTAGAGAATAGATAGAAGGTGTTCAATTATTCATCACATCTTCATTCATGCACAATCACGTCGGGTTTCAACCCCGATCCTAGAATAGAAGACTACTCACACCTGCTTTAACATGAACAAGCAAAGTATTTGAATGAAAACATGTCTTAGATTAAAAACAAACTTACTTGAATCCCAAAACACGAAAATCTCTCCTAAACTGATCTATAACAAAACCAGAAACGAGAGTACAACGTGCGTCTTTTTGTTCTTACGTGTCCAACCCCCCTTTAAAACTACTAAAGACAAGAGTATTTATACTAGAAAGGCTATCTAAAAAGTTTACATAAAGATAGAACTTTCTAAAACTAAAAGATTACGGAATAAAATCATTAAAAGTTCGATGTCGGCTACGTCTACCGACACAGGAACCCTTGGTGTCAACCATGTCAGGGTCGGTAGACTCTTGCTGAATTTTGCCGAACTTCTTGTTTCCTTATTCCTCGGTACCGAGCCCTCATGGGTCGTTACCGAGCCTTGATTTGCCTCTTTCTTCTTTGAATCCTCTCATCTTCATTTGGATTTTCCGGGGTTTCTTCAAATGTCTTCATCTCTTCCTCAACTTCTCACGCTCCTCTTTCTCCTCTCTATCTTGATGTCTCCAGAATGCCCCATCTTGTCTTCAAAAACCTACATAAAAAACACAAAAGTAGAGTAGCATCCATACTTTTCAAAAAATATGCAAACTCATCTATAACGACACAAAACCAACATAAAAGTACAACTAAACTAAACTAAAAAACCTAGAAAAACACTCAAAAACTAAGCTAAAAACCGGGAAATCAATAATGGAAGGAAAACTTCCAGAAAATCGCTCAAATTTCTAACCCTATTGAGAATCTAAGAAAAAGCCTCTAGCCTCGCGGACCATAACTTCGCATCTCGCATGCGGAAGGTCACACATCGTGTATGTATGGCTTACGGTCCTTGAGCCGAGAACCACAAGCCATGGGGTTGTGATGGTGCGCAAAATGACGATGTGTGAACAGTGGGCACGGAACGCGAGGTAAAAAGAACTGGCGAGGTCCCCAAGATATTTTCCCGACGATATTTTCCATACCCATCCAAAAAAGCAAATTCCATGCTCCCGCGAAGCCTCAAGCCGCGGGAGCGAGGTCCAAACCTCGCGAAACTAACTAAAAAAGGTGGTCAGGCAACTCGCCACAGGAAATAGCGAAGTCCTAATCTCGCATACTCAAAAGCTGATAGTCCCGCCTCGCTTAACCAGTCAAAAGCCACCTAACTCTCAACCAATGAGCCACCACCTACGTCTCGACCAATCGAATGGTCTAAACTCAAGCGTCTCACATCGGAAGTTGGCAAGAATCATGGTCCTCAAGCGTCTACAAATAGAAGAAGACCCCAAAGGTTGCAACGGGTCAAAAAACATCTTGAACTCAAGAACTATCTTGTTTGTTGAAGATCGACGTGTTGGAATCATCGTAAAGACCACTCTACAACCAAGAGAAGGTCCACAAAAAGACTTCAAGTCGCTCAAAGAGATATCGTCTCAAGCAAGATCTCGTTAACCGCTTCGCAAGCTACAATCTCCGTGTAATCGCTCAAGTGTCCAATCTCGCTGAATAAATAGCAATTCCCGATTTGTAGTACGAACAGAGCTCGCTAATAGTTTGTAAAGTGGTAATTTCGTTGTAATCAAAGAGGTCTCGAACCTCGTTAGGCAAAGACCTCAAATCTTGTAAAAGGAGATCTAGGGCACCACTCGCTATTGTAATCTCGTTCGGAAATAATAAATAAAAGCAAGGGTTTGCCTCGTTAAATATATTATAACCTCGTTTCTTGTCTTTGGCGTCGGTTTATTTCGGGTTTCATCATATATATATATATATGATCGAATTTGTTGATATTAATTGAGTGATTGGTTGTTATATAGTACACTTAATTTGTATCACGATTTTCATTTAATCAACTTTACCACGGGAGATGAGAGGGAACTAATTAATCGTCAATCGTAGTTGAGAAAGCCTAATTTGGAGAGATCATTGTAAGATCACAATTGACAAAGCATCCTTATCGGGAGAAAGGTAAAGGGGAGAGAGAACTCTTTTGCATAAGGAATAGGAGAGGGTACAATTATCATAAAAAAAAATGAACAAATGGAGATATTGTGTTACAAGGGAGATGGGTTCAATTTTCAAGCCTAATATATAAGTTCAATGGAATTTCATCTCTAAAATCAATTGTTAATAAAAAGAGTAATCTATGATCTTATATATTGACTTGTTCTTCTCCTAATTTTTTTTAGTTGGGATTGATTGATCAAATTTGGTAATGTTTAGTGTTTGTGTAAAAATATTTAAGCTAAATGAAATTCTCTAACTCTAAAAGGGTCAAAAGATTAGCACATGGGCCGGGGCATGTATGAGAACACATTCAAATTTTCAAATTTTCAAGTTTTTTCTTACTCAACATATATATGAAATTACATATTAGATCACAGTCGTCATCTTACTTTTGTTTGGATTAAAACCCCCTGTTGTTTTTTCGGGCTGGTTAGGATATTCACCAGGTACAAATATTGCCCTCAACATGTACAAGTAAAAAAATGTGTTGTATGAAAGTGTCTTTTTGTTAGACCGTGATTGTTTAATTAAGCGGAATAAAGATCGTTTTCAAAGAATATGCAGGCGAATAAAATGGAACGGAACAAAAAAACGATTAACACAATGATGTAGAATGAGACGATGCAGCAACATAGAGGAATGGATCAATCATACCGTCCAGTGGAATGGGAAGAAGCAGCTGGCTCATAGCCTTTGGAATCACTGTTATAGCGTGGTAATCTATCACATATGGAAGGTCCGAAACTTGCCGGTGTATACCCAACATGGCACTAGTATAGAGGATTATATTGGAAGTTGCAAGAGATTTATTAGAAATTATGTTAAGGCTAGGTGGAACAAAAAATACGAGAGAAACCTTATGGTTTTTAGAGAGACTAGAGCATGATCATTGTAAATAGCTAGCCTAGCTAGCAATTTTTGTAACCCCCTTTTTTTTTCTTTTTTTTTTTGGTCAATATATTTTACCCTTATATTCCAAAAAAAAAAGAATGAGAATGGTTAACTAACTAGCTAATTAAGTGAGTAAAACTATTACATTCTGTATGACCGACTGTTCTGCGTCAACATAACAATCCAAGTTGGCGAATATTGTTGGGATGGTGTTGGAAATTCATGTTTCACAACATCGGAACAACAACTAGTTTCCAGTTTTGATAATGACAAACACCATATATAAACTAACGTTTTATGATCAAGTATTTCAAGGAAACTTCAGATTGAACAAGACATTCCCTTAAGGAAACTCTAGAACATACAAAGGCAACTGAATGATAGAAAGTAGTTCCTATCAAAGAAACTCAAGAGAGTGAAGTTCCCAACACATAGAAACTCACATATGAAGACAAGACAATGCAACGCATTTCAAGGGATCCTCTTCTAGACAAAGCAGAGACGCAGTCTGAGGAACAGACTGCGCCGATTAATCATGGTTCAATTAGCTTCTAAAGTTGACCAATTTCAAATGGAATCACATGTGAAGAAAATACATACTTGGCTAGCAAGGCAAGAGCATTTTAGACATCATTGAAAATGAAGAATTCAACCCAAGTCTCAAGAGTATATAAGTCAATGACTAATGCACCTGAAGAAGCACTTCTCTTACAACACACAAAAGCCTCAAGCGACTAAGAAAGAAGAAAGGATCAAAGCAACCAAGAGAAGTCCCTAGCAATGAGTGTGTGATCTCGGCGACGGCGAACGCAACGTTCTCTGGCGATAGGGAACTGAGTCAAGACACAAGCGTAGATTGTAAGGTTTGAGTTTCTTGTTTTAGTTGATATGTTGTCCTGATATTTAGGTTGAGAGAGTTCATTAGTATTTCCAAAGTTTAGTGACTGTTGGGAACAGAGAAGTTTGAACTCTGTCTTGTAATAGCTTAGGGAACTATCAATAAAAGAAGGAAGTCATTCAAAATCCTCCAAGCGGAGCTAGAGGTTTACCCACACAACTAGTTGGTTGTAATGGGGTTCCTCTATAAAGGAACTATGTCGAACTATTTTATTACTTGCGATCTGCCTTGGGAACAGTCCAACGTCTGTTCCCAAGCTCTCTACTAAGACATCACGATCCAATAAATACCTTGTTCAAATAATTTCAAACTCAATTTTGATGCGGCTATGGTTTCAGAGTTTGAAGTTGGTTTGGGGTTTGTGATTCGTGACAATTTGAGATTCATCCATGCGGTTGGAGTCCTTCGTATTCATGCATCTTGGTCCGTGGAGATAGCTACCCTTTCAGTAATCCCTACAAAACAAGTCCCCAAATTTCTCATACGGCTCTCTATTTTATGATGTATCTAATCTTATGTCTTCTTTACTTTCTGTTCTTTAGCTTTTGTGGGTCGTGTAGGAAATGCAATTGCTCACTATATTGCCCGAATTTGTCCTAATGGTGGGTAATGAGCAAGTATACGTAGATGATATTCTGATGGGTGTAACCGTTTTAGTGGAACTTGATCTTTTAGCTTTTGTGGGTCGTGTAGGAAATGTTGTTGCTCACTATATTGCCCAAATTTGTCCTGATTTTGGGTAATGAGCAAGTATATATACGTAGATCATATTCCGATGGGTGTAATCGGTTTAGTAGAACTTGATCTCTAAATAATATCTACTTTTTACCCTCAAAAAAGCTTCTCGCTAGATAGGATTTGAAAGTGCATAGTAGGGTGTCAATAGAGTGGGTCGATTCGGGTTCGGGTCAGGTCATTTTGGGTTCGAGTAAGTTCTGATCTGGGTCAAGTTTAGATGTTTTGACAATTCGCCATTTCGAGTCTAGTGCTCAATTAATCAGGATAATTCGGGTTTTCTGGTCAATTTCTTCAATCGAATTATTCGGTTTTTGGTCCAACTAGATTTCGAATAAGTCGGGTTTCGGGTTTAGTCGGATTATGGGTGCGTCGGATTTCGAGTTTAGTCGGATTACGGGTGTGTCGGGTTTCGGATTTAGTCGGATTACGGGTGTGTTAGGTTTCGGGTTTGTTGGATTTCAGGTGACTCGGGCTTCGGGTTTAGTCTGATTTCGAGTGAGCCAAATTTCAATTGAGACCACATATCGAATGATGATTTTATAGTTTGATTACTTTAGGGTCTAAATATTTATTGTAATATTTAAATTTCAAAAACAATATTACAATAAATATTCATTATTATTAATATATTAAAACATAATGTAACTTTCAGATGATTTCGGGTCGGATAACTTTGGTTTTTTTTATGATTTCGGGCCGAGAATTTCGAATGATTTTGGGTCGGGGTAACTTTGAATTTTCGGATGATTTCGGGTCGGGTAGTATCGGATATCGGGTTGAATCGGTCTAGTTCATTTGGATATAATCGGTTTTGGATTAATCTCGGGTTCAGGCTTTTTACCAATTCTGGTCAAATAAGTTTCGGGTATACACGTTTCTGTTTTTTGGATGTCGGGTCGGGTTCGGAGTCGGGTTGGTCGGTTTTTCGGGCCTGGTCAAGTTTTGACAATCCTAGTACATACCATCTTTTTATTAATGATTTATGAGTTTACTCAAAAGCCCCGAATTAAACCTTAAGCCTCTTTGTTAATCTTGATTTACTTTGATAACACCAATTTTTATATGTTTTAGAGGTCTAATATTATTTTAATTTAACTCATTTTTATACATATTTTGAATATTTTAGATTTATTTTACATTCGAAATCTACGGACGTTTTAAAGATAATTTGAAGATGATACGAGATGACTTTAGCGAGTACATTTAAGACATAGTATAAGACTATATGGGTGTATTTGGATTACATGTGTTTATGATTTATAAAGCATTTTACTCTATTTAATATATTAAATTATTAGTGTGTGTTTGGATGATCTATCTCACCCAAGTTTTTTATTATTTAAATTGTGTTAGAACTAATCCCTATAAAAAAAAGAGAACATGTATGTTTAAATATGAATAGTAAAAGTCTACTTTTCTATAAAAAAAAGTGAAAAATAAATTTTTTAAATATTCCTCACAAACACATCCTTATAATATAATATATTAAAAATAATAGAATGTTTAATAAAGCATAAACTAATATATTCCAAACACACTCTAAGTTTATGGTGAGCCAATTAAGATCATCATGATTCATGAATCCCAAGCACTTTGGCGTGGTGCAGGTGCAGCTAATTACATACATTCTGACATTAAATTTGGATTGGCCCACGAAGACAAAGAAGAGGCCCATGTTAACACAAGGCCCAGGGAAGAGATTGACTTTATACATGTTATAAACTTATAATTAAGGGTGCTCACGGTTCGGGTCGGATCAACCCGCGACCCGCAAATGCGGGTTGTGGGACGGGTCGATGACCCGCAAATTTTTCAGACATGACCCGCGACCCGACCCGCGACCCGACCCGCGGGTTGCGGGTTTTGCGGGTCGGGTCGCGGGTCGACCCGCTGACCCGCATGCATTTTAAAAAACTGAAAAAATATGTTTTTTTTGCACTTTTCGCGGGTTGGGTCGCGGGTCGACCCGCGACCCGACCCGACCCGCGACCCGAATTTTTCGACTCTTCCACTATTTCACATTCACACTAACATATTTTTTATTTTTTTAAAAAAGGGCGCGGGTCTGCGTGTCGACCCGCAACCCGTCGGGTTTGGCCCGACCCGACCCGCGACCCGAATTTTTTTAAAACGTGACCCGCAACCTGACCCGATTATTGCGGGTCGGGTCGGGGTCGACCCGGACCCGTGAGCACCCCTACTTATAATGGAGCCGGTGTACATGGAGGCAATTTTATGATGGGGTCTATGATGTGGATTGTACATGGAGGCAATTCTCGACCTCTCTTCTTATATGTAACTACACACGACCTCCCTCGCCATGGCACATGATTTTGCTACTTCTCTTGCAAATCCTCGTGAACACACCAAATCCTTCACCATCGTCCACTTCACCAATATGATAAAACTCACCCCTTCCAACTACCTTACTTGGAAGACACAATTCAAGCAACCCTAGAGGGTTATGATCTCTTCAAAATTTTGGATGATTCTCATCCATTACCTGAGGAGAAATTAGCCACTCAAGAAAACGCCACCATCACGAACCCAGCCTACTTAACGTGGAAACGTCAGGATTGCCTCCTTTATGGGGCTCTCATTGGAATGCTTTCCTCCTCGGTCGCCATGCTGGTTACTCAAACCAAAACCTGCAAGGCGGTCTGGAATGCTCTCAAACAAACCTATGGCACCGCCTCGTGTGATCATAAGAAACAAGTCAAACAAAAGCTCCGGTCAATCAAGAAAGGCTCTTCCTTGGTGTCCGACTACATGCAGGCCATGAAGTCCGACGCAGATCTCTTGACTGCGTTGGAGTCTCCGCTCTCTCAAGAAGACTTCATTGACTATCTCTTGAGAGGGTTGGACTCTAGTTTTCAGTCTGTCGTTGATGATGTTAACATGAGAGAAACTTGCATCTCTTTTGAAGAACTTCATGAAAAACTTCTTCTAAGAGAATTTGAACTCAAGCAGGAGACCTCGGATCCTGCCCCAGTAACGGCTCTCAATGCCCAGAAACAAAACAAGAACCGCTCCAAGACGAACAATACTCCCTTGCCTTGACAGCCATCCAATCCTCCACCTCAGCATCCACAAAACTGGATCCCTGTTCAACCACCGAACTACACACAAAATCCTAATCCTACTTATTTGTTTCATCCCCCAAGAAACCCATCTCCTTTTTCCAACTACAATCCTCTCTTACCCACTCCACCCACCACGTCAAAATCATTCCTTGGCCATTGCCAATATTGTAAAGAGGTTGGCCATGCCATCTCTCAATGCCCTAAATTTCGGCAACAATACCCCCAAGTACAGTTCCCGCCCTCCAACTGATTTCATCAGTCTCAACCTCAAGTTAACCTAGTCACCACCTCTTCGGTCAATACAAACTGACTTGTTGATTCTGGCTCTTCTCATCACCTTACCCACGATATTGCCAACCTAGCCCTTCACTAACCCTACACTGATCCTGACAAAGTGTTTGTTGGAAATGGTCAAGGTTTGAAGATTACGCACTCTAGCTAAATCATTCCATCTCTCTAATGTCTTATGTGTTCCCTCCATCTCTAAAAACATACTTTATGTGTCCAAATTTACTTTTGAAACTCGTTATGCCATGATTTTCTTAGATAATTGTTTTCTTTTGAAGGATATCAAACGGGTTCAACAATTCTTAGTGGTCTGCAATCCATTCAACTTCTATAGATTCTCCTAATCTCTTTTGGAGGATCTTCAAATATAACAAAATTCCACATACAATCTTTGTTGAATTTTGAGAGCCAATTTGCAGCCGGGTTTCATTGACATGGAATGTGATTCACAATGAACTCTCGATCACGATTTTCAGCTAGAGCTTTGAATCGAACCACTAGTTCATGGACCTGGTTCGGTGGCACGCTGTCTTCGCATACCCATTTCACAGCCTCCAGTGCATCAACCTCCATCACAACCTTTTTCAAGTTCAATTATCTTGCAATGGTGAAACCTTGCAGCATTCCCATCAATTCTGCCTTCAGAGCCAGGTTTCCACTCGATTTCACAGCATAAGCTTTCACAATATTACAATTCCAATCTCTAATTATGCCACCAGCTCCAATCCAGCCTTCCCCTGCTTGAAACGAGCCATCGAAATTTATTTTATGCCACCCATCTTTTGGTTTCTTCTATTGTGCCATGACTCTGACTCCTACTTCGTTTGAGCTTTTCTTTTGTTGCCGGTCAACGGTCGGGTCAACTCGGTTGACCGATTCAACTCACAATGGATAGAAGGTGTGGGGGAGTGATGGTTATTCCATACAATTAAAACATATACCTCAACTTAAGGGCAATTAGTCCCCTATTTAAGGGCTATTTATCAAAATCCCCCAATATTTTTTTGACTTGATAAATTACACATATAACGTGTAATTAATTAAAAAATAATTTTAATCTATGAATTTAAATTATCAAAATTAATCTAATTTTTCCCTTCAACGAAGAGCATGAAAAATGTCTTTTCTAACAGGCCAGATCTGTCTATTTAGTTGGTTACATGAAATGAAAAATCATATAGACAGCTATAAACAGGCTGGAAATGTTACAAAGTACGTGGAAATGGGCAGAGAGAAAAATCATGGAAATGACATTTTAGATTCATGCAAGCGTTTTATAATTTTGGGTGTGTTGCACGAGTGGGGTGTTTTCTTTTCTTATAGGTAAGTTAAGATTAGATTGATAAGAAAGTTGTCGTTTCATTGAATTTAGAAATATTAGATTAATTGAGTGATCATGAGGGGGTTCGTTCATGGAACGTTGACATATACCATTTTAGCAGATTCCAAAAGAATGGAACATGATTATGTAATAATAAAACATACAACAAATGTGGTCCTGTTCATCTATCAAATAATCCAATTTAAATTTAAAAAACTTGAGTGGTATATTATTTTCCTTAGAAAGATTGATTAGAGAACTTATTAAGAAGGGAAAGCACTGAACTTTGCCTTTGGGTTTGCTGTCATCAGAAAGCAGATACACCTCCTACCAAGCAGATATAGCATTTACTGGAAGACCATCTTTGGAAAGGGATTCTTGATCCTTTAAGATAAAGGCCAACTGCTATATATTGAGCCACTTTACCCTCCTAACACAAGTATTGAAACATAAAATTGTGTTTTTTGAATTGGAAGTATTGTATGTGCTTCTCAAAATGAATTCATTATGAACTCGAGTGGATCCAAAATGGAAAGAACATTACTATCCAGTTTTCTGATTGCAATTCAGAAAATTCCACTGGAACAGGGAAATATGAAATGGATACCAGAAGAGAGCAAATATGCTCATCAAATCTCAATTTCTTACACTAAAATATACATTAAAAAAATGTTAACTCTATATACATATCTCAAAACTCAGAATCCAAAATTAAATTTTTCATGTTTTTTCTAAGGGGAGAATATTTTCAGGAGCAAAACTCTAGTTTGAGTTAGCTGCCTGAAAACACTCTCCAATCCACTCTCGATGCCTTCAACACCACTTTCCAGCGCCTCTAATCTCTTGCACGCCAATCTTATCTTCTCATCATTTTCAGGAGCCAACCCACAAATGGCAGCATCCACATTTTCCAACTCATTGTTGCTCAACTCTTCACCTTCACATGCCCCTTTCCCTTTTCTCATCAGCTTGGAGAAGATTGACTTTTTACCACCACCCGATTTCGGTTTCAATCCTAAGAACAATAAAAGGTTCTCATGGATTGAAACACTTATGATGCTAATGCATCTCAGCGCTTGGATCACAGCTGAGACGCGTTCATCATCATAAAATCCCAAAGACACAAAACTTTCGCCTCCAATTCTCTTAAGTGATAGGAGAATCTCTTTTGACCTCTTCATGATCTTCTTTCTCGAGCAAATGAAGCTCGAGATTCTTGATTCTTGGGAATCTTGTTTCCCGCCAAGAGCAGACCGAAGCTCTCCGGAAGACTCTTTCATCTGCAGGGTCATTTCCTTGGTGGCGCTGCAGACTTCTAGAAGCTTTGAGGAAACCTCTAGAAGCTCACCCACACATTTCTCGTGTTGGTGAAGAGAGAGGGATTGTTGGGTCAGTGGCAAGCTGAGCATCTCGGAGATGCACTTGTACAAGTCAGCGATGCCAGATAAGCCAATGCTTATCGTTTCAGCTGCGGATGTGGACGATTCCTCTAAAGCTTTGAGCTTTTTCAGCTCTCTGGTAATTTTTGCCATGATGGCATTTGACTCTAATGGAAGGCTAACTGATCTTGGGGAGCTAGAATAAATCATGGTTGCTTAATTTCTTTGGTTGTGTTTTTGTGATTTGTGTTTTGGTTTGTTCTCTTCAGAGAAAATGGTGGTTCCAATTCTATTCAGTTTTAGGCTTTATATACAGCAAGACTAAGAAGATTCCTTAGGGAACATGACAGGTAAGATGCTTCTGTCATTCGTGTTTACTCGTGTGGTACTACCCAAAATATGTGGTCACTGTCTCACTTGAAGCTAGCAAAAATGATTAAATATGAGAGTTAATGAAGCTGTCTTACACTAAAATACGCGTTCATTTGCTTAATCGGTTGTTCTTCTTAGAGCCTAGGATTAGAGTCCAGATTTACAAAAGATAAATTGATTCAGGATTTCTTAAATATTTTTTTTATTGGGTGTGATGCACTTATCTTTTGTAGTTTAGGGATATTAGTTTCTAAATATGTGTTCTTATCTTATGCCTTTTGGATATGATAAAGTTCGGTGGACCAATAAATCTGGGGTCGTGCGATAACGGTGTGATAATGTGAGTTTCCAACTGAAAACGATATGACAATGAGTGGAGTAACTCATGGTCAATTGACACTTACACACAAATCCGTCAAGGTTTACGAACTGTCACATTTGGATCGGTCGTTCCTTTATTTGGCTGGTTGCTTGAATATGCTCAAGACGCCGACAAGCCCGAATAAACCCCTCAAGGCTCATGAACCGCCACTTTTGGGATCGGTCACTCTTTTATTGGACGGACTGTCTGAACGGGCCCATGAAGTCGGCAAAATCGAAGAGAAATGAACTCACGTCGAAACCTGCTTTGATAGGATGATAATGTTCGATGGAGCAATAAATCTAGGGGTCATGCGATAACAACTATAGCATAAAAGCCCAATAAACTTCCAACCCAAAACTATATAGCAATGGGTGAAATAACTCATGCACTTACAAATTTTTCCATATATATGGGAAGAACTCCCAATACTACATATAATAAAAAGAGGTTTTTTTTTTTGGTCGAATAAAAATAAAAAGAGGTTTTAGACTAATGAGTTTAAAAATACTCTAGTGGGATACAAAGTTACACTGTCATCGGTCTAGGAGCATAAAAAAAGTCATTTCTAACAGGCAAGATCTGGCTGTCTGGTGGGTTAGATGAAATGAGAAATTCTACTTCTAGACAGCTATGAACAGCCTAGAAATGTTTCAAAATTGCAGAAATGTGGGCAGAGAGAAATAACATGGAAATGACATTTTGGATTCATGGAGGGATCTGATTTTTGTGTGCAGTTTATATTATGTTGGGTATGTGCACGAGCGGGATATTTCCTTTTATTGTTTTGTAAGTTGAGATCGATTATTAGATTGATAAGAAAGTTCTCCTTTCATTCGTCACAAAGTTGGAAAAAATTATTGAGTAATCATGAGGGTTCGTGGAACATGGACATGT
Organism: Fallopia convolvulus; assembly: GCA_964016875.1. Classification (NCBI taxonomy): domain Eukaryota; kingdom Viridiplantae; phylum Streptophyta; class Magnoliopsida; order Caryophyllales; family Polygonaceae; genus Fallopia; species Fallopia convolvulus. Next base: position 41,679,856 of record OZ024728.1, read on the forward strand.
ATTTTTTAGAAGATACCAAAAGAATGGAACATGATTGTGTATTAATTAAATTGATTAGTGATAATTACATACAACCAATGTGGTCCTGTTGTTATCAAATAATCCAACTTGAATTTGAAAAAACTCAGCTAGTGGTGTAACTGAATTTTGATTTACGTTAAAAACATTGTACACCTAACTTAATGCCCAAATGTTTTTGCAGAATTCATATCGTTCTGATCTTGCAAGATTTATTGTCTCTTCACCACATTTTGATTATTTTACTTGGCTGATTATACTTATGGTGCTTTGGTTCATAATTTTCAGCTCCTTCGGTTCTCCAATCCAAAATTGAAATTTGATCTACATTGTATACCTAATGCAAGTCCTTCCTTATAAGGTCTTTTTCATAATAGATATAGGAACAAACAACATATCATTACGTTTTGTACAAAATACAAGCCCTTTTTTGAATGATTCACAAAGACTTCATGTATATACATTTAACTTTGTAAACCCAAGCCTAAAACGATAATGTTTCCAACAAAGAAGCTCTGGTTTCAGTTAGCTGCCTAAACAAGCTATCTAAACCATTCTCTATACGTCCAATCCCGCCCTCTAACACCTCCAATCGCCTCATCAATACTCGAACATCCTCCTCGTCAGGTGTCACATTACAACACAAAACTCCTAAAGCCAAATCCACACTCTCAAGCTCATTCCAACTCTCTCCGCAAACCGATTTCCCCTTCTGATTCATCATCAGCTTTGATATCAAAGGAAACCTCGCAAACGAGCTTGGCTTGGAAGCCGACATCCCAAGAAACGATACAAGAGACTCAAGAATCGAGACGCTTATTATGTTTACACAACTAAGAACATTAATCACAACCGAAATACGGTTGTCGCCTTCATCTCCTACAAACTTGGACTCCATCTTTTTCAAGGAGGAAAAGATTTGCTTTGCACTCTTTGTTATCATCTTCCTTGAGCGAAAGTAGCTCGAGACGCCCAACGGATGCTTCTGAGAAGAGCAGAGATCTCTAGAAGCATCCTTGAGTTGCAAGGCTAGGTCTTTTGTAGCGCTGCAGACTTCTAGGAGGTGAGAGGAACCTTCTAGAAGCTCGGAGACGAATTTTCCATGATGGTGCATGGAAAGAGCTTGTTGTGTTAGTGGCAAGCTAAGGAACTGGCCAACACATTTGTACAAGTCACTAATCCCGGTTAAGCCAATGGTTAGCGTCTCGAGTTTGGAGGTGGAGGCTTCTTCCCATGCCTTGAGCTTTTTGAGCTCTTTTGTGATTCTTATAACAATGGGGTTCGACTCTAATGGCAAGCTAACGCACCGAGCTGGGTAACGACGAGCCATGGTTTGTTTAGTTTGGTTGATTCTTGAAGAATCTTGGTTGTCTTTTTCTTTTGGAAAGGAAAGCTTGGAAGAAGGGATGGGTTTTGAAGTGTTGGTATGAATTGAGGGGTTTTATAGAGCTAAAATGGAGGAGACATAACAGATAAGAGAGCATCCAAGTCCAATTTTGCCACCTGTTCTTGTATTTCAGAAATCACAATTCAAAATTTGATTTTGCTGTTGTAAACACCAAAGATTTAGCTGTTTTGTCCTTTTTGCATAGGATAAATTGAAAAGATATGAATATAATGAATGGCGGTGAGATATCTGATTGAATTGCACGAGTGGGTTGGTTCCTGTTTGTCTTCCTGTCTTGAGACCAAGCTCAGAGGAAGGTTCTGATTATTTGCTGGATTGAAAATTAAGCAAGTATTAGTAGTACCACTATCTATCATGTAGATTATAAATATATAAGTTAATAATTTGAATTGCAGAGCACTAGAGCAGCCAAGGACCAATCCCGTACCTGGTTGGTATTAGTTAAAAGACTTGAAGCTTTATAAGCTGTTTGTAATCTCAACTTTCAAGAAAGCAAAAATTAGATAGAGAAAAAAGAAGTGAAAGTCAATGACTGACTTCTTTGAAGAGTGAAGGGGCATACAACGCATTGGCACCACAATAGGCTCCAGTTCATTCGTGTTGGGAGAGTAATATTGAAATCATTTATACAAAAATACTTGGCAAAATAGCGGCAAATAGTCTCACCTTTGTAAGTGGTTGCGGTTAATAGCCTCATCTTTGAAAATTGCAAAAAATAGCCTAACTTATATAAGTTGTTGCGTGAAATAACCTAGGCACAAAACCTAAATTAATGAAATTATAGAATGTCACCCATATTTTATGATTCATGTCAAAAACACCTTTTTTTATTTTTCATGTAACTTGAAGCTCATTCAAATATAAGATACAGACTTTGTACTACATTTATGAACTTTTATCATTAAGTTATGAGTTTTTTGCCAAACACCACCTTTTAAAGTATGATTTTTTTAAGAAATCACCTTTTAAAATTTTCTTTAAGTAAAAATACGTTTACAATACAAACACTCAATTTAAACCACCTTAAGTTATTTTCCGGAGAAAATTTACCCTAATTAGACCAAAATGCCCATTTGAATTTATTTTATTTTATTTTTAATAATTCATTTATACAAAATAATTAAACAATTTAATAATTTTAAAAAAAATATAAGTTGGTGTAGTTTTTTTTATAACATTGCCTTACAATTTTTTTTAAAATAATTTAATTATTTTGTATAAATGAATAATTAAAAAGAAAGAATAGAAAATATGTTTGAAAGGGCATTTCATCCAATTAGAGTATAATTTTATTGGAAAATCACTTAAGCCGGTTCAATTTGAGTGTATGTATTATAAAAGGTGTTTTTACTTAAAGAAAATTTTAAAAAGGTGGTTTCTTAAAAAAATGATATTTTAAAAGATAGTTTTTGGCAAAAAAAACCCTTAAGTTATTTGTAAACTGTGTTTGGATAATGAAAATAAAATATTTTTTTATCATTAACCTAGTCATATCTCTACATAAACCATCCTTTATCTTCAACAATGGTAAAATCCAACTACACCGCTACGTAAGACGTTGAGGGAGAGAAGGAAGACGATGAAAAAGATAAAGGTTGGTAAAAGAAGGGTAGTTTTTAAAAAATATATAAAATAAACGTTATGTTTTGTAATTTTGCTAGTTTATGTGTGTGCCTAGTTCAAATTATGTAATAACCTATAAAGGTTAGGCTATTTTTTGCATTTTTTAAAGGACAGGCTATTAAGTGCAACCACTTACAAAGGTGGGGTTATTTAGTGCAATTTACCCAAAATACTTGTTCGGGACCATAGACATTTTGGGTGGGTTGAATTTTAACCTTTTAGGGTCTGTTCGGATCATCAGATCTTGCATTATAATACAGGGCTTAATGCAATTACGATCCAAACAGGCCCTTAGTGTTATTAATCTAAATTCTTTTGGAGTTTAATGTTTTTCACATTAAATTAATAAATTATCTACAAAAAGCTACGGAGTTGTTAGGTTAAATTTAGGTCACAGTTTCACCTTTTGAATTGTATTAGGATTTTTTTTTGTCTCGCCCGCTCCACATCTAAACCGGGTACTTAGTGGCCCTATTTTAGGAAAGACCTTCTCAATATTGTTTTCCATACATTCCGCAAGAGGATTTGAACTTAATTTCCATCTAAATTTGTTTTTTAGGGTTTGTTATAATCCAAAAACAGATACACCAAGCAAATGAAGATAATTAACAATAACAAGAGCATTCTGGCCTTTGTAAGCTGCAACAATTTCAAGAGACTAAAAGGCTAAAACTGAGGAATTCAGCATTGAAGAGGTTGGGGTGTCAGCAGAGTCTTAGACCTACATAGCATACCATATGTCAATAATTTCCAACAATTAGTAACCATTAAGTGGGTTTACAATGTTCAATCTCCAATAAAATTTAAAGCAAAGACCTAAAAATCCAAGTTCTGTATGATCCAGTTCAGATTTGGTTACATAAACAAACAAAAAATGATTGGTAGTAAGCAGAGAAGCCCAAACTACTAAACAGAGTAGGGTGATTTCTTTAGATAAATTGAACCGTTACAAGTACAACCAAAAGAAAAAGTAGAATGTGTTCTACATATGGCTCTCCTTTCTTTGTTTATTACTTTTAACATTTCCTAGCAGCACTAACAATGTCTTTCTTCATACATCTGAATTCTTTCACGAACAGAAACACACACGTTCACTAGTATCTCAAAAATACTAGATTTTACCTCGTCTTAAGCCTGCTCAGTGCTTGAACAGTGAAGAGCCACTGAATTTTGCCTCTTCAAAATCACCACAAACAGCATCGCCAATCAAAACCCTCGGATTCAAAGTGGCAGGGCAACTCACAAAGCTGCTGCAAGAGAGGCAGATGCTGTCATGCTGCAACACAAGCAAGCAACTATATGAGTTTATTGTGAGCTCATTTTTGCAACAAGATGTACGAGCCACCTGATTGATGTTAGGAAGTATGATTATCTAATGAAAGAGAATCAAACAACTAATTAAAGTATTTGGTTTCTTGAAAGTGTCCAAGCAAGAAGCCAAATGTCAGTCCACTTTCTTCATATGGATTCTGAGTCTCCTAGATGATAGCAAAAATTGAAAGGTTGCAGACAGAACCAAATCTAATTCTCCCAAGAATATGCTACCTTTTTTTAATCATTCACCTCTTCAAGCCACATCTTATTTACGTAAACAACTGCAACCCTAAAGGATTGAACTAATTATGCAAATTTGTGTAATATAGACAAAAGAAAAACTAACTGACTTACTACAAAAGTCCTAAACAAAGCTTGCCCTTAAAAAAACAAAGTCCTAACAAAGCTGCATATTCCATTATTCCTTGTTTTCAAGTTTGCTGAATTAACTTCTGACTTCACATCACATCTCATCCCCAAAATCTATGAAGGATTCTAAAACATATTTCTAAATGACACAAAAAGATACTTTTGTTGCACAGTGACCACACAACTACAAAGAAGATACTTCTACTGCACGTGATTCTAAAAGACTACAAGGTGAGAAAAAAAAAAGGTATTCAACTTTTTCCATCATTCTGGCACTGAATGAAGTATTGAATAGAGAAACATATGCAAAATATAACAATGAAGAATTCTAAAATGAAAAGTTCCGGCAAGGAGAACAGCGCATACCATTTAAACAGCAAGCCCTTGCTCCCGCGCTTTCTTCAGCCACTTCAGCGTACTCTCCAGGACAGAGTAAGCAACCACATCAGCCAAGCTTTTGCTTTCAACAGCATAATCAAAAACCTCATATGCATCTGCAACTCTACCCTCCCTACAAAGAGCCCTAAGAAAAGTACCATAACAACCACTCTCAAGCTTCAGACCTCCAGATTTCATTGCTTTGTACAACTCCATCGCTTGACCTAACAGCTTCGACTTACACAATCCATGGAGCAACGTATTATAAGTGCATGAATTAGGAACACACCCTTTAGCTTCCATCTCTCCTAGCAACTTAACTGCCCCAAGTGCATCCCCCTCTCTGCACATCCCATTCATCAATGAAGTGTATGTAACTTCATCAGGAGAAGAACCGGCTTCTTCCATAATCTTCAAAAACTTCCTAGCCTCCTTTACTCTACCAGACTTTGACAACCCGTAAATCAAAGTATTATAAGTGACAATATCAGGCTGAACTCCTTCCTCCTGCATTCTCTTAAAAACCCTAAGCACCTCATTCCCCTGGCTCAAATTACAATAACCTTTCATAATTGTATTGTAAACGTAACAATCAGGCTTAAACCCGCTCCTCCCGAGCTCGCTCAACAAGCGAGTAGCCTCCCTAAGATTCTTGCTATTACAAACATTATCAATCAATATAGTGTAAGTAACTAAATCAGGATTCAAATCAAACAAACCACGGAGTTCCTCAATAACGGTGTAAACCATTCCCATGGACCTACTCTTACACAAATGCTTAACTAGGAAGTTGTAAGAATGGCAATCCGGAGTCACAGAGTGCTTACTGTGCAGCTCCTTGAGCAGATCAATGGCGAGCTCAGGGGAGTCGGCAGCGCAGAGTCCTCGAAGCGCGATGTCGGCGGTGACGCGATCGGGCGGGAAGCCATGGGAGACCATGAGATTGAGCGTGTGGTGGACGGAGGAGAGAGAATCAGGCGTCTGGCAGGAGCGGGAGAGGAGGATGTGAAAGGTGGATCTTTCCGGGGAGAAGGACGGGAGGGTTTTGAGCATGTGAGTGTAGAGGGAGACGGAATCGTTGAAGGAAGGGGAGATTGAGGCGTATGATTGGAGGAGGGAATTGTGGAATTGGAGATCGACGGGTGATCTAGGGTTCGAAACGAGGGATTTGATGGTGGATTTTGCATCGGAGAGGTTTGGGGAAGCGAAGAACTTGAGAGGGTTTAAGGAGGGTTTTGCCGGCGGTGTCAGTTTGCTGTGGGTTCTACTTCTGGGGGCTTTTCTCTTGGTGAATGGCGACGGAGGTAGCGGCGGCGGAGGTTGCTGGGAGGAGGGAGATGAAGGCTTTCGGAGGAGGGTGGTCATGGGGACTGGAGAAGATCTCAGAGATGGTGGGATTTTCCCCATTTTTGATTTTTTCTTCTTCCTTTGTTTCTTCTCTGCTTCTGGTGCTCGTCGGGAGAAGGGTTTGACGTCGTTGGTATTCAGAGAAATTGAAGGGCCGGATTCGGGTCATGGATTCGGGTTTCGGGTTTTGGATGCATGAAAGGTGGCTTGCTGAGCCTAATAAAGAAACGTGGGCCTGATGACGGTCCAGTTTTTATTATGTTTTTGTTCTTGATCAAGGAAAGGCTGTTGTTAGAATGAGATGTCTAGGTTGATCCTAGTTGGGCTTTGGAATGCTCTCTATTCTTTTGGTTTTCTTTTGGGTAGAGTTGTTTGTTAACACTCCCTTAGACACCCTTGATGAGTAGAGTTTACTGATGTAAGCCTATAAGGAATCATGGTGTGTAAGACCTTTTGTTATTGCTTTGAAATTCTGCCATTTCATTAGTGCCTTGCCATTAGAATATGATATGGTTTAAGGAATTCGGCTGGGGTTTTGGAAGTGTTTTAGGATTGTTCTGTACTCTTGTATTTTGTTCACACTTGTCGGTTTGACAGTTGTGCTTTGTATCCCCCTCTTTCTTCTAATACAAATTTTTACCATTTAGCAAAAAAAGAAAAAGGAAAGATTGTTGTTGTTATTGGTAAGTGCTTTTAGTGTTCAAGCAGGTTCAAGGAACAAATAGGGAAAAGCTAGTTTTAGTACCCATGCCCTAAAGCATGACTTTAATTAAAAAACTTATTTCAGTTGAGAATTTGCTAAAAAATAACATATGTTAGTTATAAAATATTTAAAATGGTAAAATTATAATAATTATAAAATTGAAACAAAGAAACAAAATTAAGGTCATGTTGACACTTAAAAGAAATCAAGTATATTAATGACCAATCCTAGTTCAGAGAGCGACATTTTAGTTGCTGACTTTATCGATACAAACCGGAACTGGAAGGAGAACGAATTACGAAAATATATGTCACCCGCGGATTATGGCTATCACTATCTCAAAGAATCATAATCAAGATATGTTATATAGGCACCTTAATAAGAATGGGTGCTTTTCTACCCATTCGGCTTTTTCGCTAGTATCAAATGAGATACATCTTAATGATTGGGAATTTGAGTGGATTTGGAAAACGGATCTAATGTCAAAAATAAAAATGTTTCTATGGAAAATTTGTGCGAAAGGTCTCCCTACTAAAGATCTCCTAATACAACGACATATGGTTATAACTTCAGAATGTCCGCTATGTAATCATCAATATGAGACTAATGAGCATCTACTACTCAACCGCCCTTTTATGTTACAAATATTACACCAAATCGACCCTTCCTATAGAGATAGTATATTTTGTGTAAAAGAATGTGCTTGTATTATTGATTAATAAGGTGTATATATATAAGAGTTAACAAGAGATATAAGGAAACCCTAGTATACATTGCATAAATAAAAGATATGATATAATTAGCTTAAGAGAGAAGATAATAATAATATTGTTTCCTAATACTCCCCCCCCCCCCCCGCAAGCTAGACTGTCGAACAGAAAGGCCAAGCTTGTGAAGAAGAGTAGTAAACTGAGGCCGAAGAAGTGGTTTCGTTAAAATGTCAGCGAGCTGATCCTTTGTAGACACGTGAGAAATGCGAAGTGTACGAGCTTGAACCTGCTCCCGAACAAAGTGATAAGCCAACACAATATGCTTCATTCGGGAATGAAATACAGGATTGGAACTCAAGAAGGTAGCACCAAGATTATCACAATAAATGACGGGTTGTTGAGAAAGAGACATGCCTAACTCAGCAAGAAGAAATGTAACCGACAAGAGCTCCGAACAAGCATCAGCGAGCGCTTTATACTCGGATTCAGTAGAGGAACGAGAGACTGACTTTTGTTTGCGAGAACTCCAGGAGATTGGCGTGGAGCCAAAATAGAGAAGATAGCCAGTAGTAGAGACATAATCGTCCTTATCCCCTGCCCAGTCAGCATCAGAAAAACCATGTAATTGAAGAGAGGATTGAGGAGTGATGAGAATACCAAGATCAACTATGCTAGCACGATAGCGTAAGAGACGTTTAAGAGCGTCCCAATGCATTGTAGTAGGCTGTTGCATATACTGAGATAACTTGTTAACGGCGAATGCGACATCTGGTCGTGTTAAACTGAGATACTGCAGGCTCCCAACTATCATCATGTAATCAGAAGGGGACGGTAGAGGAGTACCACTATGCCGTGATAATGGAACATTGCCATCGAGAGGAGTCGAAACTGATTTGGCAGATTCCATGCCGACTTTGAGAAGAAGATCAGAAATATATTTCCGTTGAGACAGAAACAAGCCTGAAGAAGATCGTAATACCTCCACCGGTTCTGATACCATATAGAGATAGTATATTTTGTGTAAAAGATTGTGCTTGTATTATTGATTAATAAGGTGTATATATACAAGAGTTAACAAGAGATATAAGGAAACCCTAGTAACCCTGGTATACATTGCATAAATAAAAGATATGATATAATTATCTTAAGAGAGAAGATAATACTAATATTGTTTCCTAATACTTCCTTCGATCCCATGGTGATTCGAGATGCACATAATTTTTCTACTAACCTACTCCAAGCTGTTCAATATCTGGGAAAAAGTTTGTCATCAAAAAAACTCTACGAACTAGTTATTGGATGGAGGGGAATTTGGTGCTGGCGAAATCAAATTATATTCAATAACACTACGATCGGGACTTCACGAAGTCCCCATCGATTGGATCTGGTACTTCCTTCTTTGGATTGTTGGCTTCTCTTGTGTTGTATTTGGCTCTCTCTTTCTCTCTCGATTGCTTGCTTCTTTTTAGAGAGTATTGTTCATTTGGATTAGAGAGCTACTTGACCTAGCTCAAACGCTTTCTTCTTATAGCAATGGTTTGTTCCCAAATGACACATTTGTCCTTCTCTTCTTGGGGAGCAATGCGTCGTTGCTAATGACCAACATACCCTTGTGCGATATTTCCTTTTTAGGACACTTCTATCCTTTTGTGCTTACCGCCCAAGTTAGGAGCAAATAGACTCTTTTGTCCTTCTTTTAACTTGTCACATACTCTGGTAGATGTGGGGAACGATTTCCTTATATTTCATGTGTTATTCCTGAATTCACTTGAATAGGGACTTAGATCCAAGTGTTTGTCTTTTTCAAAACTTCAAATACTCGAATTGAGAAAATCATTGTTCCAGTATTAGGAAGTAACACCGATCCAACAAATATATAATTTGTAACTCTCTTATGGTATGTTCCTATCATCTTATATTTGAAGGTTGATGCCCAAAAAACAAATGATTTATAGAAGAATAGTGGATGAACATGGGATATTTATCTAACAAGTAATGGTACAGCATTACATGCTCTGAATCCAAATGAATGTGTTATGAAAAACAAACACAAATGAATCATCATACAGTCACCAATGACTACTCCAACCTATTTCCAAGCAATTGAGATTTCCTCATACAGAATATGTCTCATTTTGGACAATTGGAAACTTTTCCTTTGTCAACAAATTACATACTTGGCCATTATATGGGTTCTCTTTTGGCCGAGATTATAGCAATGTAAGGTTTCCAAGGCTCTATTCGTTTTTGGAGGTTTGCTTTGTTCGAAAATTACATACTTGGCCATTAATTATATGTATTCTCAAATAATTGTTCAATGGAATAGTTTTATAAGACTTTATTGTAATTCTAAATGTAAAAACTATGTAAAAAAAAACTTACACTATGTAAGAAAAAAACTTACACTATCAAATGCATAATTAGATTTTAGTCCGGCTTTGAGAGGTTTCAAACGTATATCCAAAATGCTACACCTACCTACCTAACAATTTCCTTCTCTTATTGCTTAACAAAATCCAAGTGCAAACATTCATATATGAGAGGTACTTCTTAATGACATTTGACTGAATCATATATAATGTATACCTTTTTCAAAAGCAAACATACTTGAACCAAAAAAAAAAAGACAGAATACATCAAGAGACACTCGAACTTGTAACTTTTTTTCAATCAATCCCCTGTACTATGAAAGTTTCAAATAAACACTTCAACTTAACTATTTTTGCACTTATAAACACAAGACGCTGATGTGGCAATGTGTGTGAAAATCACGCTCCTTTAAGCGAGTGGAAATTGAAATAAAATATTAATTAATTAATTTAACTATTAAATAAAAAAAGGGAAAAAAATAACCCATGCCACATGTATAATTACATTATGACATAAATAAAATAAAAGCAAAAACAACCCCCCGCTACTGTTCATCTTCTTCCTCATGGGTGAATTTTTTTCCCCATTCAGTGTTCATTGTCTTCCTCCTTTGGTCTGACTTCCCCTATCCCACTCAATGTTGACTCAATTTGAGAATTCACACTTTAATTAACAAAATCCATCTACAAATTTGATAAAAACAAACTCATTTTTACCCAATTTGAAAAATAGGGTTGTATTGGAATTTCTTTGGTCTAGCTTCCTTCCCCCACTCGTTTGCTCCCAATTCCTTCATTTATACCCAATTTGAGAAACAGGCAGAGAAGATTTGCCGGCGTGAAGAATTCGAACTCCCGAGTCCGTCATTATTTCGACAGAGAAGATACGCCGACCTGAAGAATTCGAACTCCAGAATCCGTCATTATTTCAGAGAGGCAGAGAAGATACGCCGGCCTGAAGAATTCGAACACCCGAGTCCGTCACTTCGGAGAGGCAGAGAAGACTTGCCGGCGTGAAGAATTCGAT